>OZ012735.1:88740884-89310820 GCA_963859935.3 Lathyrus sativus | reverse complement strand
AAATAGCCCCCTAACAAATGGGCCTCTAAGCTGTCCTAAAAGATCGGGAAAATACTCTCTATGAAAATATCCTAAAAGAAAATGCTTTAAAAATATTAAATCGGCACTTTAATATTTTTTCTTCTTTTTCTCCTTTTCTCTTCTCAACATATTTTTCTCTTTTTCTTAAAATATTTTCTTTTTATTTTTCACAATATTTTTTCCATTTTTCTTTATTCTTTTTCTTTTAATATTTTTCTTTTTTCTCTTTTTTTTCTTTTCAAATATTTCTTCTTTTCTTTTTCTATTTCCCTTTTTTTTTCAAGTATTTCTTCTTTTCTTTTTCTTTTTCCCTTTTTTGAAATCTTTAAAAGAATAAAAACAAGAAAATGGGCTAGGGGTATAACTGTCTACAAGGGATTACAAAAAATAAAACAAAAATTTGAGGGGCCCAGCCCAATCACTTCAAAAAACGCAGCAGGGGGGTGTATGGTGTGATTCTGGGTGTGTAAGCCAGAAGGATTAGGGCCCAAAGCCCGTTTCAGCCAAAAATTGTGAGGGTCAAAAAAATAGTTGGGCCCAGAGGCCCACTTTCTTCTTCCCTCTCTCACCATCTGCAAAAAAAAAACCTAATCTCTTTCTCTAGCCTCTTCCGCCGCCACCAACGCCTCTCTCCTCCGTCTCTCTCAACCTTTCTCGTTTCTCTTCATTCCTCTTCCGTTCTTCCTCTCCTTTTCCTTTAATCTTCCTTCGTTCTTCCTCTCAAACCTGAAGAACCATCAAAGTTTCTGGATGACTGTGTTCTTGAGTTGTTGATTGATGATCTGAAGAACTTTGCTGGAAATTCGTTGAAGCTCTTGCGATGTTGATAAACTTTGATGATGGAGATTCGTTGAAGGTTGAGCTTCTGGAGATTAGCGTTGAAGAAATTCCGTGTTGACGCTCTTCTGGAGATGGAAGAAGAACAGATGATGGACGTTCTCGATAGGTTGTGTATTTCTGGAAATCAGATATGGTTGAGGATCGTTCATGGATGAACTCGTTCGCGATTGATAAGATCTTCTGGAGATTTGTAAAACAGATAAATGTTTCTGGAGTTTGTTGAAGGTCTTGTGATGGTGATTGTTGAACGAATCTGGTCTTGATGATGAACATTCGTAGATGTTGATGATGGAGGACGATGGAAGAAGATGAACGCTCATCGTTTTCTGGATTTTTGGGGATTTGATGATCGCCGGTGAGTTGTGGTGGTTTCTGGGAGTTTTGGTTGTTTCTGGAGTTTGGAGGTTGAGAACGGTGGAGATCTGGAGTTGATCGGTGGTTGATGGAAGAAGACGAAGACGGTTGGAGGAAGGTGAACGGAGGGATGAAGGTTGGATGGAGGTAGATGAACGGATGTGGCCGGATTCTGGGAATTTGATGAACGCCGGTGAGTTGTGGTGGCCGGAGCACATGCACGGTGGCCGGAGCTCTCTTCCGGTGAGGCGTGGGAGAGGGACACGTGGGTGGACGGTGGTGGTGTGGAGGCATGCATGCCTGCCACGTGGGGATAACGTGGCTGAGAGAGAGGGAGGATCTGGGGTTACGCGTGGCGTGCTTTGGAAGTGAGAAGGTGGGTCCTCCTCTCGTGGACACGTGTTGCTTGCTGACTTTATAGTTGATGAATTCACTGGAAGGCTCTAGAAGGTTCTTGATGGTGCTGGAATCGTTTGAACTTTGGTGGACGTTTTTTGGACTATTCCTGGACCTTTGCTGAATCTTTGGACCACAAACACTCCACCTGGGCCTGTGAAACTGAATGAAGCCCAACACGAAAAAATGGATAAAAACTGCACAAAATCTGAATTGAATTACTATCATTAAACTAATTAACAGCAACTAACAACTAAACTAATACTCAATTAAACCTAATAAATCCACTAATTAATAAAATCCTAATAAAACTATATCATTTTCTAAAAGAACTATTATTTATTTAAATCTATAAAAGAAAAATAGAAAAATGAAAAATCTATTTATCTAATATTCTGAAAAAAAGAATTAAAACTATATTAAAACTATTTAAAAAAAAATCATATTAATATTCTAGAAATCCTATATTATTCTGAAAAATGTTTTAAAATATTAAAATTTCTAAAACTATATTATCTAAAAATATTAAAAATCTATTAAAACCTATTAAATCCTAAAATGAATTTAAAAATCTATTTAATTCTATAAAATGCTAAAAATTGATTTAAAAATATTAAAATCTATTAGAAAATTCTATTAAATCCTAGAAATTGATTTAAAAGCTAATTAAACCCTAAAAAAATCCTATAAAAATCCAGAAAAATACCAATAATTCCCAGAGGGACAAAATGAGCACCGAACGACACAAAAATAATCGGTAAAAATAAACGGGCACCGAAATATCCCAAAACTCGACTCTACTGATTAAAAAACACCTGAAACACGAGACGGGAGCTGTGATCCCTGATAAAATCAAAACAAATGAACAATGCAATGTATGCGATATGCAGATGCGAATGCGGTTATGCGTCGAAACATCGAGCCAAATGCGAGACCCGGTTGGTCAAATTTTGGGGTGCAACAAAAAGGCATTGAGTTTATAAATTCAATAGCCTCTGAAAGTAATCCAGATCGACCAAACAAATCAACCATACATGCATAATGCTCCATCCTTGGAACAACTCCATGGCTTTTGCGCATGGAAGTGAAGTGTTTCCATGCTTCGTCAATTAAACCAACATGACTACATGCTGATCAAACTGCAATGTAAGTGACATCATTAGGCTTCACACATGTTTGAAGCATATCATAGAACAATTCTAGTGCTTTTGTAGCAAAACCATGCTTTGCAAAACCATTTATGATAGAGGTCCATTTTATGACATTATGATCCTCCATGTCATTAAAGACTTGTAAAGCAGCTTCTTTGTTTCCACACTTGGAATACATAGATATCAAAGCATTATTTACATTTAGGTCAGTCCCAAATCCCATCTTCACCACCATGGCATGTATTTGTTAACCCTTACCAATTGAACCAATACAAGAAGCGCCACTCAAGAGGCCAACATATGTAAACGAACTAGCTCCACTACTAGTATATTCAATTTTGTGGTCCACATCTTGTTCAGAATTCAAATCTTTCACACTTGCATCATCAACAACTCCACTACACAAAACCAAATTCTTCTCAAACAAAACATCAAAACACTTTTAAGCACATTCCATTCTCCCAGACCTTGCATACAAACTAACAAGACCATTCCCTACACAATCAATCTCAGAAAGGCCTAACTTAATCGTTTGTCCATGAATCAGTTCACCAAACCCAAAATCAGGAAGACTGGCACAAGCCTTGAGAACAGCCGAGAACGTGAAGCAATTTGGCGCAACACAACCTTGAAGAAATGGGAAGATTCGTTCGTGAAAGGGGAATACCAAGATTCGTTCGTTCGTGAACTGGGTTTGAAGAAATGGGTTGAAGATGAAAGAACTGGAGTTTTACATGGAGGTTTTATTTTATTAAATTTTTGAAAATGAAATAATATTTAAGTTAATGACATGGAAATTATATTAAATTTAAAAAGACCATTTTAACTGACATGGAAATGTCACATCAGCATTCAACGCGCCACCTCATTAAAACCATGACTTAAAATGACAAAGGGACTAATACTAATCTTGAAACCTAAAAAAGGGACCAAAATCGTGGTTTTTAAAATGGGGGGATCAAAACTAAAAAAGACACAAAATAAGGGGACTAAAGTTGCAATTAAGCCTAAAATAAAAAAGAGTTGTTTGTTTAATCTTACGTGTTTTTCTCCACTATGTAAAAAGTCTCAAATTTCTTTAGCGTCTGGAGATGCATTTTTGGATGCATCTTCTTTACGCACATTTTAGTATAAATTGTTGAGCCGTCTTTATTTTGCAAAATTTTAAGTGTCTAAAAATGTATCTCCGAAAAGTCACTACTATAAAAAAACACTTATCACAATGGTTGAAAAAGGGATACTACCACTTTGATCGAACCGTTGTGAGGTAAGGTGTGATTGTATGTATGATGATTTCTACCACAGAAGTGCGACCGTGATTGTATCTATGTAGCGTGATACCTACCACAACGGTTACTTTAAACAACCGTTGTGATGTTTTTTTAATGCAACATATTTAACAACAGTTTTGCTAAACAACCGTTGTGATATATAGACTTGAGTTTATTATAAATTATGTGAAATGCTTATTTCGCCAATGATCATTAAACATATAACCTTCCAATATGCACTAGAACATTATAATATGACAAATTAAGTTATATTAGAAGAACAAGTTCACGTTCAATGCTAGATAAGAGTTCTTCAACTCCTTATCCGTATTCTATTTTTTTATAGTAAGAACTTGGTTTAATGATATTAGTTCTTCAACCACTACTGACTTCACTTCTAGTTCTTTTTATAAAATATTATTTAATTTGCAAACAAAATTAAAGGTGCAGAGAGGGGTGGTTGAAGATCTACAATCATTAAACCGAATTCTAACTGTCAAAGAATAACATACAGTTAACAGTATGAAGAATTCTTGTCAAGAATTGAATGTATACTTGTTTTCTAATACAATTTTATCTATCATATCATAACTTTCTAATACGTTTTGGAAAGTTATATATTCTATAAGGGATTGAAAAAACACTCAAACCATATAATATATAATAAACTCTTCCTTTAAACAAACATTAACAACAACATTCATAAAAAATATTCATCAACAACAAACCATAAATAAAAAACACAATACAACAAACATATCAAGTCATAAAATGCTTCAGAAACGTACCATACATGTCCCACAATGGCGTGTCAACAATAAAATAAGGATTGTTGTAATTAAACAAAAAAATTTGAGTAATTCTGAATCAATCTTAATGAGCAAGATTCAATCAACTGATCAAACTCTCTCTAGTTCTTAACTCTTCACTCGAGTAAATCAACCTTGGTTGCAAGATTGTATTGCTACACAATGGTGATGAAAACAAGAAAAAGAAAATTGATTTGGGGAGGAAGAAAAATAAAGTTTCCATGAAAATGATGAACAAGAAGAATTTTTATAGAGTAACTCTCTCATCTAAAAACTGCAATTTTATTCATGTGAATCACACTTTACAATAATAGAGTTACTCCTTATTTATAGATTTAGTTTGCTTGCTCCCTAAGAAAAACCCAAAAAGAAAATCCCAAAATGCCTAATTTTTTCAACATTACAAAATTAGGTTTAAGACAAAATCCATGTCGAGGCTAACTTCTCGACACTTCGACAACTAGGTGTTTCAACACACACACACACACTAGACTATTCGACAACTTTCTTGTCCTTGTCGAGAAACCTGCTTCGACACAAGGAATTACAACTTAACACATAACTTAATTCATTATATCAAAGCTATCTACATTCATCATAGGTCTTAATTTCTTAAACACTTCGACCTACACCCCTTTTGTCATGATATCTGCAATCTGATTCTCAGTTCTGCAGTGTTTCATCTTCCCATCTACTACCTACTCTCGAAGATAATGAAACCTTATTTCGAGGTGTTTGCTTTGTCTATGTGCTATTGGATTCTTTTCCAGATTGATAACATACATGATGTCGGTCTTCATGGTAATTGCTCCATGATCTTTCCCTGTAATCTCTTCGACCAAATTCATCATCCACGTTACTTGACATGCACAAATAAAAGCAACTATCTATTCTACTTCATGTGATAATAGTGCCACTATTGATTTCTTTCTTGAACTCTAAGCAACTTGTGCACCACCTAACATAAACACATAGCCAACAATGGATTTTCTATCCTCAACATCACTACACCAACTCGAGTCGGTGTATCCCACTAATTTGCATTCTTTTCCTTCATCAGTTGCAGGAAAAAAATGTCATAGTTGAGGGTTCCTTTGAGATACCTTAATATCCTTTTCGTTGTTGTTAGGTGTGAGGTGTGATACCTTTGGCTTCTGCATGAATTTACTTACCATACCTACACTGTGTGCTAGACTGGGCATTGTGTGAAAGGTATCTAAGTGATCCTATGAGTATTTTGTACTGCGTTAGATCAATATCATCTTCATATGTGTCTTATGACAGTTGCATTTTGGGTTCAGTTGGAGTCGAAGTTGTGTTGCAATCTTGCATCTCAAATCTCTTGAGTATTTCACCTGCATGTCTTTTTTGGTGCATCATCAAACCTCTATCACTCTTATAGAATTTGATGCCAAGGAAATATGAGAGATTTCCCAAGTATGACATTTAAAACTCCTCACTTAGGCCGTGTTTGAAATCTTCGATCTCCTTCTTATAATTTCTTGTTATCAACAGGTCATCGACATAGAGACATAGTATAAGCAACTAACTATTGCTTCTTCTTACATATACTCCATGCTCAGTTGTGTACTTCACAAATTTTGTTTCCCTTATAAACCTATCTATCTTCTTATTCCAAGCTATTGGATCTTGCTTAAGTTTATGCAGGGCTTTATGCAGCATGTATACCTTTCTTTCTTCGGCTTGTTTCACAAATCCATCTGGTTGTGCAACGTAAACTTCTTCATCTAAGGGGACATTCAAGAATGCATATTTCACATCCATCTGACCTATATTCTAATTGTTCATGTTTGCTAGACCAGAAACCAACCTAATCATTTTGATCCTAGCAACAGGTGCAAAAACCTCGTCGAAGTCAATTCCTTCTTTCTAAAGAAATCCTTTCGCCACCAGCTTTGCCTTGTGTTGTGTTACTTCTCCTTTGAGATTCAAATTCACCTTGTATACTAATTTCACATCAGTTACCTTCTTGTCTTGAGGCAATTCGAAAAGTGACCAAGTGTTGTTGACTTCGATGAAATTTAGTTCCTCATTCATTGCTTTCACCCACTTTGAATCCTTCAATGCTTCAGCTGCATTGACTGGTTCAACATCTGCATAAAAAGCTTAGTATATCAGCTCATCTTCATCATCGATCGCATCATATGCTGTAATCCCATATTCTTGCAACCTTGCAGGCATGTGTCTTGTTCTTTGAGATTTACTTGTGTTTGCTTGACCTCTGACTTCTTCCTGTCAAACTTCTCTTTCGACATCCTTTGTTGGTTCTTCATATAAGATTCTCACTAAATCCTTTTTGACATGTTCAGTCCAATATCATTCCTTAAACTTATCTTTGATCACGTTCTTACTGATCACTACTTGCTTGTTCATTGGGTCGAACAACTTGTATCCTTCGGTCGAATGATATCCTATTAGTATCATTTTACTTAACTTGTCATCATGTTTTCTTCTCAACTGATATCTCACATGTCTATGTGTTATAGATCCAAATACCTTCAAAAACAGACCAACACTCTTCTAGCATAACTCCTTCTAGTCTTTTTTGTCAGACATCTGTTCAAAATATATGTTGCAGTCGACACAGTTTTCCCTCATAATTCTTTGGATAGATGTTTTCCTTTTAACACACATATTCATGATGGTTCTATTCTTCCTTAATGAAATTCCATTTTGATGTGGAGTGAAGGGTGACACCACCTCATGCACAATCCTTTCTTTCTCACATAATGTGTTGAAATATTTCGACACATACTCTCCACCATCATCCGTCCTTAGAATCTTGAGCTTTCAACCGCTTTATCTTTCAACTGTAGATTTAAACTTGACAAATACCTCGGCCACTTCAGTTTTCTTCTTGATCAGGTGAGTCCACAGTTTTTGACTAGAATCATCTATGAATGTGACAAAGTATCTGTTACCTCCAATTGAATCCACCTGGATAAATCCACATACATCAGAGTCTATGACTTTGATAACTGCCTTCGACTTGCTTCCTGTATCCTTGTTGAAGTTGTTCTTGTGCTGCTTCGCCTGCACACATTTCTCACATACTTTGTTTGGAATGTCGATTTCTATTAATTTTGAAACTATATATCTCCTCTTCAGATCTCTGATGTCTTTGAAATTGAGATGGCCTAGTCGATAGTGTCGCACCTCGAAAAATTCATTTCGAACATACGACCCTCGCGCGAAAGGCGCGGAAATGCGGTTCGACAGAGTCGCCACCAAAATTTATTTTTCCCGAATGAACGGGAGAGGAAAATATCGAGAAAACCTCATAAACGCGGAAGGAACACGGCTGTCGCAACCATATTCCTGGGTTCGGGAGTCGGTTACGCGAGGGGAAGGTATTAGCACCCGTCACGTCCGTTGTACTCAACGGGAACCTCTTAATTCGAGTTGTGATGGATGTTAGCTAAACTTAATTATTTTCTTCTCACTACTAAATGCTAAAGGACATTATAAAGGCTAAAGACGCTAAGGGGAAGGGGATGGTTAGAGGATAGGGTGCTCACCAAGGATTAGGGCCCTTGTGCCTACGTATGCTCATTCGGACGAGAATGAGAAATCAGAGCGTCGTAGTTCGACAACGGGAAAGGATGGAGGAAGCGGAAGATGGAAGGGATTGTTCTCGCCAAGATCATCGCAATCTTGTGCCTACGTATCTTTCATTCTAACGAGAATGAAGAATCAGAGCAGTCGTAGTTCGTGGATACGACCACGAAAGAAATAAGTTTGAATTGGATTTGAAGTGAGTACGGATGACGATTACTCTAAGTTTAAAAAAGACTTCTCGGACCCAAGTAATCGGGAGAGTGAACCAAAGACTTGGAACACTCTCTTTTTCATCATGAAGGAATGATATGTTTGAAAGGATAAAGTTGAAATGATGACGATCACTTGAAGCCTAAGAAAGACTTCACAGACCCCAAGTAATCGGGAAAGCGAACCAAAGACTTGGAACACTCTCTTTTTCATCGTAAAAGAGGGTTGTTTGAATTTGAAATGGTGTATAAAAGGATGAGATTGGTCGGATGACGACTACTTGAAGCTTGAGAAAGGCTTCTCGGATCCAAGTAGTCGAGAAAGCGAACCAAAGACTTGGGACACTCCATTTTTCATCGTAAAAGAAGTTGTTTGAAAGAATGAGTAGTTGGAGATGGTTGAATGTTGTCGGGTTATTAATTTTATTTAAAGGCGTCAATTGCTCATACACGAATAAGATAACTCGCATATAAACAAGGGAAATCAAGATCAAAGACTTGAACCTACTCTTTACACCTTGAAAGGAATTGAATAATTGTTAATTGATTGATAGTTTGTTACGAAGATCCACTTGACGTTGGATCAAGGGTTTAACTTATTATCGCGTGCAAAGAGTGTTGGAAATAAAATTGTTTGAAAAAAAGAGACCGACTTGACTTACGCATCAAGGGTCGAGTTGTAATAGGTTGATGGCGAATGCGTATGAGCACTCGACTTACAGGTTGTTTGAAAGTGGCTCGATGATGAATCGAGAGTCAGTTTGAAAATAGTTTGAATCCGCTCTAGTCCCTATGGGTGCTCCTAGGAGATAAACTAATAATCAAAGAAATGCGAAACATACATCGGAATGGGAGAGGGGTACATGTAAGTTACACGGGATTGCACGAAATAAAGGGGTCTCATTGTCAGGTAGCCCAAGAGAAAGCCGTGTGTGTGCATTAGTGTCCTAAACTACGCCTTGAGCAAAGTCGGGCACGACTTAAAATTAGGATACCTGCAAATGACCAAAGATCCAACAGTCCACCAATTTGGCTTTTAGGAGTTTCGATAATTTATTAAGTATTTTCAAATATGGGTGAGTGAGAATATGAATAATGAGATATGATAATAATTAATATGAATAAATATGATAATATGAAATAATATGAATAAAGTTTGACAGAAATTAAATTTAATGTTAGTTTATCGAAATAAAATCGAAAGAACAATGGTGATCTCGGATCCTTTGTTTCACGCCACTAATGTGACGGTTAAACGGTGGAAGTCTCGTCATCGACCAAAACAAAAGTGGGTCAAAATGCCCAATAACAAAAGAGAAATGTGTTCCAACTTCTAAAAATAAATAAATAAACTCCTAATATAAAATAACCTGAAAGTTCTATAGAAATGGTTTTTTAAAAAAAAGAAGAATATTAGGAAAAAAAATATACATGTAGGAAAACCTAAAGCAAGGTTAGGAAGATTATAAAAAATAAAAATAAAAAGCTAATATAATATATACATATAACTCGTTTATAAAATATTAGTTCGTAAAAAAAATATTTACTAAAATATAAACAAAATTACATATTTAAATAAGAAAAAGAAAAAAAACGAAAACAGGATGGAGTTTAAACAGAATCACAATGGTATGTGCCTGTACGAGGACCCATGGTCCACTCGTGGGCTTGTAAGTCCAAACCTTTTTTTTAAAAAAAAGAATAAATAAAAATTAAAGCAGAAAAAAAAAATAATAAAAAAAACAAAAAGAAAAAGAAGACCACAGATCCACTTCTTCCTCATTTCGCGAACCCTCTCCGTTTTACCTCGCTCGATCTCTCCGTTCTCCCAATTCCTCTCACAAACTTTCTCTCGCGTCACTGTTCTTTACCCTCTCTTTCTCCACTTCATTTTCGTTTGGATTTCGCAAACTTCGAGAGATTTGGATGGGCGTTGTGGTGAAGGTAATTTCTGGGTTTATTTTGCGTTTGTTAGATGGATTGAAGAGAAGAAAGATGTTACGGCGGCGGTTGGGTATTTCGGCGGTGAAGGGTCGTGGAATGATGTGGGTTTGATGAATTGAAGATTGGTTTCCAAGAAGAAGACGTTGGGGTTTTGTTGACGGTGGTTCGAAAGAAAAGGTGCCTTCTGTTTTCGAGTGAAGTGATTTGATAAAGGGGTTTTTGCAGGTTGATGTTGAGGGGTGGCCGGAAACAGAAGAAAGGTTCGTGAGGGCTAGTTGGAGCGGCGACAAAGGGACTTCAGATGAGGATGAAAGGTGAAGGTGAACGATTGTAGGAGATTTGAGAATATCCCGTTTCTGTTGCTATGTCACTCTGTCAAATTCGAAAAGAAGGGTTATTGGGTTTGTTGTTGAAAGCTGATGAAGGTGAGAGGTTTTGAGGATTGGGTATTCAGAAGAAGAAGGGTCGGATTCGCGTGGATTATGGAAGATTTAGAGGATGGTTGAATCGTGAAGATGAGGAGAGTTGGAAGTCTGTGAGTTATTAGCAGGAAAATATTTGTTGTGTTGAAGAAACTTATGAAAAGGTTGGTTGAAGGTTATGGGTCGATGAAGTTTCGGGGTAGGTTCCAGAGATCTCCATGAAGATTTGATGTTTGTGATTTTTCTTTTTGAGAGAGCTCAGGAGCTTTTTGAGTGTCTGTTTTTTGAAGGAGATTTCAACTGAGGAAGAGGTCTCCAGATCCCTCAAGATGGAGGTATTTTCAGTTTTTCTCCCTTTTAAAAAAATTTGTCCTCTGTCTTTAAACTAATCACAAACATGTTAGTACAATTGGTTTGTTTCATAGTATTGATAAGTTGCTTTCATGGCAGGTTTGTGGCCTTAAGCTGTAGCCTTTGCAGAAGCAGCAATTGGAGCAGGTGCAATATCAGGCTTTGAACTTTTGTCCTATGCGTGGCTTTGTGGTTTATCAGTTGCAACAGGGATTTGTCTGGTGTGGTATGGAGTGGTAACCAGTACAATTTGGAGTGTAGTAGCAGGTGATGGGAGGTTGTTCTACGGATTGCAAGTTTTGCAGGAGGGGTATTGGTTTGTCCTCTTTGTTATTGTATTCTGCAGTACTCGCCTGCTGTTATTGTCTTTTGCAACTGTCCATTTTCCTCTTGATTTGCAGGATGTGAGCTTATGATAATGTGTGTATTTTTTGTGCAGGTCTAGCTGTATCATGATGTGTAGCAGCTTGTAGGTGCGGTACAGTGTATTGCAGAATGTTGTCCTTACTGCCTTGGTGTGCAGAGGTTTTAGCAATGTGGTACACTGTGGTACGGTTTGCACAGGATGCAGGATGCAGAGGCTTTGTCCTAACCTCACTTCTGCAAGACCATGTAAACAAAAGCTATCATGAAACTTTTTCTCTTTCTTTCTGTCATAATTTGAGGATATTAATATAGTATTGATCTTGTGTAGGTATAATGGTAGGAGATGTGGACCACATAAACAAAGTCACTTGAAGAATGAGGCCACGACTAGTGTTATGGAAGTTATGGAGGCACTTGTTTGCTCCTTGGCTGCCGTTTTTGGTATACGTACGTAATGTCTATTGTGCAGCAGTCGTGGAGTTTGTTTTTTTTGTGAGCTGCAGTAATTGATTTTTTTACTTTCTTTGATATGGACTGGTTTGGTTTTGTGATTGTCATACTGTCACTAACATGCCACTTTTCTTATTGTTTGGAGGTACCAGGACCTTTAATGCACCAGGAGCTGTTTGTCGGCATGATGTTGTCGTGATTTGCAAGCTGTGTGTACGCGACATGAAGACTGGTGCGAGCTGTACGTCGGCAGTTGCAAATTCGTGCGTAACATTCCAAGGCTAACAAGCTCCGGTTAGGGTACGTTTGCGAGCCATTTGCAATAATTTCGATTATTCACGCTTTCACACACAATATGCCATCAGTTCTGCGACGTAAAATGAGCTCATATTTTTGAATTGGACTCTCCTGTTAAACCGCCGTTGTTGTGCGTTTTGAATTCATGATTCATTTCAATCCATTGCTGTCATTTTCAGGTTGTGGTGTAGTCATTAGTGAATATGCTCCTTGTGATGGGTAAGACTATAAGGAACAATGAGCTTTCGTCTTGATATACCTTGTCGTTCATCAAGGCCTTCACTTATTCACCCGCTGGTCCTAATTGCACATATATATGGTTGTTATATCGTTTGATTCAAGAGTTCCACACCAGCAGAACCTCCCACCTGCACTAGCAAGAACCTCCCTGATCAGCGGAGATAATGAGAAAGCTAGGCCCAAGTTCAATCTTCGGAAAACTTGGAAGCAAACTCAGGGCCTTAGCAGAGAAACAATACACCAAATCCCTCTAAATTTGTACTTCATGTATTAAATATTTATGATTAGAATTCATTTTGGGATCATGGTTGTAATCTTTTTAGCTTGTATTAATGTTGTCCGAGTTAGCAGGGACGTTCACATCGCAATGAGCTTTTGGGTTTATAAAATAAATAGCCACTGATTCCAATGGTGTGTCATTCTATCCGTGTGAATTATCTTGATTTATCAGTTGCTAGTATCCTCTATGATTTGGCCATAAAAATTAATCCACCAGCTCCAATATCTATTGACTTATGGCCTCTGTGCTTGCTGGTTGTTAACATTTGGGGAGCTTCACCTAATGGCCTATCACAAATTGAACACAGCCTGAAGTAGGCTTCACACCGTTTTGCTCAGTCCAAATTAGTCATTGTTTGTAACTTGCCTTGAGAAATTGTCTTCTTGGCTTATGGCACTTTAAACATGAAATATGAGCTAAAACGTGCGCCAAACTGACTCTGTCTCGGCAAAGAATTCCCATGAAACTTAATTAATCATCATCTTGCAGTTTGGAGTAAAAAGATAATCCGTTTTGAAACATATTCCATACGACCCGCGAATCTTCCAAACTTTTTAATAATCAAACACACTTCTTGAGCATATGCTGGTCAAAACCAAGAATCACTCAAAATGTAACTCAAGATCAATTTGGAATAATTGAATGAAGATTTGAAACTAGTTAAATCCAAGATTAAAAGAACATGACATAGAATCCACTCGAAGTGTTCCCTAATAATGGAATGTAACACAAACTTGAAATCATCCTGAAGTCCATTGTCGTTTCTTATAATAAAAAATGCCCTCAATCAATTGGGCTTGAAACGCAAATGGGCTGCAATTTTTCTTGTTGCACCTTTCTTGTAATGAAAACATGATAATTTCTCCCTTTTTTTGGCAATTTTTGAAATGATTTTGGAATAAATGGTAATGGGCTTTTGTGACTTGATCCAACGCAACCAATAAAGTTTGAACTTCCAATTAGACTCTAAAACACTCCTACACCAAATTCCACCCTTTTGAGTCTTCATCTAAAAAATGAAGTCATGAAATTGAGCAACAAATCCCTGAATTAAATCCTTTGAGCCCCAGTAAACAGGTACATCCCTTGACATTGAAAGACCAAAAATTGACATATGCTGCACTGCAACTCTTGCTTGATTATCGAACCTCATTTAACAATAACCACACGCCTGACCTGACATCCTCAAGTGAAAATAGCAAGACATCTTTGGACTTTTTTTTTAAAAAAATAAAGCAAGTGGGTAAATATACAGAATAAAAGTTGTACAAAGGTAGGACAAATTTAGGGTATGACAGATAGTGCCATATCCATTCATCCCTCCTAGCTGCAATTGCAAGGCACTTGTTACCCATCACATTAAGTTCAATCCTAAAGCTTCTATTTTGAGACACAGGAGCCTTTAAGATTAACCTTTTGAGTCGAGAACTCTCATCATCTTGTCTTCAATCGACACTTTGTAGTTCTTTTCGACCAACTGCCTTATACTGAGAAAATTACTCTTCATGCTTGGTATATACAATACATTGGAGATTACTGACCTTTTGCCATATTTCCTCACAATAAGAACATCACTAATACCTTCAGCTGCTAGAGTATTGTCATTTGGAAATTTCACCATGTTCTTCATTGAAGGTTTTATGTTGATAACCCAATCTTTCATACCAGTCATGTGTGATGAGCATCCTGAGTCCAAGTACCAATGGTCATGAAATCTTTCTTCATCTCTTATTATGACCATCTACAACATCTCTTCTTTTTCATGCTTTGCAAAATTTGCATCATTTTCTTGGCTCTTTTGTTTTTTAGGACAATCACTAGAGTGGACCATACTTCTGACAATTGAAAAACTGAATATGACTTTTGTCAGGTTTTCGACCACCTCTTCCTCTGCCAGCAACACCTTCTCTTTTGTTGCATTGGCATGAGAAGTTTCTTTGATTAAACCAACCTCCTTCTTGTTGATGTCGACCAATCGAATTGTTGCAGCCTCACTTTCCTTTGCCTTTCTTTTCTCTTGTTGATTGCGCCTACAAAGCCACACCACTCTTTAATTTGCTTGCAGCTCTTTCAGTCATTCTTTGTTCATGAGATTCAAGCATCCCTTGAAGCTCTTCCTTTGTCAATGTTGACAAATCTTTCGACTCTTATATGGCTAATATCACGTGGTCGAACTTTGGAGCCAATGACCTCAAGATCTTGTTGCACCCCAAAATTTGACCAACCGTTTCTCGCAATTTGGCTTATGTTTCGTTTCATTTGCATTTGCATCTACATATCGCATACTGTGCATTTTTTCAGCCGGATTGATTTTATCGGAATTATAGTCCCTTTGCTCGGGCTTCAGACGCTTCAAGCCAGTTCAGATAAACAGGTTTATTTTGGAAGTGGTGCTCTTCCCGGTGATTTAGTCTTTGTTGTTGTTTTTGAGGATATTTCGGTGTCCGCTATTTTTAGCGTTTATTTCGTTACATTTTCGCATTTTTTGTTAATTGATTTAATTGATTTTCATTGAAATTATCTTGATTTTCTAGATTTATTTCATTAACTTTTAGCATAGAAATTAGTTTTTTTAATAGATTTTATTTTACCTTTTATTTTCTATTTTAGAATATAGTTAGATTTTAATAATTTTTGAATAGTTACTTTTTAGAATTTATTAATTTTAGATATTAGATTCTTTTTAGATTTTTAATAGTGTTAATATTTCTAAGATTTAATTAAAATATTTGTTATTCAGATTTTTAGGGTTAATTAGTCATTATTTTCGTTAATTTGGTTTTAACACATTGATTAGCTTTAGTTATTAAGTCATCTTTTATTAATATTAGTCAGCTTGCATTAATTAGTATTAGTAGTTCTTCTCATCATTTATTCATACTTTGGTTCAGCTTTAATTATTTGTCTTAATTAATTAATCTGTCACTAATCAGATTTCGCTGGCCACTTGTCAACTAATCCAGTCTAAATGTGCCATTTCCGTGACAAGTGTCAGGGCTATAAATAGCCCTGTTCACTCTCTCTCCTGGCTGGCTACACGAATCCCAAGTAAACCCTAAAGCAGTCCCACCGGCAAAATCAAACGGCATCCATAGGCCGCCGGAAACCTCATTCATCGTCACCGGAAACTTCATCATTCGCCGGAAAGTTTATACGTGTTCATCACGTTCGTAGTCAATTTTCCAGATTTCTTCACAAGTTCATAACCACATTCATTGTGTTCTTCCTAAATTCATCATGTTCATCAACCTTCATGAACAAACTCATACGTTCATCATTTTTCCAGATTTATTCATCTGCATTTTCCAGTTTTTTCATGAACTTCATTATGATTTCCCAGAATTTCCACAACACTTCCATGATCTTCATCCTGTCCATTCAAACATCTTCATCACGTTCATCCGTACTTCCAGAAACTACATCAAACTCATACGATCTTTATAGCTTCAAACACATTTCCCAGACCTTCATACAAACTTCATCACGACCTTCATAACTCCATCGTTTTTCCCAGATCTCTTCATATCTTCATCCATGTTCAAGCGTTTTCCTTCAGATCTCCACCGGAAAACGTATCAACCTTCAACATTGTTTGTTTCAGAAATTCATATCATCTTCGTCACACGTTCATCGTTTTCTTTTTCAGATCAACAAATCTCCAACCAACAACATCAACCTCCATAATCATCAACATCACGATCTGTAGCTTCGGATCTATCATAAATTTCACCACAAACCTATCAAACCGCCATAGATCTTTACCAAACTTCAAACATCCAAACCGTCACCACTCACCTCTGATTTCCACCCGTCAAAATCACAAGCAAGCTTCAACCAAAACACAAATTAAACCTAGATCTGAACTCGGATTTTCCTCCATCATAATAATCATCAAACCACCATTAACCCAACCTTCGTTTTCTTCCGTGAATCAAACTTCCAAAATGCAACATATCTACAATAAGTTTCATTTCCATAAACTTCATCGTTCCATTAAATTTCTGCCTCCAGATCTCTGCATGTTCAGGTGATGATGATGTTTGAAGGAAATTGAACTAAACTGAGGGGTTTTTGTTTTCATTGGAAGAAGTTTTGGAAGATGAAGCAGAAGAGCGGACGAGGGAGTGACGACTTGAACATGGTGGAATTAGGGTTTAACCAAATAAAGAAGATGAAGGCTACTGAGACCTTATGGATGGTTAGTGGGCTTCGGCCCATTCCGTTAATTTGGATTCATATTCCCCTTTCCATTGATGCACCTCCCATTTGCTTGTTATTCTCTCTATTTGGTTTGTGCCGAGCCCAACTATGTGTTTGCTGGACTATATCCCCATATTCCTTGCGCACCCCCCCCCTCTGTTGGTTATTTTTATTTTTGATTATGGACCAAAAGGCCCAACCGTGTGGCTCTTTTTCTCCACCCCTGATTCTGGACTGAACCCCTGTTTTGCTGTTGCACCCCCTTGTGCTTTATTTTTGTATATTGTTTTGTAATACACTTTTTAAATAAATGTATATATTACTTTACTATTTTCTTATAGAAAATTATAGTTTTATTTTCTTAGAATATTATATACATTTATTTTACATTTTATTTTATATTTTATTTTCTATTTCAATTTCTTTTAATATTTCTCTTAGAATTTATTTTTCTATTGGAATTTTATTTCAATTTTAGAAGTTGGATTCTTCTTTCCATTTGTTATTGGACTTTTCATCCCATTTTCATTTTGTTTTGGTCGATGACGACACTTTCGTAAACCATTATTAATCGACTTGTTGATGGATAATGTTGGATCCGAGACCACTTATTTCTCTCCTCATTTCTCTTCTCTTTCTGATTTTATTTTGGCTTTTTTCTGGTTGGTCCGTGTGACACAATTCAATTGGAGAATGATTCTCAATATCATTTCTCTATCTTGTCTTTGACACGGATATCAATACGCTACCTCTTGGGGTTTGACTTCATTTATAAGTCGAATTATGACGGTTCAACATCACATTGGTTCTGATTTGAAACGTCATCATCAAGGATCAAAAGAGGAAAGCTTGGAAATAGAGCTTGCACGCGAAAGTCAAGGGTCAACGGAACCACTCCGTCGGTAACATTGTTTTTATTTCATCCCTTTCATTTCTTTATGCAACCGTCGAGTGTTGTGAGCTGTAGCGTTAGATACGTGGGAAATGATGAGTGGGTGGCTCCCTCTCACTTGTCTAGAGTGTTAGCGTATGTCCTTTGGACAATATGCGACATTCACTCCTACGTCTTAGGACTTTGCGTGTGCGTCCCAATCCGAACCTTTTCTCTCGTATCCTGGCGATTGAGACTTCCCCCGTTCTCTTGCATCCTGGCGATTGAGATCCCTTCTCTTACCCCTGTGCAATCGAGACCCGTTTTCCTGTAGTTAGCCAAAGTACGGCTGCTCTGATCTCTCATGCCTGTTGAGAGTACGTAGGCACAAGATTGTGATAATCCTAGCGAGCACACTAACAATTAACTTCTCTTTTCTCTCGCTTCCGTGCGATCGAGACTTTCCCGCTGACGACTAATCTTTCCCTTTCTCTTGCCTTAGCGCAATCGAGACCAGCCAGTAGTTCTAGTTCCCGTAGGTTCCCGTACCTTTAAACCAACGACATACTACGTCCTTTCTACCGCAAACAGGTAACGCCTAAGTCTCTAATGGTCGAGTAACAATATACCTAACTGCTAGAATGCGTACACTAGTGTCGTCAACCTTTTCTCTCACCCCCGTGTGATCGAGGACACCCTTTCATCCCGTAGTTAGCCTGAACTACATTTTGCTTTGATTTCTCATGCCAGATGAGAATACATAGGCACAAGACACGGCGTCTTGACGAGCAATCTCTCCTGTAGTTTCCCTAACTACGTTGACTCTGACTTTCCCATTGCACGAGAGAATACGTAGGCATAGAGGGCCAATCCTCTATCGAGTCAGTTCCTTCCGTTTAGCTTTAGCAGCCGTTGATAGATTATTTTTCACCCATAGACTAGACAAACCAAGCGTGGATCCTGTCGAGTACGACAGACGTGAGGGGTGCTTGTACCTTCCCCTTGCGTAACCGACTCCCGAACCCAAGATTTGGTTGCGATGACCAATCTTATCCCTTTTCGTCAGGTTTTCTATGCTCGTTTCCTTTCCCTCCTGTTATGCTTTCACTTTCTTCCATCTGAAGCAATTCATACGTCATTTTGTGAGTTTGTAACCTCACATCTTTCACCTTCTCCGCACCTCCAAACAATTTCTCCAAAACTTCCCATACTTTTTTCGCTGATTCTATATCACTGAAATTTTCGAAATTGTTTAGATCAACACATTGATGAATTATAAAGAGAGATTTATAATCTTTCTTTTTCAATTTTTTGTATTTAACATTTTCTTGATCTGACACATTTTTTGCCAGTGGTGTTACTCCTTCCTTCACAAGATCCCAAAAATCTTGACAACATAAAACTACCTTCATCTATTTACACCAATTCTCATAATTCCAACTCTTCACAATTGGAAGACTCACTATAAAATACCCATTCAGATGATTCATCGTTATTTTCATTGTGTTTTGCTTCCCGCGAATCGCCCAGTTAGTGCTCTAGATACTAGATGTTGGAATTAAATCCAAAAATTTAAGTAATTCTGAATCAATCTTGATGAATAAGATTCGATCAAGGATAAGCTAAAGTTAGAGCCGCAAGCTTGTGTATATTTTGAATAAATGTCATTCTAGATCTTTGACACAACTTTGCAACGCTAATTTTAGCTTCGTCCTCTTTATTGAAACAAACATTCATGCCTACAAGTCAAAACAAGAAGAAAGTTCAAACATCATGAAACAAGCTATTGAAATAGATTTTGAAAAAAAAAATTATAGATAAAACGAATCTGTAAATACTCATTGGCTAAGATTTGATGTTATGGTTTCATTTTGGGGTTCCCATATGAGAGAGACGAGTGACAAAGTTATTAGGACTTAGTTTTGAGAGAGATGAGTGAAAGAGTTGTTAGAGTTTTGTTTTGAGATAGACGATTGTTATGTACTGAAGCTAGAGATAATTTCGCTTATATATGAATAAGTATTAAAATTCTGGTATGCAGATTTCAGATGTCCCAAGAACATTGATCTCTGCTGAAACAAGGACGAGGACAGATCATGAACAATTTAAATTTCTTTAAATTGTGCCAATGTCATGACCAACGTCATGACCACTGTTGTGACATCTGCAGGCTGACAGACCTATTTATCTAACCATTTAAATTATGCAGAATTGTAAATGCAGAAATATAAATAACACAGTAATTATTTACCCAGTTCAGTGCAACATCACCTACATCTGGGGGCTACCAAGCCAGGGAGGAAATTCACTATTAGCATAATCAATTCAAAGTAAAACAATCAGTTTGCACTTCTCACTTAATCTCTACCCAATGACACTTCAACCTAGAGACACTCTAGACCTGAGTATACCCACTCACTCCCCCTCAATCACAACACAGTGATACACAATTACACAACAGTTATGGAGATACACTCCAAACACACACCATGATATTGCTTCACAGTTTTGATCAAGTGAGACACACTTTTGCTTAAAAGCTTTGAGTGACACAATGAACACACCTGTTCATCCAATTAACCATAGCAATCATACAACCTACAATTTCTTGGTACACAAGAAATCTGAAGATCCCTAGACACGTGGAGAATCACTGCAAACCACAGAATTCTCCACTCACACATATGTCTACCACAATGTATCAAAAGATACAAAGGGTGACTTTCACACAAGGGACTCTCAAACCCTACACCTCTATTTTAAACTCTGGTTTTTCTTGATGTGAGTGCTTGCTTTTCCTCTATTTCTGCTCCTCCTTTTATAGCAATGCAGACTGGGTTTGGGCTGCTCACAAGTAACAAACATTAGTTTTAACTAATTTCCACAATTCAAGGTGCTGTCAAATTAGGTCATGGTTTTTCATGATATGGTCAGCGCTGCCTATAATCTCTCCTGAGAGAACTCAGGAGTCATAACAGGTTTCCTGAAGTATAGCCTGAGTTTCCTCTTGCAATATAACAGAAAACCAACCCTGCACGCCTGATGTCATACGCTCAATGTCATATGACATCCAACTCTCTTTGTGCTTAGCTGACCAAACTTGCCCTGCTGAACACTCATGCAGAATCTTCTTCATACTAGTAGAAACAAGCATATTACAGTTTTCTAAAAAGTCTCAAAGATCCTTTTTATGAAGCCCAACTAAATATGCACTTTGTTCCTACTAATTCTCTTTGGCCTGCACAGACTGATGAGGTATATCTAAATCACTTATGTCAAGTGATATTCGCTAGCAGCTCCTTCTATTGTCATGCAGCGATGTCCTGCTTAAAACACATGACAACACACCTTACTAACCACCTGTGAGGAACTTCATCACAACTCAACCTGTTGTGGCTACTGCTAACACATAGCAGCAGTGATACTCAATATGACATCCATGAAAGCAGTTATGTCATCAGCTCTTGCTAGCTCCTTCTGCATCCATGACATCCATAACAACAGTTCTGTCATCAGCTCCTGCTACATCATTAGCAATGTCATGAGTCATCAGTCCCTGCTACACCACTACTCCTGCTGTTTCTCACACATGACAGTAGTTCTGTCATGACAGCAGATGGATGTCGTGATGGATGTCACCACAGTAGATGGAGATGTTATAACATCCTGCTTAATCATCAGTGCAGGATCATGTTTTACCAAAATTTAGCCAATCATAGAACTATGGACAATTCTGTATCATAGTGTTGCACCCTCATTTTTAACCGTAAGATGCCACCTCTTTTTGCGCATTTTTTCTTCTATTGTTATTTGACTTTATTTTAATATTTATGTTTTGTGACTAACAAGTTTGTGCAGGTACATAAGTTTCAAGGGTAAAATATTGGTTCTCTCTGTTAACAATACTTAAGTATGGCGTGAAGGCCCAATTATGATTTTAAGATATATCCAAGGATTTCCTTAAGGAGTTGTGTGTCCTACCGCGAGCTATGAATACGGTCTTAATTATCAAGATTTTTCTTCACAAAGTCAATGGGAGAATGTCGTTGGTTCAAATCAATATCCTGATCATAGTCATAAACCAAAGTCAATCTATGTGACTACATTTTGAGTTTATCAATGAAGAGACAAGATCCACATTACAATTTCAAGGATCTTTAGTCCATCCCGGTTCTTAAAGAGAGTTGTTTGCTACGAATTCATTAGAAAGGTTTAGTTAGCTTTGTGTTATACGGAGGTATGACATTTCATTTCTTTAAGAAAATAACAGCTAACCTACGAGCAATACACTTTGGAATGCTAAGAGCCTTGGGAGATACCATACAACATGTAAATCCAGATATTTCTTCTTGGCTAATCAATCAAAACAACTGTCGAGATCTCTCTGTTAAGTTTACGCTACCGCCATTTGAAAACCACTTTTAATTAAGTTTGTCCAAGAAGATCCACACTTTCATGACCACTTAGTTTCCCATTGGATTCCGGCTGGACTGATTTAGTTTTTATTATTATTTACTTGTGCAAAACAAAAGAAACGCAATAAAATTCAAGGCATGTCAAATTTGTTATGATCACCAATTAACACAAGGGTACACATAAATATTTGTGATGATACAAGGTTTTTCCTGACTGACAATTTCATTAACCTATCCTAAAAACAAGCGGGATCACCAATCTTTGATTGTTCTAACATAGTAACTTAATGCCTCTGTGCAAGAAGTCCGTTTTCTCCACTCGAAGACATTTCCCAGATAGCTCTCATGCTTCACACTACGGTGATGTCGCACAATTTTGATCATTGGCTGCAAAACAACATACAACAATCTACTTCCCCACAGAACTTTATTTGGAATTATAAATCGCAAGAATGGAGAATCTTCCGCACCGCCTTTCCGTCAATGCTACGAAGGAAAATAAAAAGCAGCCATCAATACTCAAAGGAAAAGTTAAAATGCCATTAATAAGAAAGTAGTAAATTCAGAGGAAAACCATTCATGCCACCGTCAACACTAAAGCGGTTAATCCAAAAACAAGCCACTTGCCTAAAGTCTCTGCATAACAGAAGGACATGCTCTAACCAAATGCAATCCTGAATCTTATCTTTCTCAGGACCTTGCTCCACGCCTTGTTTCCTGCAAAACCATGACAGTAATCATAGTTAGAGGTCTCTAACTTTAAAGAATCATATCCGGCAAACTCACAGTTAAGAAGGAAGGGGAGTGTATTTAGAAGGGAAGAAAGAGGTCGTCGTACCGTGTTTTTCCTACTTTCTCAAAAGAGAGTTTCCCAAAGCCAAAGCCAATGTCAGCTGCTACCAAGGCATATTCGTGAAGCTGTTACCTTCAAATAAAACAGTACAAGCCGCTACGTACCACAATGCAACAGTACTCATGCCAAACCACAAACCAAGACTCTGTCATGATTGGCATACTATCAAACCCAGCAGCAACATTAATCCACCAAAGGCTTGATCTTGTTCACAAGCATGCAGTAGGATGCTCCTAAACTCTTCTGGACAAAGGAAAACTTTGCGTATAGGAATGCTACACCGGGAAGCACCTTCCAGATGAATTTGCAACCATCTTCAGTGCAGACAACTCCAGCAGTGCCCAAAGAACTCTTCTGCGGCAAAAGTGTTAAAATCGGCAAACAACAATTCTGTACGCAGCAGGATATCACCAGTCGTTCTCCGCAGCAAGCCATGGATTCAGTTGTTGCTACAACTAATAACAACCCCTCAAACTCGTTGCCTGCATTCAAGTCAGCGCATGCTTTAGGTTGATTTGAGGATTGTGAGTGATTACAACTCGGTTTACATTGAATGCTTTTCAGAGATTAACACTAGACTGGGTTGTGTTAATGAACAAAGAATGGACCTGTTGCAACAAGAGATAATGGGCATGAGAGTAAAAATAGAAGACAGTTAAGAGGTTATAAACACTACAGTATCATCACAACAGCATACCAACTATATTTTACATTTCAAAAGAGATTATTGCTATGAGGTGCAATGGATGCTTTGCATCAATTCTTCAGTTCAATCCGCAACTCCAGATTATGCTCCAAATGTCGCTTCTGAGTCTCGAGCGGGAGTCGCATTAACACCAGGGCTTGTTACAACCTTAACTTTCTTTTCAACAAATGAGCAGTCTTCTGCTACTGATGACGCCCATTCGGTTATAGACCTGAAAAAGTACACTCTCAGCAACACAATGACTTGTTCTCCAGTCCTGATCTTTTGGAAGCTGAACTTCAGCAACTTCATTCCAGAGATCATGATCTTACTCAAGAATTGTAAAGCCAGCCTGTGTTCCCTGCAAAACCAGTTGCACATTAAAAGTTCTCAAATAAATTGGAGAAGACAGTATGGATCGAATGCAAAGAAGCAACAACCATAGCAAGATTTTGACCCCCTGCAAATACCTGAAATGCACAAAGCTTCCATTTACTACATATGATACTACAATATTACCAAAGCTCAGTCGCAAGTGGAAGGACTTGCTTGCAGACAAGTCATGGAACTCTATGGAAAATCTTGACAGAGAATTTAAAGTAAACGCCTGTTTGCATACAAAGAACAAGTTGCAGAAGCTGCAAAAGAGGAGAGGGAAGTGGGAATAATTCAGTCGCCCCTGTGTTGTTAGCATATAAAAAATGGAAGCCATTGTCAGAAACCTTCCTGTTCAAGCAAGAAAATTGAAATAAGAGATGAGTTTAATCCACAAAGGTTTCGAAAGGTTTCGCCCTTCTAACTCACCTGCAAGCAAGATGCTGAGCATGTCGTTCGAAAGCTCAATGGATCAAAGTTTGAGCGTCGTCCTATGGATGTTGACTGGGCTATTCCAAAGGATATGTTTAGTAGTGGCACCAACAATTCTCCTGCTTCGGAGTAAGGACAACAAAAGCATCAGATAAGGGCCTTAGTACTACTACAGATGATGATATTGAAGATACCAACAACAATATGATGAAGAAGACGAAGCTTCAACCTCCAAATTTTCGTGACTTGTTATCTACAACTTACTTAAGTCAAAGAATGACACAGCCGAAGAAGCTTTGCATTGATGCAGCCATCTCTGAAGATCGTTCAACTCCCAGAATCCACTGTGGGCCGCGTATCTCCTCCCTGGCCCAACAACTCGTGTTTGCTTTCCACACCTACAGACGCAAATCCGCAATTAGCAAAATCAAATGAAGAATATTCCCTGAAATAGAAGATGCTATTCAGGTTCCAATCTCGAATTTGAATCACAGAATCAAAGATTGAATTGTCAATTAATTAGGTCATTACTATAATCATTTGGAAAAGGAAAGTTTCCATTTGATTCATCTCAAAACAGAAAGTTTCAATCAGACATTCAAAACACTAAATCCCAAGAGTCTATATAAGACGAGAAAGGAGATAAAAGGAACCCCAGAACGACGGTGAGAACGAAGAAATTCAAGAGATTAAATAGAAAACTTATCTCCATCTCCAGTTGTCGTTAAACCGTGAACCTTCGCGAACCAGCAACCATCACCACGCCACCGCGAGTCAACCCTTCCGCTCACGAACTCCGTTCGATTCCGCCGCCGCTACCTGCCTTCGGTAAACTCCTTTTCTTGTCAATGCTTTTTGGATTATTGATGTTTTCGTTTTGGTTTCAGGTTTCAGAAACAAAAGGAGATGAGAGACTAGGGAGAACGAGAAGTGAATTATGAGAGGGAGAACAACGAAAAGAGATCGAAGTCGATCGCGATTTGGAGGGGACGGATCGATTTGGGGAAGGAATTGATTTGGGATTAGGGTTCCGCTGTGTTCCTCTTTGTTTTTTCCTGTTGTTCTTTCCATTCGTGCATCACGTGAAAGTAATTCCCACACACACAACTACACTACACCGTTAATCACACCCTAATTCACCTTTTCATTTTAATCTTTTACTAATAATCGTTTAATCCATACTCAACTCTTTTAATTAACCAAGTTTAAAAAATAATAATAACTAATAATCTCTATTAAATTAATCAGCTTTTGTTTATTTAGTTAATCTTTTATAATTTATTTATCAGTAACTTTTTCTTTTATAATTAAAAACTTTTTCATATTAATATTAAGACAACTTCTATCAATTAGTTGGTCCTTTTAAAAATAATTAATAACCTTAATGAGTTAGTTTTTTTTATTTTAATTATATCATATAATTTTCTTAGGTTTTATTTAATAATGATCTATTACACTATTTTATTTTATTTCATTTAAACTAATAAATCAACCCTTATCTTAAATAATATGGCCTTTTCTTAAAATAATAATAATCTTTTTTTTATTGTGCTAATTATCAATTAATATTTTAAAGTAACATCTTATTAAAACTTTTGTTTACTCATCAAAAAACCTTTTATATAGCTTGTATTTAATATTAAAACTTTTATGAATAAAAATAAACAACTTATTATAATTAATTTCTCACATTAGACTCTCTTTTATAAATACATTATGTTATCTAATAAATTAATCGTTATAGCGTCTTATTCGACTTTAGATTTTAATTTTAAATCTCATCTAAAATCAATCAACATTTTTCTCCTAATTCAAACTAAAATGAACTTCGTCTAAAAACAATCAACAGCGTAAAATACAACTTAATCGTGCACCCCACGACACATTCACAATTCACACACTTAGCGCTTTCATGCGTGTGTATGCTTTACTTCCTGCAATTTACATTCCACAATTTAATATTATTGCATTTATATTCCCGCATCGCATTCCGTCCAAAGGAAGAATCTGCGCATGATCCCAACAATCGTGCGTATGCATCATTTTCCCTTTGATCCTTGATCCCATTCAAGTCAATCTTCTTAAGTTTAGGACCTCCCCCATAGGAAGGACCTTGTCTTTTATCTTTACAACTTAGACAAAAACAATCAATTCAAAACAAACAACATTCAAACACATTAGAGAAAGATGTTAATCATCTTAAGTGAGATAGAATCTCCACCCCACATCAATTACAGTCAATACCGTAGGAACTTTGCCTTAA
Source organism: Lathyrus sativus (assembly GCA_963859935.3). NCBI lineage: Eukaryota > Viridiplantae > Streptophyta > Magnoliopsida > Fabales > Fabaceae > Lathyrus > Lathyrus sativus. The sequence goes on along the minus strand of OZ012735.1, from coordinate 89,283,746 downwards.
GAGAGATAAAGACGTACTCGTCAAACAATCCGAGTACTTGAGCCCTTTTCTTAAGACGCTGCAAAGACTATTTTCCTACAACCTGTGGCGGTTACATCTCCCTTAAAATGATAACACACCTCCTCTCCTAAAATCAATCAATCAACTACCCTAAATCCGTAGGAACTTTGACCACAGTCAAAGAACCCCTCTAACCCTTTAGGGGAACTACAAATACTCTGATTCCACTCCCGTAAGGATATGTAGGCATAAGATGCGACATCTTATCGAGTATACTTAGAAATAAACCACTAGGGTCTTTTAACCATTAAGCAGATAAAAACACTTAGCAATAAACAAACATAAAACAAGAGGTTCCTGTAGAGTACTACAGAAACTTAGGATGCTAGTACCTTCCCTAAGTTTAACCAACCCCCGAACCTATAACTCTATAGCTTGCATTTGCATTGCATTGTGGGAATTTCGATCTTTATCCCTTCCTTTGGACAAATCAAAGTTCGGTTGCAAATTGAATTAAAGATTCAAACTAATTAATAGTTTGGTATCTGATTTTCACCGCGACACATAGAACCATGGAACTAACAATCTTCCCCTTTGGAAAATTTTGGCTAAAACAACTTAGCAGCAGTAGTTTTTCCAGCCTCACACACTATCATGCTCCCCCTTGATAGTTACAACAGATAACAACCCTTAACAACACTTAACTCCCTCTTGGTTTAGTCAAAAATTGACAAAAATTGGAGTAAGTGTACATACTGCTCATGGTGTCCAAGTCTGTCATTTCTTGATCTATAAGGCTGCACCAACAATCATGGACAACCAGTCTTGAATCTTGGGTTCTTGTCTTGTTTGAAGCTGCACCTTCAGGAATGACACTTTTGACATCACCAATTAAAGGATAATCAATTAACTACTTGCCACAAGTAACAATTGATCTTAAATCCCCAATTTGAGACACACAAATCTTCTGTAGAGAAAATAAGTTCTCCTAGATAGTAACCCATAAACATGTTGCCAAGGCACAACAATACACCAGCCAGCACAATATCAAGACATCTTGTCTGACATTATACCCTCATTAGTGGTTCAAGATCATAAGCTTGCCTGAGAATCAGCACCTTTGCATACAACTCCATGTACACAGCTACCACTGTCATGCATACTCAGTACTCCCCCTGAAAGAGAGAATCCAAACATATGAAGACTTTCTTCAACATCTTCATACTGCAGCTTTACGTTCCTACAAACCCTACTGGAACAGATAGCAGAAGAGTTGCAGAATAACTATCTGGAAGATCTCCAAGATGTCAGGGTCAAGGTCCTTCCATTTGCACAGGATCAGAGCTGATGATGTCTTGATCTTTATCTTCACCAGACACACTAGGATAGAGGCCTACAAACTTGACTGGATTCATGGACATCCTAAGGACAGAACCAAAAGGAAGGCACTTGTCATGTTCACCATGAGCTTGGAGAAGTAACCCAATGTCATAATATCTTGTCTGGCATTCTACCTTCATAAAATCCCAAACTCTTTGAAACCACAAACAATCTTGGTACTAACACTCTTGCAGCAACAGATTCTGGATAGAAGTATAACTCTCCATATCAAGGGTAACCAGTGCACATGAATGGAAAACATAAGACGCATCTTCATGTCTTCAAGAACTCATTCTCTGTTCAACACACATGTTGAACGCATTCACCTTAAGCAAATAGTACACCCATCAACCAAAAGCTCTCCCCCTATTTTTTATAAGAGCTGCTCCAAGATCACCACATTGTCTCTCATGACCAACTCCATGCTCATACAGTGAGAAGGCACCAAACTGATCCACCTCTTCCTAGAGTTACTTGTAGTAGAAGAGACCACTTCTCCACAAGTATTCTGACCTTAGGATGAGTACAAGATAGACACCCCATAATCCAAGACATTCTTTCCTCATCATTCTCCCATATGATAAGTTAGAAAGCTTCTGATTTAACTGGTGAATCTTCTCATAAGAATCCAGACTTTCATGCAGTCAAATAATGATCCACTCCAGTCTTGTCTAATCCTTTCACATCATACTCCAAGATAGTCCTTTTACCTCATCATTCTCCCGTATGACAAGATAGAGTACTTCTTAGTCAAGATGTGAATCACAAGTTCTGCACCAGATCTTCAAGTCCTTTTCCAAGGAAAACCAAACCATATCCACTAGTTCACAACTGGACTTACTTCTGCCTAGTAATCCAACTGAAGATCTTCAGAGAGCACAGCTCCACCAGCTTGATCCAATTCATCTCTAAAAGAAGGTAATCTTTCATAAACAACTTAGGGCTCCTACTACAAGCTCTAATGTATGAACAGAACCAGAACCTCCTTTGGTCTTCAAACAACTACCCTTATGCACAAGAGTAATGTTCTTCAAGCACCCTTCTGAAATAACCAACTGCCACTGTTTGGTTAACTCAGCTTCTAGAGAATCTGCTAATCCATCAGGCCACTTTGATCTTCAAGTCTCAAATTCTTCTTGCTCTAAAGCAAGGCATCTACACCTTCACACAGCTCCCGCAAACTACATGAGATGAAGCATTAATTCCATTCATACTTGAGAAGATCAACTTATCTTCAAATGATGTGCCACAACATCACTTGAGGCCTTAAAGTTTCTGCTTAATGTCACAACTTCGGTTAAGATGTCCAGCTGGAGAGTTCAGGCTTTCATTCTGTCTCTTAGAAGATCCTCTTCACTCAATCAGAACAAGAGGACATAGGCTTGATATCAAGTTGGAGTAGACAACCTTTATTCTGCTTTGTTGTACCACAACAATTCCCTTGAAGTGCATTTGCTTTAAGAACTCCTCTTTAAAGAAAACCAAACGTGTCAAAGCTTGATTCTTTAGAGAAGGGAGATCACAAAAATCTTTACAAAAGGATCCCCGCTTTCCTTAGGTAGAGATTTCTTTAGATGAGCAAGGTCACATGCTCCTTTGTACTTAGATCAGAAATCAACTGACTCAAGCAGTGCCATCACCATATTCTAGACACGTTTCTTGCCAGGAAACTTTCTAGATAAAGATCAGATACTTCTAGTAAAAACTAGAACACACCTCCTGCACTCCAATACTCCTATAGTAGATCTAAGAAAGGTGTCTTTACTTCCATCAGCACTATATTCTAGCCTTAGTTTCTTGCCAAGACCCTTACTAGAATAAAGACAGATCCAACTTTATCTCCTTTGGTCTAATGATTCACTCCTTGAATCAACAGAATTCTACACAATCTCTGCTGATGGAATGTCTCAACATCTGGTTGAACATCAGATCCTTGAAGTGAACCAAGCATATTAGGGGCCTGACACTTGTGCAACATTGAGAGGACAACTTGATCATCAACCAAGAATAATCCATTAAATATTTGAGAATATCTCACACATCAATGAATCTTAAATCCTTAAAAGATCCTTCTCCAAACTTCATCAATCTTGAACTTCATGGATAACCAATTAAATACTTGTGCATTCCACAAACAAAAATTGATCTTAAATCCACACAACTTGTTGAGAAGACCATTTACACTTCAGCAATACCAAATGTATTCTTTAGTTGAAGGATCTTTACTGTTGAAACATCAAGGCTGACATCCTTGACTTAACCTACCTATGACTTCCTTTGCTGAGTGGTGAAAATAAATCACCTCCCACTATCTTCTCTAGCACAGCTTCCAGCAATCTGTAGTACACAATAGAACAACCCAGGCACACAACCAAACACAGCTGCAACCACCATCTTCCAATCATCTACACAACTGCCACAACCATGCATCAAACTGAATATAGGGCAGTCTTCTCTCAGGGGCACCAGAGTTCTTTTATCAGAGAAATATGCAGTGGAACCACCAAAAGAACATCTTCAACATGCCCTAACCAAGATGTCAGAACATTCAACAGATCATTGGACAGAAGTAGCCACTCCTCCTTTGGCAGAACATACAGCAGGTCATAGAAGCTCCTATATCAGAGGGTACAGCAGCAGATACACATAATCCTTGGCAACCTCCTCCTAAACTCCATAAGCAGTAGCTGTAGCTTCTCCTTGTTTAAACCACTAGAAAGTATCTCCCAAGATCTCATCCAGAACAGACAGGATGCCTGCTCTGATACCAATTGAAATCCTGGTATGCAGATTTCAGATGTCCTAAGAACATTGATCTCTGCTGAAACAAGGACGAGGACAGATCATGAACAATTTAAATTTCTTTAAATTGTGCCAATGTCATGACAAACGTCATGACCTCTGTTGTGACATCTGCAGGCTGACAGACCTATTTATCTAACCATTTAAATTATGCAGAATTGTAAATGCAAAAAGATAAATAACACAATAATTGTTTACCCAGTTCGGTGCAATATCACCTACATCTGGGGGCTACCAAGCCATGGAGGAAATTCACTATTAGCAGAATCAATTCAAAGTCAAACAACCAGTTTGCACTTCTCACTTAATCTCTACCTAATGACACTTCAACCTAGAGACACTCTAGACCTGAGTATACCCACTCACTCCCCCTCAATCACAACATAGTGATACACAATTACACAACAGTTATGGAGATACACTCTAAACACACCATGATCTTGCTTCACAACTTTGATCAAGTGAGACACACTCTTGCTTAAAAGCTTTGAGTGACACAATGAACACACCTGTTCATCCATTTAACTAGAGCAATCATACAACCTACAATTGCTTGGTACACAAGAAATCCAAAGATCCCTAGACACGTGAAGAATCACTGCAAACCACAGAATTCTCCACTCACACATATGTCTATCACAATGTATCAAAAGATACAAAGGGCGACTTTCACACAAGGGACTCTCAAACCCTAGACCTCTATTTTACACTCTGGTTTTTCTTGATGTGAGTGCTTGGTTTTCCTCTGCTTCTGCTCCTTCTTTTATAGCAATGCAGACTGGGTTTGGGCTGCTCACAAGTAACAAACATTAGTTTTAACTAATTTCCACAATTCAAGGTGCTGTCAAATTAGGTCATGGCTTTTCATGATATGGTCAGCACTGCCTATAATCTCTCCTGAGATAACTCAGGAGTCATAACAGGTTTCCTGAAGTATAGCCCGAGTTTTCTCTTGCAATATAACAGAAAACCAACCCTGCACGCCTGATGTCATACGCTCAATGTCATATGACATCCAGTATGACATCCAACTCTCTTTGTGCTTAGCTGACCAAACTTGCCCTGCTGAACACTCCTGCAGAATCTTCTTCATACCAGTAGAAACAAGCATATTACAGTTTTCTAAAAAGTCTCAATTATCCTTTTTATGAAGCCTAACTAAATCTGCACTTTGTTCCTACTAATTCTCTTTGGCCTGCACATACTGATGAGGTATATCCAAAGCACTTCTGTCAAGTGATATTCACTAGCAGCTCCTTCTGTTGTCATCCAGTGATGTCCTGCTTAAAACACATGACAACCCACCTTACTAACCATCTGTGAGGAACTTCATCACAACTCAACCTGTTGTGGCTACTGCTAACACATAGCAGCAGTGATACTCAGTATGACATCCATGACAACAGTTACGTCATCAGCTCCTACTAGCTCCTTCTGCATCCATGACATCCATAACAGTAGTTCTGTCATCAGCTTCTGCTGCATCAGTAGCAATGTCATGAGTCATCAGACCCTGCTACACCACTACTCCTGCTGTTTCTCACACATGACAGTAGTTCTGTCATGACAACAGATGGATGTCGTGATGGATGTCACGATATTCAACATGACATTCACATTAAAACACTCCACAACAGTTCTGTCACCACAGCAGATGGAGATGTTTTAACATCTTGCTTAATCATCAGTGCAGGATCATGTTTTACCAAAATTTAGTCAATCATAGAACCATGGACAATTCTATATCATAGAACCATGGAACTAACAAGTATCATCTTTCGTTACAGTTGAAAACAAAAATCGTGGTGATATATAAGGTCAATCACATTTTTATCACGTTAAATGGATAATTATTGGTGTTGGGATTCGAACCATTTTACTTCGTGTACCTTTAACTACGGTTGCTACATATGACCGTTGTGACTGCCCTTTATTAAATACAAAAAAAACGCCAAAAAAAACTATTACCATGCTTAGCATCGTGACCGTTATAAAATTGGTGTTACAACAGGTCTATTTTGTAGTAGTGAGTGTTAGGAGATACATCTCAAAACAAATTTTTGAACAAAATAGGCGTGTCTCATTTGCAACACCGTTATTTTGTGTGTATTGAATGAATTTGTAGATGCATCTTCAGACACATCAAATATATTTTTGAGTTTTCAGGAGTGTGGAAGAATACATAAAGTGGAAAAACGTTCTAATAAAAATATGAAAGATTGATCTTTTATCACATTTTATAGTGCTGTGGGTATTATTTTGTTGGCTTAAATGCACTTTTGGTCCCCCTAATTTGATATTTTTAATTTTTAGTCCCTCCATTTTAAAAATCAATTTTTTAATCCCTGGATTTTAGATCACTTTGATAGTCCCCCTTCAATTTTGCATATGCGTGGCAATGATGATTTGGAAAAAAAGTTTAATTTTGATGAGTTGGCAATGCTAATCTTGGATAATTTTTTTTTAATTTTTTATATTTTATAGAATAAATTAATATTTTTTCAATTATAAATTATTAAAAATTTATTTCAAAATTAGTTAAAATAATTTTTAAAGTCTAGATTTTACAACATTACTCTCTCCTACAAGTGTGTTTGTTTTAACTATATAAACCCTAAAGTTTTCTGTACAAAAACGATGTGGGATATAAATGCAAAGCAAAGAGTCCCATAAGCACTTGACATTCCTATTTTTTTTCATGGGTTTGATTTTCCAAATCTGAGATTAATTCTTGTCAGTTTGTATCCAACGCTTTGAAGTGATTTCGCCAACAAATCTCTACAGCATGTAGAACAAGAAAAAACATAAAAAATGAGTAACCTTTGCTCCTAATAATATCCACGACATTGATATATAGATACATCCAAAAATTGTCTGTTATCTTTACACTCCCTCATTGTTACTATTCACTTTTACATAGTAAAAATTGAATCCAACATTTTAATAGTCACATTTAACACATAATTACAATAAAAAAAACCAACCAAATTCAGTTTCTGCCGCAAAGGCTAAGTTAGCAATGAGGAAAGCAGTAGTGAAAAAACAAGCTGGGTGTAGTTGGGTCAACATGAAGGATGGAGTTTATTTTTCGTTTTTTTCAAATTGAATTTTAATGTTTATAAAGCTAATGCATGCTATACATTTTTAATTAAAAAGTTACTGTGTGAAGTATGGCCCATGAAAGCTGGGCCCAAAAAGCCTTTTAAAATTTTTGATTAATTGAGTTAAAAAATAATTAAAATAATTAATAATTAATTAATTTGATAATTGAATAATATTAAATAATAAAATAACCAAGTCATAATTGCCAACTCATCAAAAATAAATTTTTTGTCCTAATCATCATTGTCACGTATGCAAAATTGGAGGAGGATCATCAAAATTTCAAGTGATGTAAAATTTAGAGACTAAAAAGCAATGAAGAGAGTAAAAGTTAAAAAATATGAAAGTATGAGAATCAAAAGTACATTTAAACCTGTTTATTTATTTTTAGTCATCCTAACTATTTGTTTTTATTAGTCACTTAGAGCATCTTCAATAAAAAAAACTATTCTGATCGCTTGAGTTATTTGTGTGGGATGAAAATGACACATTAAGTAATACTTAAATAATCTAAGCCAATTTTACACAAATGGTGAATAACCTATATTTAGCTCAATCAATTTATATTTGGTTCCATCAATTATAAAAATTAATATTATTTAATGATAAGAAACATATTTTTTGGATTGCTTCATGAAGCAACTTACACAAATATTTATGTAACGAGAACGCCATATCTATTAAATTACTAAGTTCAGAAACTTAAATCCTAATGTGCATTAAATAACCTCCATTGTAGATGCTTTATCTTGACCTATTTTTTGTTGATAAGATAATAGAACAAAAACATATTCAACAACACCCGAAAAAAGAAAAAATATAGAGTTCGTTCTTTGCACTTAATGTTTCTTTTAAATTTTATGAAAATTTTAAAAAATTCTTCTTTGCATCGACTGCACCACACAATACATCAACCGAACTTGTTAGAAAATACACCTAATATATAAATAAACTTGATTGAGTATTATTTTTCGGATACACTTTATAACTTTCAATACTCAGATGCACCCTAGAAATGTCTGAAGAGTCGAATTCGTATAATCACGACTTTCACATTACCATTTTTAAACCATTTCACTCATGATCATATAACATTTTTCTTAAACCTTTCCAAAAATGCTTGCAGTTTATTTAATCTTGCAAATACAATTTTATTATATTTCGACATCAAAAACATCTTAATCTTCTGAAATCATATATAATGTACATGTCTATCATTGATGATCATTGAATAAATATTTTTTTTTCCTTCATCGTGAATACCGTTCGGAGATCTAGATACATCTAAAGAGTGAAATTCAGAGCTTTTGAATGGGTGATGGAAATTGTCTTATTTTTTCTTGGTTGTATGCACTTATTACCCTGATGTTGTTAATGAAGTTAATGCATCAGAGGATGGTGTTCTAGAAGATCTACAACCAAGTGTTGTACAAGTTGATGTTAGAAAAGAATTTACTGCTAAACATGAAATTACGTTATGTGAACATATGTTTCAATGGGTTCGTACGCAAGCTGCCAAATTAGATTTTGGAATAGTTATCAAGAGGTCAGATTTTGGTTCTGATAGAAGACATGCATTTTCTACAATGAGATGCAAAGAAGTAGTTGATATAAATAACTTATATGAAAGTTGAAATGTGATGACACTGGAACAAGAAAATGTGAATGTCCTTTTAAATTGCGTGGGTACTATAAAGCAAATAATACTTAGAGATTTAGTATGATTTGTGGTTTCTATAATCATGGATTGAGTAGAAGTTAAATGGTCTTCTGATTGTCTGTTGTCTGAATTCTAAAAGGAAGAAACTTATTTCTGAGATAACAGTGAACATGGTGCATCCCACAAGCATACTTGCAAATTTGAAAAGGAAAATACCTGAAAGTGTCTTAAATATTAAGTATACAATGTTCGCCACCGAAACAATAAGGTGATAAAAAGTATATGATCTGAAATGCAACGATTGTTGAAATTGTTGAATGAGCATCATTATGTATCTAGGTACAGAATACGCGAGGATGCAAAATTTTTTCAAGATATATTTTGGACTCATCATGATTTCATTAAGTTATTTAACATATTTCTCATGGTATTGATAATTGATTCAACATATAATATCAATAACTACAAGCTTCCTCTTTCTAGAAATTGTTGGTGTTACTTCTATAGAGTTGAATTATTAACTTGTGTAGTGGTATATTTGTGAAAGGCCCACGAGGAGAGACGTGGAAGGGAAATGACGTAACACCTCACCCGCAACACCTTATTGATCACTTGTTTATCTGATCGAGCATCCATCATTCAGATGTGACAGCCATTCCTTAGATTGGTTGCTTGTTTCCCCTTAATAATAAGAACTAAATTCCCCATTCCCACGCTCTTGGGAGCAGTTTTTACTTCTTGAGATTCTAAGATCCGAGCCCAAAGGCTTCTATAAATATCTCAACCCTAAGATTGATAGGGAGATCTAATCTCATTATGCATATATCACATATATAGAGTTACTCACCTCCCTGCGTGATCTAGCTCTAAACCTCGTAACACACCTTAAAATCCTCTAACAATCCTTAATCGGTATAGGTTATCATGTATTGATCTTTTAGCAAGTACAATTGGTGTCCATCGTAGGGCACAATAAAACTGACTTGAGACACCATTACAATATTCATCCAGATTTTCCTCCTCACACTCAACCTTTCCATTCATCATGGTGAATAAAAAGGAAACAACTCCGATCAGCAATGGGTCTGACGGTAAGGAAAGCATCATGGTAGAGATATGCACTGTCATGGATGACCTATGTTGTCATAACCAAACTTTGAAGGATAACATCCTACATATCCAACAATTCTAGCAGGAGGTTGACCCTACATAAGGTGTGGATATACTGGACCCCTAACCTCTCTCAGATTAGATGTGGTAAACACTAGTTCTAGAGAATTTTATGTCGACTTTGTTGGCTAAGTTTGACGGGTCAGCAACCCTTATAAACATGTAACCTCCAACAACACCGAGATAGAAATTATTTGAGCTCCTGATTCCTTGAAATGCAAGATCCTCTTTGGAGGCTTCAAAGATGAGGCACTAAAGTGGTACATGGATATGTCTCGACTCTCCATCACTAGCTATCAGGGCTTGGTGAAGAAACTAGTCTTCCAGTTTGCCACAAGCATGAATAGAAAGATGACATCCACCTGCCCTTTCAACATTCGTCAAAGCCCCTCTTAATCTCTAGGGAAGTACCTCACCCGCTTCAATGAGGTGAATATCAAAGTCGTCCGCCCAAATTAAGAAATGTCCATGGGAGCATATCAAAATGGCCTCGAGGGGTACCAAAGTCGTCCGCCCAAATTAAGAAATGTTCATGGGAGCATATCAAAATGGCCTCGAGGGGAACATTTTAATGAATCATTCGCCTAGAGGCATACATCTTCCTTCGCTGAGGTGGTGACACATGAAGAATGTTATATAAAAGTGAGGAAACCAATGCTAAGAAAAAGGTCACAATTCTTCCTCCCCTTCTCCCCTCTTGTGCTTGATGTAACACCCCAAGTTTAATCGGAATATTTTAATTAAATTATTTAATTGAGAATATTTGTATTTTTGGTGTTTTCGGTGGTTTTGGGAATTATTGAAAAAATGTGCATTTTTGGACTATTTATTTAATTAATAGTATACTATATGAGAATATTAGTATTATTATTGATTAAAATGAATATAATTGAAATAAGGGTAAATTGGGCATTATGAAGAGTTAGTAAGGATATTATGGGAAAAACCCAATTGTGTGGCCCAAGTCTAAGTTTGAAAAAATAGAATTCTGAAGGTGGAGGATTCATTTTGGTTAACCGTGAAAAGAATGAGGCCAAAGCTCTGAGGAGGGAGAAGTGGAGGAAACGCTTCGGAAGATCTCGAAGTTAATTGTGAAAGTTGCGAATCGACTAAGGTATGGGGAGTATTGTTGTTCATGATTTTCTATGTATGCCTTTAGATGTGTTTATGGTTGGTTTGTGATTTAAGGTATTTTGGGTTGGTTATGGGAAAATAGGGAATTTGATGATAAGGCTTTGAGGTTAGGGGTAATGATATGTAACACTGAATATTGATATGAGAAGAGAAACCTTAGGCCTTCGTGGCCAAAACCTTGGATTGTGATATGTTTGACCCTGTAGGAATAGGAATATTCAATGTGAGTAACTCTGATGCACTTAGAGCAATTGCAGGAAAATAGTGTTTTAGGTAGTGCAAATGTTGCAAGATTAGCCTAATAAACCATAGATTTTGTGCCTTTATCGCTGTAAGACCTTAGGGATGATTTAGGGATGTTTTGGGGGCATTGGAGAAGTGAATCGTGTGGACTTTGGGGTTGATTTAGGTTCCGGAGCGTAATAGCGTTTTGCTGTCCGTCACGACTGTTCGTGTTTTCGGTCGAAATCGTTTTGGACGTAACTTTTGATCCGTAAGTCCGTTTTGACTCCTGTTCGAAGCGTTGGAAAGCTAATGAACAGGGATATAACATAGTATAGATAAGGGAATTGGTTTCCCAATATTTTTATATCTAATTATGTTTGAGAAGTCAATTGTGTATATGTCCTATTAATGAATCATGTTTTGGTTCAGTGATGTCTTGATGTTTTGATGCTGCGATTTTCCTGATGAATTACCAGGAGGGTAATTGTGATAATATGATGAATTAACACGAGTAGGACTATGAATTTTATGTGATTAATAGGCGATAGTATGAGAATTACCGTGAATATAATATGATGAATTAATATGAGTATGACAGTGAAGTTGCGTGAGTAATAAGTGCTAGTATGAGAATTACCGCCAGTATAATTATGATGAATTAATATGAGGCAATGTGAGATGATATTAAGGATTAATATGTGAATACTATGTGATGATATGATGAATTAACATGAGTAGAACTGTGAAATTTATGTGATTGATAGGCGATAGTGTGAGGATTACCGTGAGCATAATTTGATAAATTAATATGGGATAATATGGGATAATATGGCTATGAGCTAATATGTGATTTATACGTGATTATATGATGACATGATGTGTGAGAATGATTAATATGATGAATTATGATGATATGTTGTATGATGAATAATATGATGTATTATGATGATATGCTGTGTGATGATTAATATGATGAATTATGATGATATGTTGTATGATGAATAACATGATGAATTATGATGATATGTTGCATGATGAGTAATATGATGAACTATGATGATATGCTGTATTGATGATTAATATGATGAGTTATGACGTATGACGAATATGATGAATATGATGAATGATGTTGCACCATATGTTGTTATTATGAGGATTATTGTAACGTGTGCATCATGCATTCATGTGCATCCGAACTTCGGTTCAGGACCTCAATTACTTTGGCTTCAATCCCACTGTGTGGATGTGAAGTATTTTGATGTGCTCCGATCCTATCGATGGGGATCTATGGAGGGTTGATGGCCCAGTGTCCATCGCACTGTGATGATTGGTACCACATGCATTGAGCCTATATGCATTTGCATTTGTGAGCCTTTGTGTATAAATTATGATGTTGTGGCCTTTGAGGCATATTTTAAAGGATATCAATGTGTTGAATATAGCTATGAGTAATATGACATTTATGCATTAATTGTTATACATTGATTATTATGAATTGTCTTACTCACCCTGCCTGTTTGAATGTTACCTCCACGTGGGTAACGTGCAGATGAGCAAGTTTAGCCGTAGACGCCGTCGAGGGTTATTGTGAAGTTTAGAGTCATTAGCCTTTATGGTTAATGTAGAGGGTCTTGCTCTGATATGTAACATCGGGTTGGGTTCTTTGAGTTGATTGTATATCATTGGGTTATTTTACTGATGTTCCCTTATGAGGAAAACATTGAGTTATTTTTTGAGTTCTGCTTTATATGATGTTTTGATGTATTTTGAGAAAACCCGTGTGTTACGGAGTATTGACCAACTTTGTTGACTTTGAGAAATGTACGCCCTTTTGTGACTTTTTAATGAAAGTTAATATTTTACTCTGAAATCCGTGTTATTTTGCCGTAATATATGTGGGGTAGAATAAGGGTGTTACATTAGTGGTATCAGAGCAGGTCAGTCCGTCCGGCCAAGTTGTCTAATGTTGTCTGTTCCCTTGTATGCGACATGTGTGTAAAAACACTGTCGGTACACGTTTGTCTTCTAATCTTTGTCTGCAGAAGTGGGAATGAAACAAGTGGGGGAGAAGCTGTGCTTCTCCAGAATGCTGCAAGTGTGAAGTTGTAGCTCAGTGTGTGGTTGAACGCTCTTATAGTTTGGTAAAGATGGTTTATATCCCATCATGATTTTCGGCTGTATATTGACAAATTGAGGATTTGATCACCCTTAACCTCTTGTTGATAGTAGACAGGGTCATGTTGGATGGGATAGACGTGTCTTGCAAGCTTAGATGGCATGAGCAGCGAATTGTCTTGAGTTAAGCTAAGTGCTTAAGAATTGTTTTGATGAGTAGGTGTAGGGTGATGCCGAGATGTTTATTTTGATTGAAACTGTGAGTGTTGGTGGAAGTGGGGAAGTTGGCAGTTTGCCGATTAATTGTGGTTATCTGGAAGTTATCTTGACAAGATAGTGATATACAGCCAGGACGTGAAGTGGAGTTGTGATCGACTTAGTTACAGAAACTAGTCCGAGATTGAGAGCTCCATATTATATGTCTGTTTGGATGGTCAAGGAATTAAACTGATTGAGTAGTGTTGAGACTTGTGTCTGGTGTGTGTGCTAAGGAAACAGAGTGTGAGGTCGAATATATTAAAGGTGGATAGTGACTTCTGATGATTATTAAAGAAAGTAAGATGTGGAATGCAATATTGGTATAATTAAACCTTTAAATATTTCCAAGTTGAAGATGTGTCGAATGACTTCCTTAGTATGGAATTGTTGTTGTTTGTCGAATTCTGAGATCGCAGGTTTTTACGGAATCGAAATCGGATACCCGGAAGTCGGGTAACGGTCGAAAATAGAATTTCGGACTGTCAGGTTCGCTAGGTCCTTCGCCTAGCGAACAGCCGCTCGCTGCTGTGTTCGCCTAGCGAGCATGTTCTGGGCAGAAGAATGTTGTTTTGGTATTTTTGTCGTAACGGGAGAACCGTAACTCGGAATGACGCATGGTTTGAAGCGTTAGAAAGCTAGTCCAATGCTCTATGTGATGGTGAAGTAATAGCATGGAATTAAGTTATATATTGATGGAACATGTTTGTATGTTGTGGTAAGTGCGGAAGGTGCGGTTCGTGTTTCCTCCATAACACGCAAATTGAGTGTCCGTTTGGCATGGGATTTTCCATACTTATTTGAGCGAGTCAGTGGTTGTGTTAACCGATGATATTTTAATATATTCAAAGGGTATAGAGGATCATGTTGAGAATTGGGAACTTGAGTTATCAGTGTTGGAGAGGAAGCAGTGATATGCCACTGCGAAGAAAGCTCATAGAGTTTTTGGGAGAGTTGTCAACAGCTCGTGTGTTGATTTTTGCCGAATCTGACAAAACTATTCGTTATGTTTTGGGATGCTTTGTTTATGTGATTGGGAGATATGTTGAGTGCAACATCAGCGAGTTTTAGTTATGCTTTAAGGCAATTTAAAGTACATAAGAGGGATTATCTGGCGAGTGATTTAGAGTTGGTTGTTGTTGTGCTTGTGCCAGAGTTAGAGGCTTCAATTGGTTAGTTTTAGATTTGAAATGTTTGATGATCTCAAGAGCTTAAGGTATTTGATTGATTTGGAAGATTTGAATATGAGGCATAGGAAATAATTGGGACTCCTGAAGGATTATGGTTTTGGATTGAATTACCATTCGGGTGAAGCAAACATGGTAGCTTATGCATTGATTTGGAAATCTTGGCATATACCGATGAGGATGGTGAAAAGAGTTAGAACTGATTGAGCAATTTCGTGATATGAGTTTGGGTTGTGAAGGGACTTCTTATGGGGTTAAGCTTAGCATGTTGGAGCTTACTAGTGGTGTTCTTGATGAGATTCAAGAAGGTCATAAATCTGAATTGAGTTGGCAGATTGGTGGAATTTGATGAATTAAAGTCGAAGAGTTGATTTGCGAATTTATGGAAATGGTACCATGAGATGTTGTGATAGAGTTTGTGTCCCAGATATTATGAGTTGGAATAAGAGTATTATTGAAAAAGGACATTGAGGTAGATTGAGTATTCATCCCGGTGCTATGAAGATATAACCGGACTTGAGGAAATTATTTTGATGGCTATAGATGAAGAGAGAAGTGGTTGAGTTTGTATATGTTGGTTAGACTTGTCGGAAGTCGAAGAATAAGCGTCAGAGACCGTTGGGTCTACCGCGACCGTTGAATATCCCAGAATGGGAATGAGATAGCATTTCCGTGGATTTTGTGTCGGGTTTGCCGAAGACTGTGAGAAGGATATGGCCCGATTAAATGATTTTGGATAGATTGACTAGATTGGCTCTTTTCTTACCAAGGAGAATTAATCATTCTATGTTGAAGCTAGCTAAGATGTATATCGATGAAGTTGCGAAGTTGTATGAGATGTCGTCGAATATTGGGTCAGATGGGAATCTGAGTTTCATCGAGATTTTGGGAGAGTTTGCAGACGCTTTGAGTACCATGTTGAAGTTAAACTCTGCCTATCATCCGTGGACGGATGGACGGACAGAGAGAACTATCCAGTCTTTAGAGGATTTGTGGAGAGCTTGTGTGTTGGATCAGGGTGGATCGTGGGATAGTTAATTATCGTTGATTGAGTTACCTACAATAACAGTTATCATTCTGGTATCGGAATAGCACCGTAGGAGGCTTTGTATGGTAGGAGGTGTAGGACTTCTTTGTGTTGATATGATTCAGGCGAGAGTGTTGTGCTCGGACTTGAGAATTGTGTAAGAGACGACTGAAAAGATCAAGAAGATCCAAGAAAAGACGTGTTTTGAGAGTTACGATGGTGACTGGTGTTGGTCAAGCTTTGAAGTCTCGGAAGCACACACTGTGCTTTGTTGATTTGTATCAGAAGTGGGCATCGGAAGCGTGGGAGAAGTAGCATGTTAGACTGTTTTTCCGCTATGGCTTGTGAATTTACATGATGTGGCATGTGCCTAAGTTGAGGGAGTGCATTTATTCGGATGGATGGTGTACAAGTGAGAGATAATTTGACTGTTGAGGCATTGCTAGTTCAGGTTGATGAACGAGAAGCAACTTTGAGGTAAAGGAATTGCCTTAGTAAAGGTAGTTTGAGAGGACCAATTAGAGAAAGTTGGATTTGGGAGTGTGAAGATCTGATGAGGGAGTCGTATCCGACTATGTTTACTTGAGGTAATTTTCGAGGGCGAAAATTCTTTTAAGTGGGGGAGAGTTGTAACACCCCAAGTTTAATCAGAATATTTTAATTAAATTATTTAATTGAGAATATTCGTACTTTTGGTGTTTTCGGTGGTTTGGGGAATTATTGAAAAAATGTGCATTTTTGGACTATTTATTTAATTAATAGTATACTATATGAGAATATTAGTATTATTATTGATTAAAATGAATATAATTGAAATAAGGGTAAATTGGGCATTATGAAGAGTTAGTAAGGGTATTATGGGAAAAGCCAAATTGTGTGGCCCAAGTTTAAGTTTGACAAAATAGAATTCTGAAGGTGGAGGATTCATTTTGGTTAACCGTGAAAAGAATGAGGTCAAAGCTCTGAGGAGGGAGAAGTGGAGGAAACGCTTCGGAAGATCCCGAAGTTAATTGTGAAAGCTGCGAATCGACTAAGGTATGGGGAGTATTGTTGTTCATGATTTTCTATGTATGCCTTTAGATATGTTTATGGTTGGTTTGTGATTTAAGGTATTTTGGGTTGGTTATGGGAAAATAGGGAATTTGATGATAAGGCTTTGAGGTTAGGGGTAATGATATGTAACACTGAATATTGATATGAGAAGGGAAACCTTAGGCCTTCGTGGCCAAAACCTTGGATTGTGATATGTTTGACCCTGTAGGAATAGGAATATTCAATGTGAGTAACTCTAATGCACTTAGAGCAATTGCAGGAAAATAGTGTTTTAGGTAGTGCAAATGTTGCAAGATTGGCCTAATAAACCATAGATTTTGTGCCTTTATCGCCGTAAGACCTTATGGATGATTTAGGGATGTTTTGGGGGCATTGGAGAAGTGAATCGTGTGGACTTTTGGGTTGATTTAGGTTCCGGAGCATAATAGTGTTTTGCTGTCCGTCACGACTGTTCGTGTTTTCGGTCGAAATCGTTTTGGGCGTAACTTTTGATCCGTAAGTCCGTTTTGACTCCCGTTCGAAGCGTTGGAAAGCTAATGAACAGGGCTATAACATAGTATAGATAAGGGAATTGGTTTCCCAGTATTTTTAAATCTAATTATGTTTGAGAAGTCAATTGTGTATATGTCTTATTAATGAATCATTATTTGGTTCAGTGATGTCTTGATGTTTTGATGCTGCGATTTTCCTGTGAATTACCATGAGGGTAACTGTGATAATATGATGAATTAACATGAGTAGGACTATGAATTTTATGTGATTAATAGGCGATAGTATGAGAATTACTGTGAATATAATATGGTGAATTAATATGAGTATGACAGTGAAGTTGTGTGAGTAATAAGTGCTAGTATGAGAATTACCGCGAGTGTAACTATGATGAATTAATATGAGGCAATGTGAGATGATATTAGGGATTAATATGTGAATACTATGTGATGATATGACGAATTAACAAGAGTAGAACTGTGAAATTTATGTGATTGATAGACGATAGAGTGAGGATTACCGTGAGCATAATTTGATAAATTAATATAGGATAATATGGGATAATATGACTATGAGCTAATATGTGATTTATACGTGATTATATGATGACATGATATGTGAGAATGATTAATATGATGAATTATGATGATATGTTGTATGATGAATAATATGATGTATTATGATGATATGATGTGTGATGATTAATATGATGAATTATGATGATATGTTGTATGATGAATAACATGATGATATGTTGCATGATGAGTAATATGATGAACTATGATGATATGTTGTATTGATGATTAATATGATGAGTTATGACACATGACGAATATGATGAATATGATGAATGATGATGCACCATATGTTGTTATTATGAGGATTATTGTGACGTGTGCATCATGCATTCATGTGCATCCGGACTTCGGTTCAGGACCTCGATTACTTTGGCTTCAAACCCACTGTATGGATGTGAAGTATTTTGATGTGCTCCGATCCTATCGATGGGGATCTATGGAGGGTTGATGGCCCAGTGTCCATCGCGCTGTGATGATTGGTACCACATGCATTGAGTCTATGTGCATTTGCATTTGTGAGCCTTTGTGTATAAATTATGATGTTGTGGCCTTTGAGGCATATTTTAAAGGATATCAATGTGTTGAATATAGCTATGAGTAATATGACATTTATGCATTAAATGTTATACATTGATTATTATGAATTGTCTTACTCACCTTATAACACCCTTATTCTACCCCACAGATATTACGGCAAAATAACACGGATTTCAGAGTAAAATATAAACTTTCATTAAAAAGCCACAAAGGGCGTACATTTCTCAAAGTCAAACAAAATTGGTCAATACTCCGTAACACATGGATTTTCTCAAATTACATCAAAACATCATGTACAGCGGAACTCAAAACATAACTCAATGTTTTCCTCATAAGGGAACATCAGTAAAATAACCCAATGATATACAATCAACTCAAAGAACCCAACCCGATGTTACATATCAGAGAAAGACCCTCTACATTAACCATAAAGGCTAACGACTCTAAAACTTCACAATACTCCTCGACGGTGTCAACGACTAAACTTGCTCATCTGCGCGTTACCCACGTGGAGGTAACATTCAAACAGGCAGGGTGAGTAAGACAATTTATAATAATCAATGTATAACAATTAATGCATAAACGGCATATTACTCATAGTTATATTCAACACATTGATATCCTTCAATTATGCCTCAAAGGCCACAACGTCATAATTTATACACAAAGCTCATAAATGCAAATGCAACATAGACTCAATGCATGTGGTACTAATCATCACAGCGCGATGGACACTGGGCCATCAACCCTCCATAGATCCCCATCGATAGGATCAGAGCACATCAAAATACTTCACATCCACACAGTGGGATTAAAGTCAAAGTAATCGAGGTCCTGAACCGAAGTTCGGATGCATATGAATGCATGATGCAAACTTCAAAATAATCCTCATAATAACAACATATGGTGCATCATCATTCATCATATTCATCATCATTACACGTCATATGTCATCGTCATATTCATCATCATAAATCATATCATCATAGCTCATCGTAACAATCATCATCATACATCATGTTATCATATCTCATCACAGTAATCCTTATTATACAACATATCATCATATTTCATCATATTAATCATCATACAACATATCACCATAATTCATCATATTATTCATCATACAACATATCATCATAGTCCATCATATTAATTAATCTCACATATCATGTCATCATATAATCACGTATAAATCACATATTAGCTCATAGTCATATTATCCCATATTAATTCATAATACTATCCCCATATCATCTCATATTAATTTATCAAATTATACTCACGGTAATCCTCACACTATCGTTTATCAATCACATAAACTTCACAGTTCTACTCATGTTAATTCGTCATATCATCACATAGTATTTACATATTAATCCCTAATATCATCTCACATTGCCTCATATTAATTCATCATAATTACACTCGCGGTAATTCTCATGCTAGCACTTATTACTCACGCAACCTCACTGTCATACTCATATTAATTCATCATATTATACTCACGGTAATTCTCATACTATCGCCTATTAATCACATAAAATTCATAGTCCTACTCATGTAAATTCATCATATTATCACAGTTACCCTCATGGTAATTCATCAGGAAAATCGCAGCATCAAAACATCAAGACATCACTGAACCAAAACATGATTCATTAATAGGACATATACACAATTGACTTCTCAAACATAATTAGATATAAAAATATTGGGAAACCAATTCACTTATCTATACTATGTTATATCCATGTTCATTAGCTTTCCAATGCTTCGAACGGGGGTCAAAACGGACTTACGGATCAAAAGTTACGTCTAAAACGATTTCGACCGAAAACATGAACAGTCATGACGGCAGCAAAACGCTATTACGCTCCGGAACCTAAATCAACCCAAAAGTCCACACGATTCACTTCCCCAATGCCTCCAAAACATCCCTAAATCATCCCTAAGGTCTTACGGCGATAAAGGCACAAAATCTATGGTTTATTAGGCCAATCTGACAACATTTGCACTACCTAAAACACTATTTTCCTGCAGTTGCTCTGAGTGCATCAGAGTTACTCACATTGAATATTCCTATTCCTACAGGGTCAAACATATCACAATCCAAGGTTTTGGCCACGAAGGCCTAAGGTTTCCCTTCTCATATCAATATTCAGTGTTACATACCATTACCCATAACCTCAAAGCCTTATCATCAAATTCCCTATTTTCCCATAACCAATCCAAAATACCTTAAATCACAAACCAACCATAAACTCATCTAAAGGCATACATAGAAAATCATGAACAACGATACTCCACATACCTTAGCTGATTCAAAGCTTTCACGATTAATTCCGACAATCTTCCGAAGCTTTTGCCTCCACTGATCCCTCCTCGGAGCTCTGGCCCCCTTTCTTTTCACGGTTAACAAAATGAATCTTCAACCTTCAGAATTCTATTTTGTCAAACTTAGACTTGGGCCACACAATTGGGTTTTTCCCGTAACACCCTTACTAACTCTTCATAATGCCCAATTTACCCTTATTTCACTTATATTCATTTTAATCAATAACAATACTAATATTCTCATATAGTATACTATTAATTAAATAAATAGTCCAAAAATGCACATTTTCTCAATAATCCACAAAATCACTGAAAACCACCCAAAATATGAATATTCTCAATTAAATAATTAATTAAAATATTCCGCTTAAATTTGGGGTGTTACAACTCTCCCCCACTTAAAAGAATTTTCGCCCTCGAAAATTACCTCAATGAACAGAGTCAGATACGACTCTCTCAACTGATCTCCCACTCCCAAATCCAACTTTCTCCAGCTGGTCCTCCCAACCTACCTTCACCAAAGGAATCTTTTTACCTCGAAGTTGCTTCTCGTTCATCAACCTGAACTAGCAATGCCTCAACATTCAAATTATCTCACACTTGTACACCATCCATCTGAATAAATGCACTTCCTCAATTTAGGCACATGCCACATCATGTAAATTCACAAGCGACATCGATAAAACAGTCTAACATGCTACTTCTCCCACGCTTCCGTTGCGCCACTCTGATACAAATCAACAAAACACGGTGTGTGCTTCCGAGACTTCAAAGCTCGACTAACACCAGTCACCATCGTAACTCTCAAAACACGTCTTTTCTTGGATCTTCTTGATCTTTTCAATCGTCTCTTACACAAATCTCAGGTCCGAGCACAACACTCTCACCTGAATCATATCAACACAAAGGAGTCCTACACCTCCTACCATACAAAGCCTCCTATGGTGCCATTCCGTTACTAGAACGCTAACTGTTATTGTAGGTAACTCAATCAACGATAATTAACTATCCCATGATCCACCTTGATCCAACACACAAGCTCTCTACAAATCCTCTGAAGGCTGGATATTTCTCTCTGTCTGTCCATCTGTCCATGGATGATAGGCAGAGTTCAACTTCAACATGGTACTCAAAGCGTCTGCAAACTCTCCCAAAAATCTCGATGAAAACTCAGATTCCCATCTGACACAATATTCGACGACATCTCATACAACTTCATCGATACACATCTCAGCTAGTTTTAACATAGAATGATTAATCCTCATTGGTAAGAAAAGATCCAATCTAATTAATCTACCCAAAATCACCTAATTAAAATCATATCCCTCCAATTCTTCGGAAAACCAACACAAAGTCCATGGAAATACTACCCAATTCCCACCCTGGAATATCCAACGGTTGCATCAGGCCCAACGGTCTCTGACGTTTATTCTTAGACTTCCGACAAGTCTAACCAGCATATACAAACTCAACCACTTCTCTCTTCATCTATGATCATCAAAATAATTTCCTCAAATCCGGTTACATCTTCATAGCACCGGGATGAATACTCAATCTACCTCAATGTCCTTTTTCAATAATACGCTTATTCCAACTCACAATATCTGGGACACAAACTCTATCACGACATCTCATGGTACCATTTCCATAAATTCGCAAATCAACTCTTCGACTTTAATTCATTAGATTCCACCAATCTACCAACTCAACCCAGAGTTCTGACCCTATCAAATCTCATCAAGAATTCCAATAGTAAGGTCCAACATACTAAGCTTAACTCCATAAGGAGTCTCTTCACAATCCAAACGCATATCACGAAATTGCTCAATCAGTTCTAACTCTTTTCACCATCGTCATCGGTATATGCAAAGATTTCTAAATCAATGTATAAGCTACCACGTTTGCTTCACCCGAATGGTAATTCAATCCAAACCATAATCCTTCAGGAGTCCCAATTATTTTCTCTGCCTCAAATTCAACTCTTCCAAATCAAGCAACTACCTTAAGCTATTGAGATCACCAAACATTTAAAATCTCAAACTAACCAATTGAAGCCTCCAACTTCGGCACAAACACAACAACAACCAACTCTAAATCACGCGTCAGATAATCCCTCTTATGTACTTTAAATTGCCTTAAAGCATAACTAAAACTCGCTGATGATACACTTAACATATCTCTCAATCACATCAATAAAACATCACAAAATACAACGAATAGTTATGTCGGATTCGGCAAAAATCAACACACGAGCTGTTGACAGCTCTCCCAAAACTCTCTGAGCTTTCTTCACAGTGGCATATCTCTACTTCTTCTCCAACACTGATAACTCAAGTTCCCGATGCTCAACATGATCCTCTATACTCTTCGAATATATCAACATATCATCGGTTATCACAACCACTGACTCGCTCAAATAAGTATGGAAAATCCCATGCCAAACGGACATTCAATTTGCGAGTTATGGCATAAACACGAACCGCACCTTCCGAACTTACCACAACATCCAAACATATTCCATCAATAAATAACTTAATTCCATTCCCTTACTTCACTATCACATAGAGCATTGGACTAGCTTTCCAACACTTCGAACTGTGCGTCATTCCGAGTTACGGTTCTTCCGTTACGACAAAAATACCAAAACAACATTCTTCTGCCCAGGACATGCTCGCTAGGCGAACACAGCAGCGAGCGGTTGTTCGCTAGGCGAAGGACCTAGCGAACCTGACAATCCGAAATTCTATTTTCGACCATTACCTCACTTTCGGGTGTCCGATTTTGATTCCGTAAAAAGCTGCGATCTCGGAATTCAACGTACAACAACAATTTCACACTTAGAAGGTCATTCAATACATTTCCAATTTTTGAAATATTTTAAAACTCAGTTATACAAATATTGCATTCCACATCTGACCTTCTTTAATAATCATCAGAAGTCATCGTCCACCTTTAATATACCCGACCTTACAATTTGTTACTTTAGCACACACACCAGACACAAGCCTTAAAACTACTCAATCCATTTAGTTTTTCGACCATCCAAACGGACATATAATATGGAGCTCTCAATATCGGACTAGTTCCCGTAACTAAGTCGATCACAACTCCACTTCACGTCCTAACTGTATATCACCATCTTGTCTAGATAACTTCCATACAACCACAATTAATCGGCAAACCGCCAACTTTCCCACTTTCAGTAACACTCAAAATTCCCATCAAAATAAGCATCTCGGCATCATCCTACACCGAATCACCAAAACAATTCTAAGCATTGAGCTTAACTCAAAACAATTCACTGCTCACGCCATCTAAGCTTGCAAGACACGCCTATCCCATCCAACATGACCCCGTCTACTATCAACAACAGATTAAGGCTGATCAGTTCCTCAATTTGTCAATAGACAGCCAAAAATCATGATGGGGTATAAACCATCTTTACCAAACTATAAGAGCGTTCAACCATACACTGAGCTACAACTCTACACTTGCAGCATCCAGGAGAAGCACAACTTCTCCCCCACTTGTTTCATTCTCACTTCTGCAGACAAAGGTTAGGCAACAAACATGTACCGACAATTTTTTACACACATGTCGCATACCAGGGAACAACATTAGACAACTTGGCCGGACGGACCGACCTGCTCTGATACCACTAATGTAACACCCTTATTCTATCCCACAGATATTACGGCAAAATAACACGGATTTCAGAGTAAAATATAAACTTCCATTAAAAAGCCACAAAGGGCGTACATTTCTCAAAGTCAACAAAATTGGTCAATACTCCGTAACACACGGGTTTTCTCAAATTACATCAAAACATCATGTACAGCGGAACTCAAAACATAACTCAATGTTTTCCTCATAAGGGAACATCAGTAAAATAACCCAATGATATACAATCAACTCAAAGAACTCAACCCGATGTTACATATCAGAGCAAGACCTTCTACATTAACCATAAAGGCTAACGACTCTAAAACTTCACAATACTCCTCGACGGTGTCAACGACTAAACTTGCTCATCTGCATGTTACCCACGTGGAAGTAACATTCAAACAGGCAGGGTGAGTAAGACAATTCATAATAATCAATGTATAACAATTAATGCATAAACGACATATTACTCATATTTATATTCAACACATTGATATCCTTCAATTATGCCTCAAAGGCCACAACGTCATAATTTATACACAAAGCTCATAAATGCAAATGCAACATAGACTCAATGCATGTGGTACTAATCATCACAGCGCGATGGACACTGGGCCATCAACCCTCCATAGATCCCCATCGATAGGATCGGAGCACATCAAAATACTTCACATCCACACAGTGGGATTGAAGTCAAAGTAATCGAGGTCCTGAACCGAAGTTCGGATGCACATGAATGCATGATGCAAACTTCACACTAATCCTCATAATAACAGCATATGGTGCATCATCATTCATCATATTCATCATCATTACACGTCATATCTCATCGTCATATTCATCATCATAAATCATATCATCATAGCTCATCGTAACAATCATCATCATACATCATGTTATCATATCTCATCACAGTAATCCTCATTATACAACATATCATCATATTTCATCATATTAATCATCATACAACATATCACCATAATTCATCATATTATTCATCATACAACATATCATCATAGTCCATCATATTAATTAATCTCACACATCATGTCATCATATAATCACGTATAAATCACATATTAGCTCATAGTCATATTATCCCATATTAATTCATAATACTACCCCCATATCATCTCATATTAATTTATCAAATTATACTCACGGTAATCCTCACACTATCGTCTATCAATCACATAAACTTCACAGTTCTACTCATGTTAATTCGTCATATCATCACATAGTATTTACATATTAATCCCTAATATCATCTCACATTGCCTCATATTAATTCATCATAATTACACTCGCGATAATTCTCATACTAGCACTTATTACTCACGCAACCTCACTGTCATACTCTTCATCATATTATACTCACGGTAATTCTCATACTATCTCCTATTAATCACATAAAATTCATAGTCCTACTCATGTAAATTCATCATATTATCACAGTTACCCTCATGGTAAGTCATCAGGAAAATCGCAGCATCAAAACATCAAGACATCACTGAACCAAAACATGATTCATTAATAGGACATATACACAATTGACTTCTCAAACATAATTAGATATAAAAATATTGGGAAACCAATTCTCTTATCTATACTATGTTATAGCCCTTTTCATTAGTTTTCCAATGCTTTGAACGGGTGTCAAAACGGACTTACGGATCAAAAGTTACGTCCAAAACGATTTCGACCGAAAATATGAATAGTCGTGACGGACAGCAAAACGCTATTTTGCTCCGGAACCTAAATCAACTCAAAAGTCCACACGATTCACTTCCCCAATGCCTCCAAAATATCCCTAAATCATCCCTAAGGTCTTACGGCGATAAAGGCACAAAATCTATGGTTTATTAGGCCAATCTGGCAACATTTGCACTACCTAAAACACTATTTTCCTGCAATTGCTCTGAGTGCATCAGAGTTACTCACATTGAATATTCCTATTCCTACAAGGTCAAACATATCACAATCCAAGGTTTTGGCCACGAAGGCCTAAGGTTTCCCTTCTCATATGAATATTCAGTGTTACATACAATTACCCCTAACCTCAAAGCCTTATCATCAAATTCCCTATTTTCCCATAACCAATCCAAAATACCTTAAATCACAAACCAACCATAAACGCATCTAAAAGCATACATAGAAAATCATGAAGAGCGATACTCCCCATACCTTAGCCGATTCAAAGCTTTCACGATTAGTTCCGGCAATCTTCCGAAGCTTTTGCCTCCACTGATCCCTCCTCGGAGCTCTGGCCTCCATTCTTTTCACGGTTAACAAAATGAATCCTCAACCTTCAGAATTCTATTT
This sequence comes from Lathyrus sativus, assembly GCA_963859935.3. NCBI lineage: Eukaryota > Viridiplantae > Streptophyta > Magnoliopsida > Fabales > Fabaceae > Lathyrus > Lathyrus sativus. Next base: position 89,256,710 of record OZ012735.1, on the reverse strand, counting down.
TGTCAAACTTAAACTTGGGCCACACAATTGGGTTTTTCCCATAACACCCTTACTAACTCTTCATAATGTCCAATTTACCCTTATTTCATTTATATTCATTTTAATCAATAACAATACTAATATTCTCATATAATATACTATTAATTAAATAAATAGTCCAAAAATGCACATTTTCTTAATAATCCACAAAACCACCGAAAACCACCCAAAATACGAATATTCTCAATTAAATAATTAATTAAAATATTCCGCTTAAATTTGGGGTTTTACAAACCTTGCCTGTTTGAATGTTGCCTCCACGTGGGTAACGTGCAGATGAACAAGTTTAGCCGTAGACGTCGTCGAGGGGTATTGTGAAGTTTAGAGTCGTTAGCCTTTATGGTTAATGTAGAGGGTCTTGCCCTGATATGTAACATCGGGTTGAGTTCTGAGTTGATTGTATATCATTGGGTTATTTTACTGATGTTCCATTATGAGGAAAACATTGAGTTATTTTTTGAGTTCTGCTGTATATGATGTTTTGGTGTATTTTGAGAAAACCCGTGTGTTACGGAGTATTGACCAACTTTGTTGACTTTGAGAAAACCCGTGTGTTACGGAGTATTGACCAACTTTGTTGACTTTGAGAAATGTACGCCCTTTTGTGGCTTTTTAATGAAAGTTAATATTTTACTCTGAAATCCGTGTTATTTTGTCATAATATCTGTGGGGTAGAATAAAGGTGTTACACTTGAAGTCACTTGTTCAACAGTATTTGGTAGTGTTTGATTGTACTGATGGTTGTAATCTAAGAAGGTTCACCGATGGTGTATATCAATGGTTGTGATCAAAGCAAATGTTCGTTGAGAATGGTCTAAAAATTCATGATCTCTGATGACTAGTAAACCTCCTGGTAGATTGAGATGATAAGTCTGTAGTGGAATCATCTATCTTGTGGTTTTAATCAATTCTGATATCCAACGATTCGTTGAGAAAAATTTACGATATTATTTTGTCGTTTCCTCAAAAGAGAAAAGTTTTATCAATGTTACTTGATATTTAAGATAACACACTTATTAGAAATTAAATAATCAAAAAAACATTTCTAAACCAACACACCTAATAAGTTGGTCAGACATAACAAGTGATTACAGTAAACAACCACCATTACTCTAACATCCAATGTTTTCTTTTTCTTTTTCTTTTCCTTATACAGTTTGTACCAAGAAACAAATATTGTATTAACATTTTTCCATCTATACAATCATATGATGAAATCATGCAAGTGAATATCATCAAAGAATACAACTATTGAGTATTGAATACATTATCTCTTTCCAAAGAAGATTGATTCATAGGGTGAAGTTCAATTGTAGATGACATTGCATGATCTTCCATCATGATAATTGCTTGTTCACCAATTTGAGAAACTTGGTTTGATTCTTTGGTCATTCTTTGGAACAATGGAGGTGACTCCACCTTATCATCATACTTATCAATCTTGCAACGGCTACCCATCTTCTCCAATTGAATACAGATTAAACCAAAAAAAACAAACAAGCATGTTAAAGTTTTTGATGAAATCTTATAGTTTTATGAATCAAATGGTGGAGAATGCGTGTTCGTAGATTATTCGAACCTGAGTCACAAGAGTGTAAAGAGGTAAGGTGCTGTAACTGCAAAGCACTTGAACAATTACACTGCATAACATTACAACTAAGCAGTTAGATAAGAACTGAGAATAAAGAATGCATCATATATGATTCTTCTTAGAAGCAATATAAGTTATTTGTTACCCCATTATAATTCTTGGGATGATGTAGGCGATTTTCTCCATAATGCATGAATCGAATCCATATGTTGACTGCATATAAGCGATAAAAATCAATGTTAGAGATTGACAAAAAGATTTACTAAGTTGAAGGTAAAAGGCAGTTCAATGCACTCACCCAAATCCAAAAGAAAAATGCGATTTCGTAAGCGTTTTGAAACAAAGTGAAGTGAAGTAAGTCGAGTACAATGGCCGGACGGCCGAACCAAAAGTATTCATCCGAAGGCTTCACTTGTTCGGTTGGATATTCCTTTGCTACCGACTCCTGGCCTAATCGAGTGATTATGTGCTCTAACTTTGCCCCGACAAGTAGTAGTATCTGTTTCATCACCAAGCTGAATATAAGTCTCACTTGTATTCCATTCTTAACATAGTAATGTTAACAAAATTACTCATTTGGAAAGAGTCGAGCCACTTACTATCAATGGTAAAAAGGCCAACCAGAAATAAGTGTGCCACCCTGCAGACGAAACTCTTATCGGTAGGTATACTTTAAAACGCCATTGTTAAAGAAAACATTGCTAAAGAGAGTTCTTGATTTACCGTCAAGATTCAGCAGCAAAAACAGCACGACAAAGACCCAAAGGTACCAGCTATGGAGGTAGTACAACAATAAAGATTGATCAGTTAGCTGTAACTAGAGTACATATATTAATTCGATTAAATAGACTATTCTAAATCTAATAGAGCTTATTAATGAACCGAAAATGTAGATAAACATGTTCGAGACTTTGAGCCCCTCACCTTATGCCTACAACTTTTTTGAAGTCGACTTCAAGTGTCTGCATCATGTAATTATGAAAATTAAAATTGGGATCATTTGGATAGTGTTCCTGTAAAAAAAAGGTTACAATACAAAAAAACATATCTTCATGTCAGTGTAAGTACTATGAAATTAGTTATTTTTTCGAGAGATTAACCGTATATAACTTGACATGATTGTAACCTTGATAAATCCATGCCGCAGCGCAAGGTAGTCGTATTTTGTAATTGAGGAAAAAAATTGTTTGAAAAATGATCTCTGCCAACACAAACCCAGTCAACAAAATTTCAAACTATAGGTAAAAATCTGAATAAGAATAAATAAGGTTCCGAAGAAAACCAGAGAGAATTCTAGAACTTACAAACCAACCAACAACAGCTGCTTTTCTCCAATACCCCTGAGCATGTTTATTGAAGAATTCATCTATCTCTAATCTAAGAGTTTCACCTGCAGGTGATAAAAAAAAAGCTAGAATTTTAGAAAAATCTAAAAAGTTAACTTGTTTGTTTTCTTATATATTCATCATATGGAATTTAAGTTTTAAATTATGAAATTACCACTTGAGTTTATTGTCTTCTTCCTAGCATGATCCTCCCAGCTTTTCCATTGACGAATCTATTTCAGATAAAATACAAACATAATTATGCTGCAATCCATGAATGGACTTATTTTTTTATTAGTAAGCACTATATCATATTGCCTACTTATTATTACCCTTGCACCTCCGAGAACCATTGTTGCGACACAGAATACTACATGTACAACAGCCAATACAAAGATGAAAATATGAAGATGATGCAATCCTTCCAGTGATAACAAAGGTACCTTCCCCTGCATGGGGTACAAAAAAGAAAGGAATGCGATCTAAATTCAGTTGCAACGTGTAATGAATCAAAATAAAATTCGCTGACAATTACCTCTAGTCTACAATGCTGTGAACCGGTATCTGTAGATAAAAGCCTTCTTCTGTTGATTATAGTATCATAGTATATCAGATCATGTTCTGAACCTTGTGAAGATCCATGAGACCTCTTGCATGGAAGCATTTGGGTTGCATACTTAGGTGGAATGCAAATGTGGCTTATTAGGCCTTGAAAGACGGTTAAGAGAAGGGAAATGAACCCTAAAAGCATCAACTCTGGTAAAGAAAATATCACAAAGGTACACATAAGTTAGGGTAAAGAATCATGTTAACGAAGACTGTGTTTACCATTTCAAAATATATGATACTTCAACACATCACAGTATAAATCATGATACTGGAAAATTGATTGATTTCAAGGTTATATAAGAAACAACCTTCTTCCAATTTTGTTAAGGCACTATATAATGCTGTCTGCTTTTTCCTCTTTAAGTACTGTAAAATTCAATCCAATAGAAAGCTCATCATAAACAAGATAAGTCATTAAGCATATCAAAGCAATTAAAAATAAAATGCAACTAATGTTTTAAATTACTTATTCTTGCTGCCATGAGTTGAAACCATAATGCTAAAGAATAGATTTGAAACATGAAGGTCACAGAAATATGAAAGCATGTATGTGCTGATTTACCTTTCCTAGGCTGTGAATTGCACGCTCAACGCACAGAGAGATGAAAACAATGACAGAGCAAACAACTGCAACAATCCATGTTGGTGTATATTCAAGAGACTGGTTCAGTTCTTCTTCTGCCATGTTTTTATATCAATACAGTTCGGCAGAGCTATGTGTTGAAGACAATTCTCCTTTTTTTTTTCTGTTCAATATATACATGTTGGACAGAAAGTGACATTTGTTAAGGAAACTATATTCTGCACACTATTGATTCCACCAAGCAAAGAATGTTTTTCCAGGAAATCAAGGCATACACAGCTAAATGGAGTTGGCATAAAAAGTAGAACTAGATTCTAAAGTTCTGATCACGATTATATTATGACAAAAAATCATAACTTGTTTCACACCCATGATACAAACATTTGCTTAAAAACATAACTTGTTTCACACCCATGATACAAACATTTGCTTTTTACATAGTTTTTTTTTTCTTGAGATGAATATCTTGTATAAAAGAATATAAAACAGGCTATGAGGGAGTGGTGTGTTCTTGCTTATGTGCCAAGTTTAGTTTCTGACATGCCACATGCTAAATAAGAGGATGATTCTTAGCAGTTACAACTATGCTTTTGCATGCATACATAAAAATAAAATAAAGCTACTACTATAGTCATTATTATAAACAAATATTCTCTATTCAGGTTCTAAGGTTCAATTAATGTATCTGATTTATATCTAGAATCTCTGCTTATAGTAGTGACAAGAGGGTATATTACAAAAATAGAATGAAAGAGAATGAAAGGTTTTATATGAAATAGAGGTCAAGAGTAAAACAGTAACCACATTAGATGAAACTGTCAAAACAATTACAAGCTGTTCAGTTTTCATGTTTAAAGAATACAAGATTTGGTTTTGATACAAATATACTATGTATATCACAAAAAGAAAAAAGAAAAATACAAAGAGACACTCTCAAGTACCACTTTATGAAGTCTTAATTCTACTCTCGAGTCATCATTAGCCACACAACCAACTAGATTCACTAGGCCAAGCATGTTGCCTTGTCTTCAAAATTTTCCTTGAACTTTTTAGTTGAGATATATAAAGCAACTTAAGTTACCAATGCACTCAAGTCATTTGTGGTACTTGCGTGGTGAAAACACAATGAACAACACGACACGACACCTTATGGTTTCCATGGTGCTGGAGGTGGTGGTGGTGTTGGAAACATTGGTGGAACAGCAGAGAAAAGGGTGTTTTTGTCAATCGGTATGCTTTTGTCACCTGATAGTGCGACTAAGGCTGCTACTAAACCAGCATTTCCAGCAAGTGTTGGCTCTGTGTAGTTGTAGTTTGATCGAACATCGTGGAAACCATCGTGCTTGTCAGGACCAGCAACCATGGCACCAACAAGTATATTTGGATTTGGCTTTGATGTGTCCCTCCATTTCCATCCACCTTTGCAGTTATATTTAACCTTGTTCTTTGGTATAGATGCACCTCTATGGTGGACATGTTTTGGATAATGATTACCAAAACCTACAATATAGCTCATTTTCCGCGGATTCTTCCCAAGGATGTAATCAATCTACAAAAATATAACAAAAAAGATAAATTAGCAAAAATGTCGTAGTTATGTCCTGGTAAACTCATTTAAGGAGCAGCATATCACACTTACCTGTGTCCTGGCAAACTCGCGGAGTTTTTCGGTTGAATAGAAGTTAGGTCCACAATACCATCCAGGTGTATCGGCGGCATCTAGGTAATCACTGTATAGGGTAGCCAAAAAGGCTGCATTGACAACATATTGGAGAGGCTGAGGTCTACCATGGTTTAATTGAATCAAGCCTCCTGTGTGCATAAAAAATACCATTTGCATCAGAATCGGAATTGGAAAATCATGAACTCTCATGCCGAGTTAAAGCTTAGAAGTAAGAATAGCTTACCTTTGGTTCTGTTAAAGCTTGTGAAAACTGGTAGGTAGGAGCACATGATTATACTTGTCTGATTGTGGAAGGTCCTTAGAATTTCTTCATATGGATACCCAGGACTCAAGAACAACCTCAAACGACTAAGAAGAACCTGAGTATGAAACGTCAAAATCAAATTAGACAAGTTTGTCATAATCAAATTACACACGCATGCCTTAACAAAAAATCTCAACAAAATTACCTGTGCACCAGCAAGCTTGTTATCCCAACTCAGTACTCCGTAATCAGGGCCACCCCAGAAAGCACCAGCATGTTTAGCAATACCGGGATTAGTAGCAAGCTTAAGGTACGAGTTATTTCCAGTTGCAAAGTACATCCATGCGCCTCCCCAAACAAACTCATCAAAGTATCCAGTAGAATTGTAGAATGTCGCAGCCTCAGAACTACCTGCACTGTATCTGCCTCTCTGATCCCTGGAAAACTTAAAAAGTGTACCGGCACCATGAACAAGTTTCTTGGAATAGGCTTTGTTGTCTTTGAAAACAATGGACGCAGCAGCCAAGGCAGCAGCCATTTCTGCAGCAAGCTCTGAACAACTGTGACATTCGGTGACTGGCCTGTCGTAATCAATGTCTTCTGGACGCATCCAGCAGTAGTGATCATTGGGAGTCGTACTTCCATCTGAGGTATCTCCACTCCCAACCTGTCAAAGAACACCAAACACATGAGATCCACAGTCACAGTTTATACAAGGTAAATTGATTATGCTATATCATAATAGACACATTAGAACCAATTCTACTCGGAGCTCATTCAAACACGTTAGAATCAATTTTACACCACTACATTTGATGTTGGCTCTCCGAAAAGTGGAACCAAATAAAAAACCAAAAGTTTAATAAACTGACAGACAAATCCTTTCTTTCTAAGCCACATAATAGATCAATCAACCAAATCCAAATGAAAAATCAAGAACAGAAAGCAAGATGGTTGGTTACCTGAGCGGCAATAGTGGTAATAGTATCAGCGGTGTTATTGAATGTCTTAAGAAAATAATCAGTACCCCATTTAATGATTTCCTTGACATGATCAAGCTCCCCATTAGCTTCATATTTACCACTATACTCAATAACACTCCAACTCAACATAGTGATGGAAAAAGCAGCCGGAAAATTGAACTTGATGGCATCTCCAGCATCATAGTATCCACCAACAAGATCCTTGATTGCAGCAGACACACCATCGCCCTTTCCATCTTGCATACACGAAGTTCCCCTCCAAGAAACATTGTTATGCTTCGGAAGTTTCCCAGCTGCACAAAACCACCAACACAAATCAATTTGAGATAACAAAAAAAAAAGACAAGTTTTCATCAAAAAATCAAAATTCAGACCAGTAGTCCCTACTTGTCAAACAAAATATAATGAATCACAACACAAATCAAGTGAAACAACACAAGATTCCATTTTTTTAATCGGAAATCAAAATTTTCACAATTAGTAACATATCAAATTGAGATAACATAAACAAATTAATTTTAAAAAAAAAAAAGCAATCAAAAGATCAAACTTTAGACTATTAGTCCTTATATGACACAAAATAGAAATGAATCACAGATCAAATCAAGTAAATTTACTCCCACAAAACCCTTTTTCATCAAGATCCATACTTAACACTATCAGTCACATATTAAATTGAGCTAACATAAACCAAAAAAAGAAACTTTTTTCATCAAAAATTGTAACTCAATCTCATGTTTGACAAAAAAAAGTGAATCACAAATCAAATCAATTAATCAAGTAAAACAACATAAAAATCAAATTTTTAAATATCAGTTAACCCCTATAAAACAAAATGAAGAGAGATTTAGCATGAAAAGACAAAAGGGTAATCAGAAAAAGTTAAAAATCTAACATTTTTGTGCATTGAAGAACATGAGAGCTTTATGAAGAGCAAGAGTATAATTATCCGGAGGAGGATGTTTATGATGATGCCGAGGAACAGTTTTAACAATAAGAACAACCAAACCAGCAAGAGCAGCAGCACAGAGAATAGTCCCCACAGTCCAAACAAAGATCTTGCGGCTAACAATGATACACCCCAGATCTACATACTTCTTCTTCTTCTTCTGTTCAGTAGGACCCAACAACCAACTCTGTTGAGTTTCATCTAAAGGACGAGATAACGCTGCTCTATCTAGCTCTTGAAGATTCCTGCTACGATCTTCATCTGTTGCTGAGTCTGTTGCGTTGATCTCTAATGGACCTCCCCATGGATCTCTTCCGTACATACTCAAAGGCTTGTGTTGTTCTGTGAACTATGGAAATGGAAATTGAAACTGAAATTCCACCGACAAAGATGATCTCAATGAAGAAGAGAAAAACACATTAATTATTGTTTGGTTTCTCTCTCTCTCTAGAAGTAGAGTGAGAAAGAGAACAGGAAGTGAGAAATGTGAATGAAGTGAGATGATCTATAAGACCATTTGTGCTGGCTGGTTTTTAGCTGTCTTAGCATGTTATTCTTTTTATAAATAAAAAAATCCGTTTTTTAATAATAATTTTCCTTTTTTTTTATGCTTATAGAAATTGAATGCACTGTAGATTTGAATCAGCCATTAAATTACTTAATAAAAAATCTAGCAATTAAGGTCATTGTTTTCAACTAGATATAATTATGCAAAATTACTTAGTAATTAAAGTTGCATAATTGTAGTATTAGTTCAGTTTGTTAGATTATTGATGGGTGCTTTAAAGTAATTTTAAAAATAGTAAAACATTAATTAACATAATTTGGATTAATAAATATTTAGAAGTAGTTGGATGAAAAGACAAATATGTGTTTGGGTTATTTTTGGACGGTAGTGACGGTGCATATTTGCTTAATAATAGGGTAATATTGTAAATCATGTGGGTTGTGCTTTAGCTTTCATAATAGTATTAATGAAAATAAATAAATAAATTAGGTAGAAGACAGTGACCAGGGCGCAGATCGAAAGTGACACTCTGTCTAAAATAAAACCCAGCAAGCACCTTCTTCTTTTAACAATTATTATTTTGTTTATTATAATGTTAATTGTCTTCATACAAATGGGTTAGTACTATAGAATAATCTAATATAATCCACCAAACGGTAATATATATTAAAATGGTAACTGGTGCTAGTATATATGCCATATGCTAAATGACAGGAAATTATTTATTAGTATTAATTTGTTTTAGGGTAATAGTAGTAGTATTTGAAAAGCTTTACAAAAGAACCAACCACGAATGACGTTTCACCTTTTGTTTACAACCAAAGGTTTGCCGACACTCAAAGATATTATCCTCCTCCTCTCTATCTCATGCTTTTCTTCAAACCTCTACTTGGTTTACACTTTTTTCAATCTATTTGGATAACAAAGTTATTTCTAGATGATTAGACATGTAATTAGTTAATTAAAAGTATGTTGGTTGTGATTAACTTTGTATTTTGGTGAATAAATATCATTGTAAAAATATTATTTAATTATGAATAACTATACTTACATTCTTTCTCCAAAGTATTGTATGATTTTATTTTTTATTTTTCGAGTATATATGATTTCGTTCAATTTTATTAGTGTCTTTTCGTTAATGTCAAATTTGACAGATTGATTCGTTAATAAGGTGATATTTAATTTTATTTATGTTATTATTTATTATGGTAATTGATAAGCGTGATTAATTTTATTCGAGCTATATAATGTAATGAAAAAAAAAATTGAAAACTAAGAGAATGTTAGATTATGTTAATGGAATTTTTAATAAGCTCATACATAAAAAGATGCAATAGTATATCTGAAAAAATTGAAAACATACAATGTCAGTCATTTTGAATATCCTTGCATAGATTTATGATTTTGTTTATTAATTAATAAGTGAGCAATTTCTAAAATGTGATATTATTAAGGAGGTTTGGAGATTAATACTAGAACTCTTAAACTTAATAATGTGATCTTTATGATCATTCAGGAATTTTAATAATATGATCATTCTGAAATTTTATTTTGCCATGATTAATTATATTGTGGGATATGATAAATGTGGAATTTTTTGTGTTAAGCATGTTTGTAAATTATAGGATTCGACTAAGTCAAAGTCGAATATGTTCTATAGAATAGTAGTTGAATATGTATGTATTTGACATAAGATTGAATACAACTTATAAGAGAAAGAGGAGCATGTATTCGACAGAGAGCCGAATGTAGCTAGTCAAAGTCGGAATAACAAGTATTCGACAGATTAGAATACAACTTGTTGAAGTTAGTCATTTCGAGATTGCTTGATGTAAGTAGTCTCATTATAAATATGGAGGTACCCTACATTTGTAACAACACAATTTTTTATTCAATAATACATTCTTCTTTCTTTCTCCAAAACTCTAATTTTCTCACTCTTCCCTTTTTCTCTCTAAATTATCTCCTCTCTTCAAATCTTTGTACGACAAAATCGTCTTGCAACCAAAGCATAGTTGAATTACTCGAGTGAAGAGTGAAGAATAAGAATCCAATATCAATTGAGAAAGCAATTAAATCTTTTTCCATCAAGAATGGTTCCAACGTCTAGTATCTAGACCACTGGTTGCGATTCTTGGAAAGCATAAAACAATGACTTCTCACCTGAATGGGCATTTTCCAGCAAATCTTTCCATCTTTGTTAGTTCTCGATTGGCAGGTATTTTGGTAAAACTTGGTGATATCACAAGATATCCTATAGGATGTCTTGACATATGTTCTTAACATTTTGCAGGTAGCTATGATTGTTGTTTCAGGCTTTAGTTCATGATGTCCTGACATTTGTAAACAAAACATTCTGTGAGAATGTGTTTGTTTTCCTGTTACTTTTTGTGCAACTCTTTGCGCTGTTATGATCTGTCATTTATGGTTCAAATCTGCGTAGAAATATTCTTTATTCAAAAGAGTTTTTTATGCATATTTCATGGAGTATTTATGGAGTCGTGTGAGCTATTCTCTGAAGGAAATCTTGAAGATCTGAAGAGTGATTTGATTGGAGCTGATTAGATCAAATCAAATATGTTTTGATTATACTCATTGATTCTAATTATTTAAATTGATTTCTTCAAGATCAGATGCTGTTTTTGCCAAAGCCCAAGCTCGTCCAAGAGTTACTATTTAAAGGATTCACAATCCTATTTTGAAGTTCAGAGAAGCTAGGTTTAATATAGTGCATTGCGTAAGGATTAAAGCTTTTTAGCATTCGTGTGTTTGTGTTGGTTTGTGAGCCATTCACTCATTACTTTAATGTGTGAATTGGACTAAATTTTTATGTTGTAAGTTGTTCACTCAAAGCTTGTAAGAAAGAGTGTATTGTCCTTGCTTGAAACTTTTAAGCAAGATCAAGTTTTTTCTTTGAAGAGTGTCTTCTAAAGTTTATTCATCTGTTGTTATCACTGCTGTGATTGAGGGGGAGTGAAAGGTGACTCTTATCTAGGAGTGTCCTAGGTAGAAATTACAAAGGTAGAGATTAGGTGTGAAGATAGTAAACTAGAGAGAGTCTACTGTGTATCTTCAAACTAATTCTAGTTAGTGAATTTCTTTCCTGGCTTGGTTGCTCCCAGACGTATGTGTGTTTGCACCGAATTGGGTTAACAATTGCTTGTGTCTTTTTACTATTGTTATCTTTTTGTCTTTGTTCTTATTGGTGATAGTTCAGATATTAGTGTCATAACATCGCCTTCAACATCTTATATCTGATACCAGAATTTCAATTGGTATTAGAGCAGGCATCCTGCTCTGGTTCTGGGTGAGACCTAGGGACGTTACTTTCTGGTACTATGGACAAAGAAGGAGGATTTGTGAACAGACCACCTGTTCTGGACGGGAGTAATTATGACTATTTGAAACCACGTATGGTTGCCTTCTTAAAATTTTTGGATAGTAAGGCATGGAAAGCTGTTATAAAAGGATGGGAACATCCTGTGACTGTTGGGAAAGATGGAAAGGCTACATTTGACTTGAAGCTTGAGGAAGAATGAACAAAGGAAGAAGATAAACTGGCTCTTGGTAACTCCAAAGCCTTGAACGCCATGTTCAATGGAATTGATAGAAACATATTCAGATTGGTGAACAATTGTGAAGTGGCTAAAGATGCTTGGGAGATACTCAAGACTACCCATGAAGGTACCTCCAAGGTAAAGATGTCAAGACTTCAACTGTTAACTACAAAGCTTGAAAACCTAAGGATGAAAGATGATGAAAGCATACATGATTTTCATATGAATATTCTTGAAATAGTCAATGCTTCAAGTGCCATAGGTGAAAAGATGTCAGAAGAAAAACTGGTAAGAAAAATTCTCAGATCTCTTACCAAGAGATTTGACATTAAAGTAATTGCTATAGAGGAAGCACAAGACATTTACAAGATGAGGGTTGATGAACTCATTAGATCTCTTTTAACCTTTAAAGTGGGAATAAGTGACAAAGCTGATAAGAAAAAGAGCATAACTTTTATGTCAAATACTGAAAATGGAGAGGATGAATCAGATGGGGATACTAATGAAAGTCTATCCAATGCCATAGTGCTTCTTGGAAGACAGTTTAACAAGGTGATGAAGAGAATGGATATGAAGTCAAGACCTAATGTTAAGAATAACTCTCATGACATCAGTAGGTCCAATGATGCAGGTAGAAGAACCAGGACTGAAGAAAAACCCACTAATAGCAAAGGGATTCAGTGCCATGGATGTGAAGGTTTTGGTCACATTAGAGCTGAATGCCCAACCTATCTCAAGAAACAAAAGAAAAGTCTTATTGTCTCTTAGACTGATGAGGATTCTAACAGTGACCTTGAAGAAGAGTCTGTTAAACATGTAACTGCTTTGACTAGAAGATACTATTCTAATGAAGACTCAAATGAAGATGAATTAACATTTGAAGAACTTGCAGCTTCCTACAAAGAGTTGTGTCTTAGAAGTGAAGAAGTGTGTCATTAAGGTGAAAAGCAGAAGAAACTCATCATTAAACTGAAGGTTGAAAAGGAAGAACACCTTAAAACTATCACTGAGTTGAATGATGAAGTTGCTTAGCTGACTTCCCAACTTGATCAAATGGGGAAGTCTGTTAGAATGATGAACAGTGGTACCAACACCCTGGATAAGATCCTTCAATCTGGAAGAAGGGCAGGAGACAATACAGGGTTAGAATTTGATGAAGAAAAGAAACCACCTTCAGACAATAATCATTCTTCACAACACTAGCCTTCTGGATCCAAGCGAAAGATGTTCCATCCGATGTCTCAACATCATGACAGAGGTCAACCCAACCAACCAAGAAGATTCCAAAGATGGAGATGTCACTATTGTGGCTGTTTTGGTTATATAAAGCCTTTCTTCTTCAGACTACATGTATATCCTAAACATATGCCTCAAACCAGACCAAATCACAATATTCATTCTACTAGGAAGCAATGGGTTCCTAAAGCTCCTGCTATAAAGCAATGGGTTCCTAAAGCTCCTGCTACTTGCTTGATAGCTCATATGTCCCTCAAAGTCTCTGCTAAGAAAGATTGGTACTTTGACAGTGGGTGCTCCAGACACATGACAGAGATTAAAAATCTCTTAGTAGACATCAAACCCCATTCTACCAGCTATGTGACTTTTGGAGATGGAGTCAAAGGTGAAATTAAGGGAGTTGGAAAATTGAACTGCTCAGGAGCTCATGACCTTGACAATGTGCTACTGGTTAAAGGATTAACTGCTAAAATAATTAGCATCAGTCAACTGTGTGATCAAGGACCCAATGTCAACTTTACTAAACTTGAATGCTTGGTTACAAATAAAAAAGGAGAATTGATCATGAAGGGAGTCGGATCTAAGGACAATTGCTACCTATGGGTCTCTCAGGACTCCAAATGTGTTCTAACCAAAAAAGATGAAGTGAAATTGTGGAACCATAAACTTGGTCATCTTCATTTAAAAGGAATGAAGAAAATCATCTATATAGAAGCTGTCAGAGGAATTCCTAAACTAAAGATTGAAGAGGGAAAAGTATGTGGTGAATGCCAAATAGGAAAGCGGACAAGGATGTCACACCAGAAGATCCAATATCTCACTACTTCTGAAGTATTTGAACTTCTCCACATGGACTTAATGGGACCTATGCAGGTGGAGAGTCTTGGTGAAAAGAAGTATGCTTATGTGGTGGTGGATGACTTTTCAAGATACACCTGAGTGAATTTTATAAGAGAAAAATCTGAAGTGTTTGATGTGTTCTAAGACCTCTATCAAAAGATTCAAAGAGAAAAGGAAAGTAAGGTTGTTAGAATTAGAAGTGATCATGGGAAGGAGTTTGAAAATAAAAAATTTGTTGAATTTTGTTCTTCTGAGGGAATTAGCCATGAATTCTCTGAAGGTGAGAAAATACTTAGAAGGGGGGTTGAATAAGTATATAGAAAAACTTATAGCAATAAAAACTCAAAGATTTTTATCCTGGTTCGTTGAACTCAACTACTCCAGTCCACCCTATCAAGAGTGATTTGCCTTTCTCAACAAGGACTTAATCCACTATTAATCAACTGATTACAATAGCAAGCACTAAGAGCAACTGTTCTTAGTCTTCTTAAGAACTACTGATCCCAACTGGATCTTCTTAAGGATCTTTTACAATCAAATGTAAGAATAAAACAAGTGTTTAAATGCTTCTAATTAAGCTATATCACAGCTGTGATTTTTCACTTAAGATTTAAGAACTTAGAAATAAATTCAGCAAGAGAATGATGTGTATGAGAGCTTGTAATGAATTTCTTTCAATTAATTCGTCAACTGAAGAAGAGTGATGGAGTCTTGCTTTTATAGGCACAGAGGTCCAAGTAGTTTTCATGTTGAAGGTTGTGTACTGAAAAAGGTTGAGCCTTTTTGTCTTAACATCACATGACCTTTCCTAGAAGTAGAATGCACAGAGAAATCCTTTTTGTCTGTGTTCTTGTGTCTAGCATAAATGAGGAAAGAGTCGTTTGGCCATTCCAACGGATATAACTTTGAATTCTTCTTCAATAAGTTTCAGCAAATACCATCAGAGCCTTGAGTGATCAGAGTCTCCTAATGTTCATCAGAGTTTGCTGAATCAGAGCATTGCAGCAAGTGTGCTTTCAGCGTGTAAGTTCATTATAGCAGAGTTTTAGGATCAGATCCTCAGTACTGGCAGCGTAGTACTATCAGAGTCTTCTGAAATAAACTAAGCTTGAAACTCTTCATACAAAAATCTTCAATGCTTCAGATGCTTCTGGCTTCTGCTTTAGATCCTTCTGTAGCTTCTGCTTCTGTAGCTTCTGCTTCAGAATCTTCTGTAGACAGCGCTCATAATCTTCTGTAGATAGCATTTAGATTCTTCTAAGAGATGCTTTTGACGCTTCAGAGCCTTGCATACTTTCATGTTCAGATCTAATTTGCTTCCAGAAAAATATTCACTTTAATATCTGCAGCAAACATTCTTGAACAAATTTTAGAGTATATAATTCTTTAATACAAAATTTCGTAAGAGTTATCATCAAAACATAGAGATATAATTAAGAACCAATATGTGTTCTAACAATCTCCCCCTTTTTTATGATGACAAAAACATATGAAATTTTGTTCGATAAAAAATATAATTATAACTCCCCCTGAGATTATGAATCTCCCCCTGAATTGAATACTTAGAAGAAATAGAAACTTCCCTTTTTGCATGAGTATTCTTTACAGAATCAGAGTCTGATTGTTCAAAACATTAGATATTGACTTTGGATGCACGTTTCAGAATCAGAGTCTGATAGATTAAAACTTGATATGGGGATCTCAGAGTTACTTTTAAAGAATTTGTCAGATTTTCAAATGTTTTGAAATACTAAGAGTTCACGTTAGTTATAATTAGATATGACTGAGTTTCATTTAGGTAGAGTTTATTTGAACAGTCAGGTCCATTTTCTCCCCCTTTTTGTCATAATCAAAAAGTAAAACTTTTAAAGACAATTTAAAAGGAATAACAAAAAAGATATATTCATGTAGAGAAAACAGCAGAGTCATTCATTCAGATTAAAAACAAACACATCATCAGATAATAAATTCAAGTACATATGCACAAACATCAGATACAGAAAAACATAAACTAGGTTTGCTTGGACAGAATCATCTTCAGAAGTTGAGTGATCTCAGATGAAGATTCTTCTTGCTTTGTCATCCATTTTGCCATGTTCTCATTCTTCTGATCTTGCTTAGAAATCTATTGTGCCATGTTTTTAGTCTTTTGGTCTTGCTTGGCCATCCATGACTTGATCTCAGATTGTCCAGCTTCCAATACTGCAATCTTATCTTCTAGATCTGGATTCTCTTTCTTGATCTTAGATGAAGAAGGTGGGGCAGATTCTGATGCTGGTGCAGAGTCAATTTCCATTGGAGATGTAGAGTCAGGAGCAACAGATCCAGAGGTATTTTCCACAATTGTCATAGCCAGTGGATTTTCTTCAGAAGCAGATTCAGCAAAAACTTCTGTAGCAGATACTTCAGAAGATGAAGGAACATCTTCAAGAAGCAAAGGTGTAGATCTTTTTACATTCCATATCATGCTTCTGGCAGTTTCAGCAAATCTAAGCTTCACATCATTAGAACAAACATTCTTCAGATTTGAGGCAACAATATTGAATATAGCAATGAAGCTATTCCAAATAGCATCAGATTCATTTGCATCCATGGTTAACAAGCATCTCTGTTGTATAGAGCCTAAATTCATCTTTATCTCTTTCATAAAATTAACAAATAAAGTATCAACGTTTAGCCTAGTTTTTGGTTTGAGAAGGGTTTCCAAAGTGAATGGCTTGGGTTGAGGTGGAGGTGGTATAGTAAATTTTGGAATAATGATGAGAGGACGAGGGTAGAAAGGAAAATATGGATGGTCAGATGAAGTGGTAGTTTTGGATTTGGATAAAGCATGAACCAAATATGGTTTTACACGTGATGAAGAGGGAACAACATCAAATGTAATGGAAGTGAATGGAATGAAAACAAATTTATCAGAAAACAAAGGTTCTGATGAAATTATATCTGGCAGTTCTTTTAAGTAGGTTTGAAGAACAGATGGTAGAATGGTTGAAGACTTAGGCTTAAGAGGAGTGGTAGAGTCAGATGGTTCTATTCTGGTATAAAAGTTTTTAATCTTTAGACCAGAAGGAAGTGGATCAGAGGGAAATGGTTTAAAGGAAGCAACTGAAACAAACTCAGATATCCTGGGTTTTGGAATGGGTTCAGGAATGAGAGTTTCAGATGAAACAGGTGGATCTGGTTGTTTAAAATCAAATTCTATGAGAGAGATAGGTGAAATGACATCTGGATGAATATCAGATTCAGAGGAATTAGATGAGGTGGTTGGGGTACAAGATGTAGATGATACCTCAAATACAGTCTTGAGAGGTTGAACATCCAGAATCTCAGAATCAGGTATGTTTGATTCAATAGGATTGGATGGTTCTGGTTGAGTATTAGAAGGTTTTGATGCTGGTGGTTTAGATACAACTGGTTCAGATGCAACTTGTTCAGATGCAACAGTTTCAGATGTAACTGGGTCAGATGGTATGGGTTCAGATGCAGCTGGTTGTTGAACTTCAGGTTGTTGTGTTGTAGGTTGTTCTGTAGGTTTTGTTTGAGGTTCTGATTGTGGAATATCAAATGATTTAAGTGGTGTTGAGGGAACAGGTTCAGATTGAATTTGTGATGTAGGAATTTTTGGTGGTTCAGATGTTTGATATGGAGCAGGAATAGTTTGATTTTGAGTGGGAGGAGGTTCAGGCATAGAACTAATTGTTGATACATTTACAACAATTTTAGAAATAGAAGGTAAAGATGTTTTAGTATCTTTAGTCTTGATGTGCTTGGTGGGAACAGAGGGAACTTCTCCAGAAGCTTTTCTCTTGATCTGCTTCTGTGGTTTGTCGGCAACTCTTTGTTTCTTCTGAGCAGCAGCTTCTTCTGCTTCTAATTGTTTTCTTTTCCTCATGTTCTCTTCATACACATCTGGCATAGGTTCTCTAGCACGAATCAGAATATCAGCAGGAAAAGGTGTTCCATATGCTTTGCACGCTTCAATATACCTAAGAATAATATCCCTAGGTTCTTCAGCACCAAAAATTGGAAAGTCTTGAACTGGAATCCTTCTCTGACTAACTTCAGAAACATTCAGCTTCTTAGGAGCAGCTGTGAGTTTATCCATAATTTTTAGCCTCTGAAGACTCTTTCCATTAAATGGTTTTCCAACAATTGATTCAAGCTCTTCTTTAACTCCAGCTTCATAAAGAGCAGTTACCAGACCATTCTCTGTCAGAATGTCTGAGGTCAATCTTCCAAAAGGAATCCACGTCCTGATCTTTTGTCCCTTATCCTTTATGGATTCTCTGTATGCATTAATTTGATTCCATAGATGCATAAAGAGAATGTATGGTAGATCTACTTTTGTACTCTGACTCAAGCAGTACATGAAATAAAGTTGTTCATTATTCACATAATCTGGAGAATTTGTTGATTTTCTGTGATTGATGCATCCTAGAAAAATCTTTGCCCAGATTTTGTAGTCAGGTTTCAGATCCTTAAATTTGTTGGAGGCCTGTCCAGATGCAATAACTTCTTCATACACTTCTTCCATGTCAACACGCCCAGCTGGCAGATGACAAACTCCATCAGTTTCCTCATACCCTATGAGTTTCCTGATGAGATCTTCAGTGATTATGATCTCTCTTCCCAGAATAGAAGATAGGATGAAGTTTGGGTAAACAGATGCATGTATCCAAAATTCATTTACTAAGTGTAGATACACTGGTCCAAATAATCTATCAAAATATTTAACCCAGGCTTGAGCACCAATAATGGAACGTAAGTCAAATCTATTTTCAGCTAAAGAATCAAAATCCACCATTAATTCACAAAGAACTTAAAGCTTGTCCACAGGGGTTAACAGTGTTCTCGTAGGTTCCTTAAAGGGAGTAACACCCATGTTTGATGATGCAACTGCAGCCATAGATGATTGAAACTGATCTGATGTAGAGGATGATATTGCCATTGTTGAAGATGAAGAAGATTTGGATGAAGGTTTAGGGTTTTTATGAAGAACAAAGAGCAAACAGAAATGCATATAATGTTTGTGAAGTGAAAAATGTGAAATGGTGTGATTTGTGGTATTTATAGAGAAAGAAATTAGGGCATTCAAAAGGACACATTCAGCACGTTCCACTTAGCAATTAATAGCATTTAATGAAAAGAATAAAAATCATTTCAAAGCATTAATTGATTCTGACAATTTGGGGGGAAAATCAAGATTTTAACTATTCAAACAATACCTCAAATGTCTCTTCAGTAATGTGCACGCCATCTTTTCAGATTCAGAGTGACACGTGTTTGCTTGCATGTGCTTCTGAATTCTCTTGAGAAATGAAACGTTAGCCAATGTTCAGATCCTCTAAGATTGGTTAGTTCAGATACACACAAATAATAATAATAATAATAACTCAAGAAATCAAATGAAGACAGATGAAATACTTCAGAGTTTTAAGCATTTTGCATCTGTGAAGTTTTGCTTCTGATAAATATCATTCTGGACAAAAATCCATACCAATATTTTTCAGAATAAACTTGAACCTATCTTCAGCAAGGGGTTTTGTGAAAATATCAGCCCACTGATGATTTGTATCAACAAAGGCTAAGTTTATAATACCCTTCTGAACATAGTCTCTGATGAAATGATGTTTAATTTCTATATGTTTTGCCTTAGAGTGTAAAATAGGGTTTTTAGACAAACATATAGCAGAAGTATTATCACAGAAAATAGAAATATTACTCTCAAAGATCTGATAGTCTTCTAGTTGACTTTTCATCCAGAGCATCTGCGTGCTACATCCAGCAGCAACAATATATTCTGCCTCTATAGTTGATAGTGCAATTGTAGGTTGCTTCTTGCTGTACCAGGAGATTAAATTTCTTCCTAGAAATTGACAACTTCCAGAAGTACTTTTTCTTTCCACTCTGTCTCCAGCGTAGTCAGCATCACAAAATCCAACTAATTTGAAATCATCAGATTTTCTATAACACAAACCCACATTAGAAGTACCTTTCAGATACCTTAGATTCCTCTTAACAGTTGTTAAGTGTGATTCTCTAGGATCTGATTGGAATCTTGCACACAAGCATACACTGAATAAAATATCAGGTCTATAAGCAGTTAAGTAGAGAAGAGATCCTATCATACCTCTATAGAGTTTCTGATCTACTTTCTTACTTACCTCTTCCTTACTAAGAGTACTTGTTGGATGCATAGGAGTCTTTGTCATCTTACTATCAGTCATGTTAAACTTCTTCAGAAGCTCTTTAACATATTTGGTCTGATGAATGTAAGTGCAATCTGGATTCTGGTTGACTTGAATTCCCAGAAATAATCTCAATTCTCCCATCATGCTCATCTCAAACTCAGCCTGCATACATTGAGCAAACTCTTTTCCCAGCATAACATTGGTAGATCCAAATATAATATCATCCACATATATTTGACAAATTAAAAGATCTTTCTTAAATGTTTTACAAAAGATAGTTGTGTTCACTTTGCCTCTGATAAAATTTTTCTCTAGAAGAAAATTGCTTAATCTCTCATACCAAGCTCTGGGAGCTTGTTTTAAACCATAAAGAGATTTCTTTAGCTTGAAAACATGTTCTGGAAATTTTTCACTTTCAAAACCAAGAGGTTGGTGAACATAGACTTCTTCTTCTATAATACCATTTAGAAAGGCACTTTTAACATCCATCTGATATAGAGTGATGTTATTTTGTGCAGCAAAAGAAATGAGTAAACGAATAGACTCTAACCTGGCTACAAGAGCATAAGTCTCTGTATAATCAATTCCTTCTTGATGGCTATAACCTTGAGTAACAAGTCTTGCTTTGTTTCTTTCAACTTCTCCTTTTTCATTTAACTTGTTTCTGAAGATCCATTTAGTTCTAATTATGTTGAATCCTTTTGGTCTTAGAACCAAATCCTAAACATCATTTCTTGTGAACTGATTGAGCTCTTCTTGCATGGCAATTATCCAGTCATTGTCTTGCAGAGCTTCATCCACAGAAGTTGGTTCAATAACTGACACCAACCCAAATAATGATGCTTCAGATGATCTGAGTAAGGATCTTGTTCTTATAGGGTCATCCTTATTTCCAATGATCACATCCTCTGGGTGAGAGGCCTTGATTCTAGAAGATGATCCTCTAACAGTGGATTCTTCAGAAATATTCAAGTTGTTCATTTGAGAAGCCAAAGGAATTGCATCTAGCGTTGCTTCTGGTTCCTTCTCTTGAGCTTTGTCTGCCTTTGAGCCTTCAGAGTCTGTGAGAATTACTTCTCTATCTGCAGAACTTTCAAACTGCTTTGGCTTTTCAATGCCAAGCTTATCATCAAATCTAACATGTATAGATTCCTCCACAATCTGTGTTTCAGTATTGTATACTCTGTAGCCTTTAGAGCGTTCAGAATTCCCAAGCATGAAATACTTCTGTGCTTTAGAATCAAACTTGTTAAGATTCTCTTTACTGTTCAACATATAACAAATACATCCAAAAGGATGAAAATATGAAATGTTGGGCTTTCTATTCCTCCACAATTCATAGGGAGTATTTTCCAGAAGAGGTCTTACAGACACTCTGTTCTGAATGTAACAAGCTGTGTTTATTGCTTCTGCCCAAAAGTGTTTTGCCAGATTAGTCTCGTTGATCATGGTTCTGGTCATTTCTTGCAGAGTTCTATTTTTCCTCTCTACAACTCCATTCTGTTGTGGAGTTCTAGGGCAGGAGAAATCATGAGCAATGCCATTTTCATTAAAATATTTTTCAAAATATTTGTTTTCAAATTCACCACCATGATCACTTCCGACTTTAATAATTTTAAAATCTTTTTCATTCTGGACTTGTTTCCAGAAGTCAAAGAACACAGAATGTGACTCATCCTTGTGTTTTAGGAACTTTATCCATGTCCATCTACTGTAGTCGTCAACAATGACTAATCCATACTTCTTGCCTCTGATGGATGCAGTTTTCACTGGTCCAAACAGATCAATGTGAAGTAATTCTAATGGTCTTGAGGTTGAAACAACATTTTTAGATTTGAAAGAAGATTTTGAAAATTTTCCTTTTTGACATGCTTCACAAAGAGTATCTGAGTTGAACTTCAACTTAGGAAGTCCTCTGACCAGATTGAGTTTATTAATCTGAGAGATACGTCTCATATTAATATGCCCCAATCTTCTGTGCCAGACCCATTGCTCATCATTAACAGACATAAGGCATTTAACATTTTGAACCTTAAGTTCTAAAAGATTGATTTTGTAAATGTTGTTCTTCCTCTTTCCATTAAATAGGATTGAGCCATCCTTCTGACTAACAGTTTTACAACATTGTTGATTAAAGATTATATCATAACCATTGTCACTTAATTGACTTATGGACAATAGATTATTCTTTAATCCTTCTACAAGTAGAACATTAGATATAGAGGGAAGGTTACCATTGCCAATAGTACCAGAGCCAATAATCTTGCCCTTCTGATTCCCTCCAAACTTCACTTCTCCTCCAGATTTAAACTCCAGGCTTTGGAACATAAACCTTTCTCCCGTCATGTGACGTGAGCATCCAGAGTCCAGGTACCATGACTGGCGTCTGTCATACCCCAAATTTGTCCTACTTCGATATTTAATGGATATTTTACTGCTTCACGACTTCTGGCCATGATTCTCTAAGACTTCGTTTATAAAGACTTTGTGTATACTCATTGTGGTTATAATCCCTAGAAATTTATGTTGATTTCTTATGGGAAGAGCGGGCCTCCAACCCCTTATACCCAAACTCATGTGTGTCTTTATTCTCACGATCAGACAGATATGATATGGTCAATGACATCAAATACATGATTGGATCTATCTCGCAATATAATCGTTGGTTTTCAGGAAATTTAAACCCTGTTTCCACTTGATTACAAGCTTCTCTAAAGGTTGTTTAAGCATCACTATAAGTTGCTTGTTATGATCTGTAATTAATTCAAGTTGTTCAAAGATAATTCACATGGTGCTTCTAGACACGGTCGATTTAGCCTCAGACTTTGTTCGAATTGATTGCAAGCGTCAAGCTATAATTGGATTCTAAACCAGTTTGTGACAAACTTAGGTTTAGCTTGCAAATTTCACATCATAATTGAATTAGAAAATTTAGTTTTTTTAATAAGAAATTAGATTAATTTTATAATTAGAATTAATTAGAATTGTAATTAGTTAATTTAGAATTAAAATTGATATTAAGTTAGAATTAAGATTAGATTAGAATTTAAGTTAGTAATAATCAATAGTATAATTAGAAAATATAATAGAAAAGGATTATTAGTTTATTATTCAAAAAAAAAATTAAAGAAAAATAAAAATTGGAAAAGCAAAGACACGGTTGGATGGAATTGAAAATTAGGGTTGATTTGGGATAAATAGGAGGGTCAGCTACTGTTCACCAAAAAACCTAGAGATTGGAAAACCCTAAAAAAAGGTTTCAATCCCCAAAACCAGCCGCCGCCGAGAAAACCCTAGACCTGGTTTCTCCCTCCGTCTTCTTCTACTCGCCACCACCGATATCCCTCTTTTCCTCCTTCTCCACCATTCCCTAATCTATCTCTCAGGAATCCGCCGCCGAGAAACTCCTTTCACCTACAAGATTCATCTTCTTTTGGAGCTTGAATCTGCAGAGAAAACATGGAAATAACTATTATCAAAGCTCGCTGATTCAAACGTTCAAGGACTGTGAGAAGATGCTTGAAGACACCAAAGCCTTGACAAAGGATGACGGCAATGATGAGGATATGGCGGAAATGATATCTTACAAAGTTGAACCCACTTGGTTCACATCGACAACAACAACAACAACAATGTTGTCTCTCTCTCATCACCTCAACCACAACCACCAACTTCATCTTCAGCTTCGAAACCTAAAAGATCAGCACCTCACCAACCAACAACAAGAACTTTCCAATGCAACTTCTGTTACCGCAAGTTCTATACTTCTCAAGCTCTCGGTGGTCACCAAAACGCTCACAAACTTGAAAGAGCTGCTGCAAGATCACAAACCTTCAACCTTATTTGCGATTCACCACCATAGCTTGCATTGCAAATAGAGAAACGCATTGCTGAAGCTTCAATTAGGATTTCTGGTATATTAATTTGTTGACCTGTACCTAACAAAGGCGATTTCCTTCAAGATTTAGAGTCTGAAGCATCAGTTTAATAAAGCTCCAAGTGAGCAACATTCTTCAACAACAGCTACACAACATATTCAAAGGCTCGCGTGTTTCCGAATTTGTAGCCACACTCACAAGGGTTGTATCTTTAACTTAGCCATGTTTCCTTCGTTTTTGACTTTTACGAATTTTATTTTTTCTCTGTTCTATTTGGTTTTCTATCCGCTGTTTGTGCAGGTTGTGAGTTGATTCAAGAACCGACCCCGAGTTGGTCTCGACGTGATATCCTCGAATTCCATCTGTCGGAGCATATTTTCATGACACCAAGCTGTTCATCCGTGTGGTTCTTCGACAACAACAACTCTGTTCTTGAAAGAAGAAGATTCAGTGGAGGATTTGAAGCTGATGTTGCTGCTACAACTTGATGATAGTAGTGTCGATGATTCGGTTACCGCTAGTTCCTGTTTCACTTATCCATAACATAGTGACACTGGAGGAGCTTTTGGAAAGGGCGCAGAGCCAAGAACAAGATTGGTTATCATACACACATTTTTGCTGCATAACCAAGGATTAGATCATGGCCTTATTACTTGGTTACAAATTGAATCCGAGAGGCTTGGGTACGACCTAGTTTCGTTCTGTTTTTGGCAGCGGTAGAAGCAGACCTTGCAACAACAATAGCAACGTCAGCGCCGACACGGTTGTGATGCCGCCAAATTTTAAAGATGTGAATGATAGAATGAAATAGAGATTCAGAGGGGTTCCGCTTTGAAGGTTTCGAAGCATCCCAATGCCACGGCCATAACAGGAGCTGCAGCTACAATAACATTTCAGAAGCAGGACCTGCATTTTCTTATTTTCTGACAAACAACAACAAAGACATCAATCACACCATTCACCGATGTCGGCTATTACTCCTAGCTGCTATTAGACATTTGTTGTGTTTTGTTCTCTTTTTGACAGGTTTGGATCATTCTGTCAAATTCCAATAGACGGATCAATGACCAGCTGCGAGATTAAAATGTCGTGTTCATGCTGAGCCAAGGAAGGTGATGACATACACTGCTGGGATTAACTTGTATCGACCATACGCCATTGATAGTGTGTGTACGTAGACTCTGATACTAGAAGCTATTTTCGATTCAACAAGATGGCGACAACAAATCTAAGCAACAACAGTTATTGGCAATAGCAGTTCTAGTAGTGACTCGTGAATCTTGTTGCGACATCGCAAGCAGTCGGAGCCAGCAACATTTAAACTCTGCAATGGTTGCGAATCCGATTCAAGTATTCAGCAACAACTAAATGGCAAGTTATGCTCTAGCAGAAGAACAACAACAACCGCAACTGATGTCATGTCGAAGCCTACGCACAAGCGATTTCTGTTTTGGAGCATGATGCGTTAATTTGGAAAAGTTTCGGCATCGCAAAGTCAACACGGAGGTTCGAGGCTAAGGGTATATCATTCATCGTAAGTCAGAAGGAAGCGAAAACACAACAGTAGACTGTTTCGATGTTATATGGATAAATAGATACGCTTCAGTACCATTACGACACTCCATTATTCACCGAGAAGCAGCAAAATATCAGCAACAATGTTGACGACGCAATGTTGGTAATTTTCACACCATTTCTCTTTGACTCACACCATTTAAATTATGCTCTGATATTGTTTGGATTCAATTTATTGCTTGCTGTTGAGATGCTTGATTCTACTTGTATTTAAAAAAAAGTTGTAGACAGTGTTGCGGACCTGATATCGTCTCAATTTCTAAGGCGATTTGCTTTATTTCAAAACTGAATTTGTTGTTGCTTTGCTGGTATGTTCTTGTTTGCGTTTGTGATACAATGTGTTCCCCGTGTATGATTGCTTCTCATTTTAATCCTTAGAATTTGGTTTTCTTAAGTTTATCTTTGATTCCAGTTCACAACACATGGCTCTATTTCTTATGAAAACATGGCATATGTTTCAGCTATGAAAGGTTATTATTTGATGCTGCTATTATGTGGATTCGTAACAATAAATCTGCATTATGATATTTTTCAATTTCGAAAATTTCTTTTATGCAAGGTTGTCATCATGTCATAATGTTAAGTGAATTTTTTATTTGAGTTTCGGTTGTTTTTTCTTCACGCTGCGAGTGCGTCTTGATTCCGCTTGTGTTTTCCTTCATGTCGTTTTCGTTTTATATCCAGCTTTTGTACTTTAATTTAAAATGGACAAGTTCTAATATGATTTTGGTTTTATATGCATGATTACTTAAACATACTTGTATAAACTTTAATATTCATTTTAGGATGAATTCAAGATTGGATTTTAAATATTGAATTGGTCTGTTGTAGCACTTGAAAATTGATAAATTGATAAAGGCTAAGGTGTCTAGTAGCAGTAACGCACGTTCACAAAAATTCATGTCTATCATATTACTCTTTTTTCTAAAAAATATTGATGTGTTTAATATTAAATTCTTGGGTTAGGTTTTGTTAGTTATGCATGTTCAAGCATCTCATTTAAAACAAGTGGAGAAGTTTTTTTTCTTAAGCAAACATTTTCAACAAGTTATTCAATTCTAGAGTAGTATTTTCAAAATTCGACTAATTATTTCTTAACATATTTAATCTAGATTTTTCTTAATTAATAATCACGAAAGTAGTGAGTTCTTGGGGTCTAGCATCCCTTGGGTTCTTGGACAACCGCTCTCGAGGCGTACGCCTTGAATTATGGTTGTTTTGTCTTTCAGTTTTCAAAACCATTTTTTTTCACTCAATTTAATTGAAATTTCTAAAAAGATACTTTAAAAAATAATTTTTATTAACTAGATATTTTTATAATAAATTCCAAATATTCATTCTTTTAAAATAAAATACATTTCAAAATTATTACCAAATTAATGTTTTAAATATTAAACTTTTCAAAAATTATACTTTATTTAAAACTTATTTTTTTTTAAGATATTAAACTTTTTTTTCTCAAAACAATTAATTATAATTAACTTTTCTCAAAATCTTTTTATAAGCAATTGATTAATTAATTTTGCATATGAAAATTAAAACTATTTTTTCTTAATTAAATTAAACTATTTTTCTTAATTAAATTAAACTATTTTTCTTAATCAAATTTCAAAACAATTAAATTCTTGGATCTCGCCTTCCTTGAATTTTTAAGCGACTGCTCTCAAGGTGCACACCTTGAGTTGTGATCCTTCCGATCTTTTTTCTAGAATACCTAGTGCGCCTAGTCCGAGTACGCTAATATTTTCAAATTATTTTCATAATTAAATCACGAAATAATCGAGTTCTTGAAGTCGCGCATTCCTTGAATTCGAGAATGATTACAAGCGAGGTGTACACCTTGTATAGTATATCATTCGAACTTTCATTCCTAAAATACTTCCCATAATTATTTGGACAAGTACTTTCACTGTCCAACAAACATATTTCATAATTAATGGAATGAAAAAGATGCCGTTGGGATCTAGCATTCCAACGATACCTCGACCAATTGATTACGAGGCTGACGTCTCGCTTATTGAATAGTCGTCATTCCTCCTAAACATTTAACTCGTCTAACCTCGTTCCTCACCTTCGTGCGATTGAGTCTAAGCCCTAGTATGTTTCTAAACCATACGCCAAATCCAAACTATTTTCTTGATCAAATTACGAAAGAATGGAGTTCTTGGAGTCTTGCACTCCTTGAATTCTTGAGTAACCACTCTTGAGGCGTACGCTTTAGGTTGTGGATTACCCGACCTTTCGCCTATAAAACACATGCCCTAATTATTTGGACAAATATCGTCATTATCCATTCAAATACAATTTCATAATTATTTGAATGAAAAAGGTGTCATTGGAATCTAGCATTCCAATAATGTCCCGATTAATTGATTGCGAGACTGACGGCTCGTTTATCGAATAGTCGTCATTCTCCGTCAAATAACCTAACCAAACTCCTCTTTCTCGCCCCCATGCGATCGAAACCTTAAACCTATTCAAATCCATTCTCTTTCCCAAACCAAAACATCCAATACGATAAACCTAATTCCTCTCCCTCGTGCGATCTCCAACCTAAATACTTTCTCAAAGAACATTGTTTAGCCCATTCTTTCGCGCATAATAAACTCGTGTTTCAGCCTCCCCTAGCGAGCAGACAAGCCAATGTTTAGCAGTTAGAATGCGACCTAAACACTCATTCATTTTTCAAACCCATTACCCGTAGTCAGCCGAACTACGGCTGCTCTGATTTCTCATTCCCCAATGAGAATACGTAGGCACAAGATTGCGATGATCTTGGCGAGCACAATCCTCTCTTTTTTTCCGTAGTCACACGAACTACGAATGCTCTGATTTTCCACTTCTTACAAGTGAAAATACATAGGCACAAGGGCCCCAATCCTTGGCGAGCACCCTATCTTAAAACCACACATTCCCCCTATAGGAGAAACCTTAGAAGAAAACAAACAAGCATAGTTAACTTTACTCTCGAATCGAATCAAGAGGTTCCCGTTGAGTACAACGAACATGAGGGGTGCTAATACCTTCCCCTCATGTAATCGACTCCCGAACCTAGAATATTGGTTGCGATGACCATGTTCTTATCTCTCTTAAAGGTTTTATCGATATTTTCCTATTCCATCCTTGGAATGAATAAAGTTCGGTGGCGACTCTGTTCGAACGTATTTTTCGCGTCCATCGTGAGGATCATATTTTTTGAGGTACGACAGATGGCGACTCTGCTGGGGACTTCGCATTGCCCTATGCAAGAGAGAGTCAAGCCTAACTTGACTTGATTTGAGAGTACTAACCTTTTGCTTAACTATTTTCTTTATGTTTATTTTCTCCTGTTCTTTATTTATTGCTTTCTCTTTCTATTATATGCTCTATAGTATATTTGCTTGTTGGATTCTGGGAAAATATCACAAGTAAAGCTCTACACCCGAGCTTTGGAAAAAGAAGAGAGAAAACATAGTTTAGAACTGGTAGTCGAGTAGTGTTAGTCCCCAAGGACTCGCTCCTTGTGTGCCTAGCATGAAAGCTCCTCCAGAATAGACCTTTTCGTAGATCCTATCGTAACGCAGCTAGCCTGTTGCACGACTTGATTCATGAAGGGTCCGTGACTCTGGGAACCGCTCTTAGAACCAGTTTCTATATTGGTAGTCGTGTAGTGTTAGTCTCCGAGGACTCGCTCCTCGTGCGCCTGGCATGAGGACTTCGCTCAGGAGAGACCCTATCGTACTCTCGTTATAATACAGCTAGCCTGTTGCGTGATGTTGATGCGATTGGTGTCCGTGATCCTGGGAACCTTATCCATCAACATAGAAGCTATCCCGTGAGTGGGTCTGTGGGTATAGAATCTAGAACTTTCCTAGTGTAACCTACCGGTTAGGGAGCTTCGACCTACTTATGTTATCCCGGATCCTGCCTGCATTGCATTTGCATATCATAGCATCTGCATTTCATTTGCATTTCATATCTTCTTAACCTAGAAAGCTTATCCATCCCTTCTCCATAACCTCCAGATGATTTCCCGACACTCATACTGAACTTGTGGTAGCCGCAAAGAAGTTGAAGTGAGTTTAAGTGGAGTCAAAAGGAGCACAGACAACTCGAAGAGCTAGTCAGACTAATCAAGTGGAAAGCTCGGGTAGCTACGTTAGAGGCTAAGGTTCGAAAAGGTGAGATGGAGAATCTTAACTCTTCATCAGGTTTCACTATGTCGACCAACCCCTTGTATGATCATCTGGCTAGTGGTAATCTTTCGCCAATGAACATTCCTGCCCAGTCTCAGATGATGCCATTGACGGATTCTATGGAGGAGAGGTTTTGTGCCCTTGAAGAAAAAGTTCAAGCTATGAAAGCGTGTGATAATTCAGGGCTCGATGCTGTTGATATGTGCCTTGTGCCAGACCTGGTAATTCCTTCGGGATTCAAAGTACCTAACTTCCAGAAGTACACCGGTCTCAGTTGCCCAAAGCGTCATTTAGTAATGTTCTGCCGAAAGATGACTTCTCGTGTCCTTGATAACAAGTTGATGATTCATTGTTTTCAAGATAGTTTGAATGGTGCGTCTTTGAATTGGTACATGGATTTAGAGAGAAGTCGCATCCAATCATGGAAAGATTTAGCCAATGTTTTCCTAAAGCAATATGATTATAATTTGGACACGGCTCCCAGTCGCACGCAGTTGCAAAGCCTATCTCAGAAGAGCAATGAATCCATTAAGGAATTTGCACAACGGTGGGGAGAGTTAGCAGCCAGGGTGCAACCACCACTCTTGGACAAAGAATTAATCGACATGTTTTTGGACAGCCTGCATGACTCTTATCACGAAAGAATGGTTGGAAGTGCATTCTTGAGCTTCTCTGACCTTATAATAGTAGGAGAATGCATCGAGAATTACCTTAAGACTAAACAAATCCAAGATGCTTCGAGCAACCAGACAGACGAGACTGGATCATTTAGCAATCCTCAAGAGGAAGAGGATAATGAAATTGATATGGTCATAGCAAATGTCGAGTATTCTCAAGGTGCACCAGAAAAACTTTATGGTTCGTCATCTTCTCGGCAATTATCATTGCCTGCACCATATCATCCTTATAGACAACCAATCAGGCCTAGGGCACCATACCAGAAACCTTGGGTTGCTCCTCATGCAAATCAACAAACTCGTGGCCGAGGTTATTAGAATCAGCGTCGGAATCAGCATAAGCCTCTAAATAACTTGGAAAGAAGGACTGCTCCTCTGCATCCAGTTCATATGTTGCATAGTCAACTTCTGCCGCATTTGGTCTGAAATTTGCTGGTAGAACCCAAAGCTATCAAACCTTTGCCATAACCATACCCGCCTGGGTATGACCCCGATGCTCATTGTGGATATCATGCTGGATCAATGGGACATTCAACTGAAGATTGCAAAGCTTTTCAAGCCAAGGTGCAACAGTTGATTGACAAGAAGTACATATCCTTTCCAGAAGGAAATTTGGTTATGCACATCAGCTTCGTGCCGAAATGAGTTACAAGACTTCAAGAGGTATTTCCTAAAGCCTGCGATTCGGACAAGAAGCCATCCTCAACACTGGCAACTTCAGGACATTTTTTATCATTTGCATTTGTAATTTCTTTTCTGTTAATTGCTACTTGCTTTTAGACATTGTCGTTTATTAATGGTATTGTTAATGTGATAATTATGCATGTTTTGAACAAGTCCATTCGTATTCATTCGTTTTTTACTCATTTATTGCAAAAATCACAAAAATATTTCACTTCCTTTATCGCACTACTGTTTAGCAAAGAGGATGACGAAAGTATAATACCCATAATTGCTGATAGTATGCTTTCAGATAAAATCTCGCTAATGATGTACCTGCATTGTTTCGAATCCCCAAACACTGGAGAAATAAGGAGTTAGTCCCTAGATAACCACTTCGAGCCTAGAAGTAGAAGTTCCCTTCGGATTTCTAAACCCTTACATTTAACTTGAGGTAGGGGTACTTGTTCAGTTAATTCAATCCCGCACTCGAGACAAAATCCAAAAGATATGATGGTTGTTCTTCAAAGACCATTGACTTGGCGGTCAGAAGTCTCCAAAAAAAATCAAAAGCCTGCTAAGTCAAGCACCTTAAAGAAGACTTAGGCAAAAATCAAGGCAATCCCGATGGATCTGACAAACAAAGTCAGTCCATGCAAAATTTAGGGATCAAAAACAAAACCAAAAAGAGGTCCTCAAACCCTCAACAAAAAACAAAATAAAGATCCAGTGGCCACCCAAATCAAGGGGTTACTGACATCCATCAAAATAAGGTGGCTGCCTTGAACCATCAAGTTTACACCGTCAAGCAGGTGCAAAATTAACTGAACGTAGGTATGGAGATCATTACGAAGAAGGGGTGGGTACAAATCATACTTCGAACCTAATATCCTTTGTTTCTATAACCGTGAACCAGACCGCGTTACAACCCTCAAAAGACCTAATTGAGGCGGGGTTTATTCTGAAAGCATACTATTGCGAGGTTGCATAAACTGACTCCTACATATTTGCTAATCTTATGTATTGGTGTCATGTTCTTGCTATATCTTTCACACCAATTAAATCAGCATTGCGTTTGGATTAACAGTCCACTCATCACACATTCTCACATCATTCCCAATAAATGATATTTTCATAAGTTGCATGAATGTCGCATTAAAGTTACCATTTTTGAATGAAAAATTTTAATTGCAAATTAGTAATTGGCATAATGGAAATTCCAACAAAGTGCAATCAAAGAGGAACTTGGTCACTCATTGGTGTTGACCTGAATTAAGACTTTCTCCTAACCCTACGAATCTGGGGCAAGTCCTTTTGAGGTTTAAACTAGGGCAAACCACTACAAGGTTCAGACACTGGGGCAAATGGGTTCAAGCCATATCCTAGTATAATCACCGCCAAAGTTCTCATCCCAGAAGAAGTCCTTCAAATACCCGGCAGACTGGGGCATACTGTTTGAACTTGGGGCAAACTAGCTGATGGTTGAGGTCGACAAGCGTCAAAGGCCTTGGGGCAGAGCAAAAGCACGACTAATACGCATTGGTTAAGTTGCTACGCTCACGCAATCCATATGCATTGGTTAAATCGCTACGCTCACACGATTAACACGCATTGGTTAAGTCGCTACGCTCGCGCAGTCAACATGCTTTGGATAAGTTGTTACGTTCAATGTTTGTAAGTCATCATGACATATCAGCTAGAAGCAAGGTTCTTACAAAAACAGGTATACCACTCCTGCAAAGGATCCAACTTGGGACACCAAAAGTATCCACATTTGTCTTCTGATTGTAGCATTGCCAGAAACTGTGTGTAGGGAAGTCAAATCCTTTTATCAACAAAAGTCCAATCTCGCTTGGCACACCCCACATAAAGTCCAATCTTTTATTGGCAACCACAAAAGCCACTCCAATTGGCACCTTCAATTCACCCTAAAAAGTTCAGTCTTCATTGGCAACCACCAAAAGTCCACCCTCGATGGCATCCTCATAAAACCAAAGTCCAAATTCATTTGGCAACTACCAAATCCAGTCCCTAGTGATATCCCTGGCAAGATTTTATCCCCAGCATACCTGATCATGTGCATTATCATAAGCATGACATACAACCTCATATCATAATCATATCAAGCATTAACATATCATTTGCATTCGCATTGTGCACTCCCTAGCAGTTACATCTTAGTTGCATGTTTGGGCATCATAAAACATTGCATTGCATAACAATGTAGCAGGATCTAGGATCAGTTCGCGAGCATCTTGGTCAGTCCTCCAGTGAAGTTGGCAGTATGACTCTGAAAAGAGTTAAGACCCCACGAGTTCAGGGAATTCTGCTCCCCAGCAAGTCATTCTCCAACCATGCAGTTGATGATGATAATCCCCAGCAACTATTGCTCTTATGGCTCCCCAAGCAGAGGTTATCTTAAAAAGTTTCTTGAAGGCTTTCCCCCTACAGAGTTTGCACAATGTTGTTCCTCCAATAGGAATTTTGGCTCAACTATTCCCCAACAAGTTTTGTTCGAGATACTGCTTTGGTACCATCGAAGAGCCTTAATGGATAAGGTACTGCTTCAACCACCCGAAGAATCTCAAGTTTTGTTCGAGATACTGCTTTGGTATCATCGAAGAGCCTTAATGGATAAGGTACTGCTTCGACCACCCGAAGAATCTCAAGTTTTGTTCAAGATACTGCTTTGGTATCATCGAAGAGCCTTAATGGATAAGGTACTGCTTCGACCACCCGAAGAATCTCATGTTTTGTTCGAGATACTGCTTTGGTATCATCGAAGAACCTTAATGGATAAGGTACTGCTTCGACCACCCGAAGAATCTCATGTTTTGTTCGAGATACTGCTTTGGTATCATCGAAGAGCCTTAATGGATAAGGTACTGCTTCGACCACCCGAAGAATCTCATGTTTTGTTCGAGATACTGCTTTGGTATCATCGAAGAGCCTTAATGGATAAGGTACTGCTTCGACCACCTGAAGAATCTCATGTTTTGTTCGAGATACTGCTTTGGTATCATCGAAGAGCCTTAATGGATAAGGTACTGCTTCGATCACCCGAAGAATCTCATGTTTTGTTCGAGATACCGCTTTGGTATCATCGAAGAGCCTTAATGGATAAGGTACTGCTTCGACCACCCGAAGAATCTCATGTTTTGTTCGAGATACTGCTTTGGTATTATCGAAGAGCCTTAATGGATAAGGTACTGCTTCGACCACCCGAAGAATCTCAAGTTTTGTTCGATATACTACTTTGGTATCATCGAAGAGCCTTAATGGATAAGGTACTGCTTCGACCACCCGAAGAATCTCAAGTTTTCAGAAATACTGCTTTGGTATCATCGAAGAACCTTATCGGATAAGGTACTGCTGCGACCTCCCGCAGAATCTCAAGTTTTGTTCGAGATACTGCTTTGGTATCATCGAAGAGCCTTAATGGGTAAGGTACTGCTTCGACCACCCGAAGAATCTCAAGTTTTCAGAGATATTGCTTTGGTATCATTGAAAAACCTTATCGGATAAGGTACTGCTTCGACCACCCGAAGAATCTCAAGTTTTGTTCGAGATACTGCTTTGGTATCATCGAAGAGCCTTAATGGGTAAGGTACTGCTTCGACCACCCGAAGAATCTCAAGTTTTGTTCGAGATACTGCTTTGGTATCATCGAAGAGCCTTAATGGATAAGGTACTGCTTCGACCACCCGAAGAATCTCAAGTTTTGCTCGAGATACTGCTTTGGTATCATCGAAGAGCCTTAATGGGTAAGGTACTACTTCGACCACCCGGAGAATCTCAAGTTTTGTTCGAGATACTGCTTTGGTATCATCGAAGAGCCTTAATGGATAAGGTACTGCTTCGACCACCCGAAGAATCTCATGTTTTGTTCGAGATACTGCTTTGGTATCATCGAAGAGCCTTAATGGATAAGGTACTACTTCGACCACCCGAAGAATCTCATGTTTTGTTCGAGATACTGCTTTGGTATCATCGAAGAGCCTTAATGGATAAGGTACTGCTTCGACCACCCGAAGAATCTCAAGTTTTGTTCGAGATACTGCTTTGGTATCATCGAAGAGCCTTAATGGATAAGGTACTACTTCGACCACCCGAAGAATCTCAAGTTTTGTTCGAGATACTGTTTTGGTATCATCGAAGAGCCTTAATGGATAAGGTACTGCTTCGACCACCCGAAGAATCTCAAGTTTTGTTCGAGATACTGTTTTGGTATCATCGAAGAGCCTTAATGGATGAGGGACTGCTTCGACCACCCAGAGAATGTCAGATTATCTCGTTTATCTTTTGCATCCTGTTACCCCATTCTAGTATATCTCATTGCAGTTTACTTGCTTATCGGACAAATTTCGGGGTCTTCTTATATCTAATTGACTTCCACCTTAAAATGAACGCCATACAACAATTCATTCTCTCAGGTTTAAGGCAATTAGATAGGGGCATCTGTCATACCCCAAATTTGTCCTACTTCAATATTTAATGGATATTTTACTGCTTCACGACTTCTGGCCATGATTCTCTAAGACTTCGTTTATAAAGACTTTGTGTGTACTCATTGTGGTTATAATCCCTAGAAATTTATGTTGATTTCTTATGGGAAGAGCGGGCCTCCAACCCCTTATACCCAAACTCATGTGTGTCTTTGTTCTCACGATCAGACAGATATGATATGGTCAATGACATCAAATACATGATTGGATCTATCTCGCAATATAATCGTTGGTTTTCAGGAAATTTAAACCCTGTTTCCACTTGATTACAAGCTTCTCTAAAGGTTGTTTAAGCATCACTATAAGTTGCTTGTTATGATCTGTAATTAATTCAAGTTGTTCAAAGATAATTCACATGGTGCTTCTAGACACGGTCGATTTAGCCTCAGACTTTGTTCGAATTGATTGCAAGCGTCAAGCTATAATTGGATTCTAAACCAGTTTGTGACAAACTTAGGTTTAGCTTGCAAATTTCACATCATAATTGAATTAGAAAATTTAGTTTTTTTAATAAGAAATTAGATTAATTTTATAATTAGAATTAATTAGAATTGTAATTAGTTAATTTAGAATTAAAATTGATATTAAGTTAGAATTATGATTAGATTAGAATTTAAGTTAGTAATAATCAATAGTATAATTAGAAAATATAATAGAAAAAAATTATTAGTTTATTATTCAAAAAAAAAATTAAAGAAAAATAAAAATTGGAAAAGCAAAGACACGGTTGGATGGAATTGAAAATTAGGGTTGATTTGGGATAAATAGGAGGGTCAGCTATTGTTCACCAAAAAACCTAGAGATTGGAAAACCCTAAAAAAGGTTTCAATCCCCAAAACCAGCCGCCGCCGAGAAAACCCTAGACCTGGTTTCTCCCTCCGTCTTCTTCTACTCGCCACCACTGATATCCCTCTTTTCCTCCTTCTCCACCATTCCCTAATCTATCTCTCAGGAATCCGCCGCCGAGAAACTCCTTTCACCTACAAGATTCATCTTCTTTTGGAGCTTGAATCTGCAGAGAAAACATGGAAATAACTATTATCGAAGCTCGCCAATTCAGACGTTCAAGGACTGTGAGAAGATGCTTGAAGACACCAAAGCCTTGACAAAGGATGACAGCAATGATGAGGATATGGCGGAAATGATATCTTACGAAGTTGAATCCCACTTGGTTCACATCGACAACAACAACAGCAATGTTGTCTCTGTCTCATCACCTCAACCACAACCACCAACTTCATCTTCAGCTTCGAAACCTAAAAGATCAGCACCTCACCAACCAACAACAAGAACTTTCCAATGCAACTTCTGTTACCGCAAGTTCTATACTTCTCAAGCTCTCGGTGGTCACCAAAACGCTCACAAACTTGAAAGAGCTGCTGCAAGATCACAAACCTTCAACCTCATTTGCGATTCACCACCATAGCTTGCATTGCGAATAGAGAAACGCATTGCTGAAGCTTCAATTCAGATTTTTGGTGTATTAATTTGTTGACCTGTACCTAACAAAGGCGATTTCCTTTAAGATTTAGAGTCTGAAGCACCAGTTTAATAAAGCTCCAAGTGAGTAACATTCTTCAACAACAGCTACACAACATATTCAAAGGCTCGCGTGTTTCCGAATTTGTAGCCACACTCACAAGGGTTGTATCTTTAACTTAGCCATGTTTCCTTCGTTTTTGACTTTTACGAATTTTATTTTTTCTCTGTTCTATTTGGTTTGCTATCCGCTGTTTGTGCAGGTTGTGAGTTGATTCAAGAACCGACCCCGAGTTGGTCTCGACGTGATATCCTCGAATTCCATCTGTCGGAGCACATTTTCATGACACCAAGTTGTTCATCCGTGTGGTTCTTCGACAACAACAACTCTGTTCTTGAAAGAAGAAGATTCAGTGGAGGATTTAAAGCTGATGTTGCTGCTACAACTTGATGATAGTAGTGTCGATGATTCGGTTACCGCTAGTTCCTGTTTCACTTATCCATAACATAGTGACACTGGAGGAGATTTTGGAAAGGGTGCAGAGCCAAGAACAAGATTGGTTATCATACACACATTTTTGCTGCATAACCAAGGATTAGATCATGGCCTTATTACTTGGTTACAAATTGCATCTGAGAGGCTTGGGTACGACCTAGTTTCGTTCTGTTTCTGGCAGCGGTAGAAGCAGACCTTGCAACAACAATAGCAACGTCAGCGCCGACACGGTTGCGATGCCGCCAAATTTTAAAGATGTGAATGATAGCATGAAATACAGATTCAGAGGGGTTCCGCTTTGAAGGTTTCGAAGCATCCCAATGCCACGGCCATAACAGGAGCTGCAGCTACAATAACATTTCAGAAGCAGGACCTGCATTTTCTTATTTTCTGACAAACAACAACAAAGACATCAATCACACCATTCACCGATGTCGGCTATTACTCCTAGCTGCTATTAGACATTTGTTGTGTTTTGTTCTCTTTTTAACAGGTTTGGATCATTCTGTCAAATTCCAATAGACGGATCAATGACCAGCTGCGAGATTAGAATGTCGTGTTCATGCTGAGCCAAGGAAGGTGATGACATACACTGCTGGGATTAACTTGTATCGACCATATGCCATTGATAGTGTGTGTACATAAACTCTGATACTAGAAGCTATTTTCGACTCAACAAGATGGCGACAACAAATCTAAGCAACAACAGTTATTGGCAATAGCAGTTCTAGTAGTGACTCGTGAATCTTGTTGCGACATCGCAAGCAGTCGGAGCCAGCAGCATTTAAACTCTGCAATGGTTGCGAATCCGATTCAAGTATTCAGCAACAACTCAATGGCAAGCTATGCTCTAGTAGAAGAACAACAACAACCGCAACTGATGTCATGTGAAGCCTACGCACAAGCGGTTTCTGTTTTGGAGCATGATGCATTAATTTGGAAAAGTTTCGGCATCGCAAAGTCAACACGGAGGTTCGAGGCTAAGGGTATATCATTCATCGTAAGTCAGAAAGAAGCAAAAACACAACAATAGACTGTTTCAATGTTATGTGGATAAATAGATACGCTTCAGTACCGTTACGACACTCCATTATTTACCGAGAAGCAGCAAAATATCAGCAACAATGTTGACGACGCAATGTTTGTAATTTTCACACCATTTCTCGTTGACTCACACCATTTAAATTATGCTCTGATATTGTTTGGATTCAATTTATTGCTTGTTGTTGAGATGCTTGATTCTACTTGTATTTTAAAAAAAAAAGTTGTAGACAGTGTTGCGGACCTGATATCGTCTCAATTTCTAAGGCGATTTGCTTTATTTCAAAACTGAATTTGTTGTTGCTTTGCTGGTATGTTCTTGTTTGCGTTTGTGATATAATGTGTTCCCCGTGTATGATTGCTTCTCGTTTTAATCCTTAGAATTTGGTTTCCTTAAGTTTATCTTTGATTCCAGTTCACAACACATGGCTCTATTTCTTATGAAAACATGGCATATGTTTCAGCTGTGAAAGGTTATTATTTGATGTTGCTATTATGTGGATTCGTAACAATAAATCTGCATTATGATATTTTTCAATTTCGAAAATTTCTTTTACGCAAGGTTGTCATCATGTCATAATGTTAAGTGAATTTTTGATTTGAGTTTCGGTTGTTTTTTCTTCACGCTGCGAGTGCGTCTTGATTCCGCTTGTGTTTTCCTTCATGTCGTTTTCGTTTTATATCCAGCTTTTGTACTTTAATTTAAAATGGACAAGTTCTAATATGATTTTGGTTTTATATGCATGATTACTTACACATACTTGTATAAACTTTAATGTTCATTTTAGCATGAATTCAAGATTGGATTTTAAATATTGAATTGGTCTATTGTAGCACTTGAAAATTGATAAATTGATAAAGGCTAAGGTGTCTAGTAGCAGTAACGCACGTTCACAAAAATTCATGTCTATCATATTACTCTTTTTTCTAAAAAATATTGATGTGTTTAATATTAAATCCTTGGGTTAGGTTTTGTTAGTTATGCATGTTCAAGCATCTCATTTAAAATAAGTGGAGAAGTTTTTTTCTTAAGCAAACATTTTCAACAAGTTATTCAATTCTAGAGTAGTATTTTTAAAATTCGACTAATTATTTCTTAACATATTTAATCTAGATTTTTCTTAATTAATAATCACGAAAGTAGTGAGTTCTTGGGGTCTAGCATCCCTTGAGTTCTTGGACAACCGCTCTCGAGGCGTACGCCTTGAATTGTGGTTGTTCCGTCTTTCGGTTTTCAAAACCATTTTTTTCCACTCAATTTAATTGAAATTTCTAAAAAGATACTTTAAAAAATAATTTTTATTAACTAGATATTTTTATAATAAATTCCAAATATTCATTCTTTTAAAATAAAATACATTTCAAAATTATTACCAAATTAATGTTTTAAATATTAAACTTTTCAAAAATTATACTTTATTTAAAACTTATTTTTTTTTAAGATATTAAACTTTTTTTTCTCAAAACAATTAATTATAATTAGCTTTTCTCAAAATCTTTTTATAAGCAATTGATTAATTAATTTTGCATATGAAAATTAAAACTATTTTTTCTTAATTAAATTAAACTATTTTTCTTAATTAAATTAAACTATTTTTCTTAATCAAATTTCAAAACAATTAAATTCTTGGATCTCGCCTTCCTTGAATTTTTAAGCGACTGCTCTCGAGGTGCACACCTTGAGTTGTGATCCTTCCGATCTTTTTTCTAGAATCCCTAGCGCACCTAGTCAGAGTATGCTAATATTTTCAAATTGTTTTCATAATTAAATCACGAAATAATCGAGTTCTTGGAGTCGCGCATTCCTTGAATTCGAGAATGATTACAACCGAGGTGTACACCTTGTATAGTATATCATTCGAACTTTCATTCCTAAAATACTTCCCATAATTATTTGGACAAGTACTTTCACTGTCCAACAAACATATTTCATAATTAATGGAATGAAAAAGATGTCATTGGGATCTAGCATTCCAACGATACCCCGACCAATTGATTACGAGGCTGACGTCTCGCTTATTGAATAGTCGTCATTCCTCCTAAACATTTAACTCGTCTAACCTCGTTCCTCACCTTCGTGCAATCGAGTCTAAGCCCTAGTATGTTTCTAAACCATACGCCAAATCCAAACTATTTTCTTGATCAAATTACGAAAGAATGGAGTTCTTGGAGTCTTGCATTCCTTGAATTCTTGAGTAACCACTCTTGAGACGTACACTTTAGGTTGTGGATTACCCGACCTTTCGCCTATAAAACACATGCCCTAATTATTTGGACAAATATCGTCATTATCCATTCAAATACAATTTCATAATTATTCGAATGAAAAAGGTGTCGTTGGAATCTAGCATTCCAATAATGCCCCGATTAATTGATTGCGAGGCTGACAGCTCGTTTATCGAATAGTCATCATTCTCCGTCAAATAACCTAACCAAACTCCTCTTTCTCGCCTCCGTGCGATCGAAACCTTAAACCTATTCAAATCCATTCTCTTTCCCAAACCAAAACATCCAATACGATAAACCTAATTACTTGCCCGCGTGTGATCTCCAACCTAAATACTTTCTCAAAGAACATTGTTTAGCCCATTCTTTCGCGCATAATAAACTCATGTTTCAGCCTCCCCTGGCGAGCAGACAAGCCAATGTTTAGCAGTTAGAATGCGACCTAAACACTCGTTCGTTTTTCAAACCCATTACCCGTAGTCAGCCGAACTACGGCTGCTCTGATTTCTCATTCCCCAATGAGAATACGTAGGCACAAGATTGCGATGATCTTGGCGAGCACAATCCTCTCTTTTTCCTGTAGTCACACGAACTACGAATGCTCTGATTTTCCACTTCTTACAAGTGAAGATACGTAGGCACAAGAGCCCCAATCCTTGGCGAGCACCCTATCTTAAAACCACACATTCCCCCTTTAGGAGAAACCTTAGAAGAAAACAAACAAGCATAGTTAACTTTACTCTCGAATCGAATCAAGAGGTTCCCGTTGAGTACAACGAACATGAGGGGTGCTAATACCTTCCCCTCATGTAATCGACTCCCGAACCTAGAATATTGGTTGCGATGACAATGTTCTTATCTATCTTAAAGGTTTTATCGATATTTTCCTATTCCATCCTTGGAATGAATAAAGTTCGGTGGCGACTCTGTTCGAACGTATTTTCCGCGTCCATCGCGAGGATCGTATTTTTCGAGGTACGACAGTGTCTTGACTTTTCTGATAAATACATCTGCAATCTTGTGATGATTTTTGAACTCCTTCTTTTGAGCTTCAGTCATTGATTTTCTATCAACTTTATTGCCATCCCCATCAGTGGGATGAACATACCCATCAATGACCAAGTCCCATAAATCAGCATCATAACCAAGGAAGAAACTTTCTATCCTGTCCTTCCAATAATCAAATTTCTCCCCATCAAACATAAGGGGTTTTGTGCTGATTCTTTCCCTTTCTTCATATCTGTTGTTGTTGTTAGATGTTGAAGTTTCAGCCATAATAACAACCAAATATATATCAAGGTTTTCTCATTGGATCTTTTCTGTCACGGTGAAGTGGTAGTACACACAGAACCGGAGCTCTGATGCCAACTGAAGGTGAGAAAATACTTAGAAGGGGGGTTGAATAAGTATATAGAAAAACTTATAGCAATAAAAACTCAAAGATTTTTATCCTGGTTCGTTGAACTCAACTACTCCAGTCCACCTAATCAAGAGTGATTTGCCTTTCTCAACAAGGACTTAATCCACTATTAATCAACTGATTACAATAGCAAGCACTAAGAGCAACTGTTCTTAGTCTTCTTAAGAACTACTGATCCCAACTGGATCTTCTTAAGGATCTTTTACAATCAAATGTAAGAATAAAACAAGTGTTTAAATTCTTCTAATTAAGCTATATCGCAGCTGTGATTTTTCACTTAAGATTTAAGAACTTAGAAATAAATTCAGCAAGAGAATGATTTGTATGAGAGCTTGTAATGAATTTCTTTCAATTAATTCGTCAATTGAAGAAGAGTGATGGAGTCTTGCTTTTATAGGCACAGAGGTCCAAGTAGTTTTCACGTTGAAGGTTGTGTACTAAAAAGGGTTGAGCCTTTTTGTCTTCACATCACATGACCTTTCCTAGAAGTAGAATGCACAGAGAAATCCTTTTTGTCTGTGTTATTGTGTCTAGCATAAATAAGGAAAGAGTCGTTTGGCCATTCCAACGGACATAACTTTGAATTCTTTTTCAACAAGTTTTAGCAAATACCATCAGAGCCTTGAGTGATCAGAGTCTCATGATGTTCATCAGAGTTTGCTGAATCAGAGCATTGCAGCAAGTGTGCTTTCAGCGTGTAAGTTCATTATAACAGAGTTTTAGGATCAGATCCTCAGTACTGGCAGCGTAGTACTATCAGAGTCTTCTGAAATAAACTAAGCTTGAAACTCTTCATACAAAAATCTTCAATGCTTCAGATGCTTCTGGCTTCTGCTTCAGATCCTTCTGTAGCTTCTGCTTCAGATGCTTCTATAGCTTCTGCTTCAGAATCTTCTGTAGACAGCGCTCAGAATCTTCTGTAGATAGCATTTAGATTCTTCTAAGAGATGCTTCTGACGCTTCAGAGCCTTGCATATTTTCATGTTCAGATCTAATTTGCTTCCAGAAAAATATTCACTTTAATATCTACAGCAAACATTCTTGAACAAATTTTAGAGTATATAATTCTTTAATACAAAATTTCGTAAGAGTTATCATCAAAACATAGAGATATAATTAAGAATCAATCTGTGTTCTAACATTCTCTTCTCCCATTACTGCACAGCAAAATGGAATTGTGGAAAGAAATAATAGAACTATCCAAGAATCTGCTAGAGCAATGATCCATGCAAAGAAGCTGCACTACCACTTCTGGGCTGAAGCCATGAACACTGCCTGCTATATCCATAACAGAGTAACTTTGAGAACAGGAACCATGACTACCTTGTATGAAATATGGAAGGGAAGAAAACCTACTGTCAAATACTTCCATGTGTTTGGAGGCAAATGCTACATATTTGCATACCGTGACCAAAGAAGAAAGATGGATCCTAAGAGTGATGAAGGAATATTCTTGGGTTACTCTACTAACAGCAGAGCCTATAGAGTGTTTAACTCCATAACTAAAACCATGATGGAGTCTATTAATGTAGTTATAGATGATGTGCATAAGGAGATTGATGTCTCAGAAGATGTTGGAACATCGTTTAATATCTCAGTTGAGTTTGAAAACAGAGACAATGATCTGAATCCTGCCATTACTGAACCTGAACCAGTTGATAAAGTGTTGCACCCCAAAATTTTCCCTCGCGTTTTCTAAACTTTGACTGGCTTTTGCTTCACATTTATCTGCATATCATCTAGGTCGATCATTTCTCGCATACTATCCATGTTATAAGCCGGAATGGATTTATTGGAATTACAACCACTTCGTTCGCATTTTGGACGGTTGAAACCGTTTCGACGGATAAGTTTTATTTTGAAATTGGGCGGAGTGTTGCATTTCTTCTGAGTAGTTTATTTCGCGCTGATATTTTAGGCGCGTTCGCTTTTTCGGTTTTAAGTATTACTTAACTAACTCCTTTAATTCTTTTTCAATTCCAATTAATTCTCGAGTGCGTCTGTAAATACTTGTGCTTATTTTCTGTACATATTTCTTGAGTTTAAAACTTGACGTTATTTGTGATTGTGTCGCTTCGTGTTTACTTGTTGTTTACTTCATGTATTTGCATGATCCCTTAGGATTACTAGCTCGACTTAATTTCCGATTAAGTCTAAGGTAGGAGAGACATTAG
Source organism: Lathyrus sativus (assembly GCA_963859935.3). Lineage (NCBI taxonomy): Eukaryota > Viridiplantae > Streptophyta > Magnoliopsida > Fabales > Fabaceae > Lathyrus > Lathyrus sativus. Next base: position 89,212,065 of record OZ012735.1, on the reverse strand, counting down.
GCTTTCAATCCAAGCATGACAATATTATGTTAGTTTCCCTCGTAATCCTGACCTTAGGGCCACATTGCATGACAACAATTAGGGTTCAGTTTCCCCTAGGTCTTTGTGTGTGTCTCTCTCTTCTCACCTCAAACTTTCTTCAAGACACTTAACGAATAATGACAAGCGTCGTGTGCTACGAGTCTTAAGTACATGGGGAATGATGAGTGGGGGGTTTATCCTTGCTTGTCTAGAGTGTTTATCGTATGCCCTTTAGGCGATATACAGGTTGCATAAAGCCTTATATGGACTCAAACAAGCTCCAAGAGCTTGAAATAAGAAGATAGATGGCTTTCTAAGGGAGAAAGAGTTTATAAAGTGCACAAATGAGCATGTAGTATATGTTAGGAGAAGCACAATTGGACGAATTATACTATGTCTTTATGTCGATGACCTGTTGATAACATGTAGTTGTAAGAAGAAGATCAAATATTTCAAAAGTGACCTGAGCAAGGAATTTGAAATGTATGACCTAGGCAACATTTCATATTTCCTTGGCATCAAAATCTACAAGAGTAATAAAGGATTGATGTTTCACCAAAGAAGATATGCAAGTGAGATACTCAAAAGATATACATGTGCCTAGAGGTGGCAAAACGGGTCGTGGCCCGCTGGGCCAGCCCAGGCACCCGCCAAAAGTGGCGGGTTGGTTTGGGATTTTGGGTCCGCTGCCCACCAAAGCCCGCTCTGTAACACCCTACTCTACCCATTCGTATAAATTTGAAAATACGATAATAAGTGCGGAAATAAATCAGAGTTAATACACGTAGGATGTCACATATCCAAAAACCACGTCAAAGTGAAGTATCAATGTGCTTCACATTTTATTTATTTCATAAAAATAAGTAGTATGAATAATCACCGAAATTAAATCAAACAGTTTAACGTGTAAACACCAAATACATCAACTCCCCACATAATACGTGGTTCTACAACAATTGAATCAAAATCAGATACCTAACAAATACAAAGTCAAATAACATGAAAACATAACGAAATCCCCATTCTTCCCGTGTTACGTATCAGAGCGACTCCTAAGACTCGATCAAATAGAAACACAAAGCTCCAAACACTACTCAGGTACCTGATCATCTATACTCCCCAAGGAGCACATACGCAACAAACAGAAAAAGGGGTGAGAACTACATTCAATAACTACATGGTGAAAAAACATGCTAAGAGTAGTTAACACACCAATCACATAATGATCATGCACATACAAGTGTCACATCATCATTCAGCATAAACAACCCACATTCAATCATATATATATATATATATATATATATATATATATATATATATATATATATATATATATATATATATATATATATATATATATATATATATATATATATATATATATATATATATATATATATATATATATATATATATAAGTATGCAATGCGACTCACTGACACGACATAATGCATACGGTACCATCACAATGACATACAATTCACCATAGAACTCGATTTTCGTCAGAATCCGGATAAGTTGTTTACGTTCCTCTGAACTACAACTTATCTCCACACGACTCCCACATAGAGTCCGGACAAGATTAGGTACCCATCATGGATTCCCACCTAGCTCGTCTCCATATAACATGACATGAATGCATGACACAAATTATGCACAATGTAAATATTATCCAAGCATAATTTCACGATCCTCAATGATCACACACGAGCCACATGCTCATTGTAATTCTCTTTGGAGTTACCACCACCGTACAAGACCGTCCACACATGACGATCTTGGCTCACACACCTAACACACCTCGACTATGCATTCTCATAAAAATCCATATTTTATTCTACTTAATGTTATTACTAGTTTTTCTTATGTCCAACTATACCATCTTAGCCTTTTGGATCAAGGGAAATTGAAACGCATGGGAAATCGGGACAAAAATCGCGAAAATGGGAAAATTGCACTACAACCCTGCCCATATGCATATGGTCCTGCCCCATACGTGTATGACAAGCTTCCCTCGCCCCAGGCCTGTGTAGCATACGCTTATAGCCTCACTGTCCAGACCTTCATGCGCATATTACCTTGGCCTTTACGCGTATGGCCAGAGAGAGTTTCCCTCTCAAAATCCCTTCAAAATTCCCCATACGCGTAATGGCTAGCCCATACGCGTATGGCTTCCCCCAAAAGCTATCCTACGCGTAGTGACCCTGCCATACGCGTATGACCACTCCACCATACGCGTACTGATAAAGGGTCGTGTTGGCTCTGGGGACAAGGCACATGTACTATGCATACGGCCTTTGAGAGTGCCCCCCATATGCGTATAGCCCCCCCTGTCGCTACTCGAAAATGCAACGACGGAGAGGTGAAAATGGAAGAATAGAAGAGTCACCATCAAACTTTATTTATACCAAAAGAGGAAGGAAAACCATCGAGAAAACCCTAATAAAGAAACAGATAAGATGGTATCGCAACCAAGAGAAAGGGTTTAGAAGCCGGTTATACAAAGGGAAGGTATTAACACCCCTCGCATTCATCGTACTCGATGAGAACCATTTGTTTGTCTATGCGTGAAGGTATTTGCTAAGAGATATTGGTATATAAGTATGTTCTAAGGGGAGAGAAAAGGTTTGAAACAGGGAAAAGAGAAGATACATGGGGAGAAGAGACTCGGTAAGACCTCGCGATCCTATGCCTACGTATTCTCAACAGGCATGAGAAAGTCAGAGTCAATGTAGTTCGGAGAACTACGGATAAAAGATGGAAGTGTGCTCGGCGAGGATTGGGGCCCTCGTGCTTACATATCTTCACTTAAAAGAACTGAAGAATCAGAGCAGTCGTAGTTCGTCCTATGGTTTACTGGTGTTTTTGTGGACGATGTTGACGTGCGCATTCTAGCAGTTAGGTGTATTGCAGCTCGCTTGTGGAGTCTTAAGCATTACCTGTTTGCGGAAGAACAGACATAACATATCCTTTTCAAAAAGAGATAGTTTTGCCATCGAGACAAGATGTCACATTTGATTTGTGAAAGTAATTTTTAGGGTGAAATAGGTCCTCAGATAGTAACCCCTTGTGGGTAGTACCCAATTCTTTATCTCAAAGATTTATTAGGAAAATAGTGGGGCGAATACAGTCACGTCTTCATATTGAAAGCCGAGGATCGAGATCACACACTCTAAAGTGAGTATCCTGACACTCAGAGAGGAATAAGTATGCACTTAATCCTCTCTCTTTAGTTCAATACAAAGAGAACTTCATTCTCTTATTATAGATGTTTTAATTTTGAATGGTAGTGCTTTACGATAGTGAACCCTAAAGGTAGTGTCAAGCATTCGGGATAGGACAAGGCCTTCGCCTAACCACTCTATGACCATCCAAGTTTATTAGGAAAAGAGTTTTGAAAATGCGCTTGGTACGAGACCAAGGTTTTTGGTCTTAAGGAGACAAAAGAAATAGAGAAAAATTTGTAAAAAGGAAAGGTGGTGAATTGGTTCAAGGTTGGTTGATGGCGATGCGCAAAACAATTGACTTACGAGGGTCGAGTACATACAAGGTTGGTGTGGTTTGATGGAAAATAGGTGAAATGAAAAGATGAAACCCTAAGGTGATCCAATTTTAAGGGAGTTTGAAAATTACTTGACGTTGGATCAAGCCTCATTTTCTCTTTATTTTGAAGATGTGTTCTAGCCTAATTCGTTTTTATCTTTCTTAACAAGTAGCAAGCAAGCATGAAAAAAAACTAAGCTACTACACTGTAACGGGAGAGGGATACATATAAAATACAGGGAATTACGAGAAATAAATGGTCTTATTGTCAGGTAGCCCAACAGAAAGTCGTGTGTGTGCGAGGTGTCCTAAACTAAGCAACAGAGAAGAATTCGAACAAAAGTATCCAAACTAGGGGTTTTGATAGTTTTGATAGTTTTGATAGTCCAACAACTTAGGGTTTTGATAGTTTTATCGTGTTTTTGGTATTTTGAATGAAATAAACAAGAGAAATGTCAGATGACAATATATGTGGTATGACAGGATGAAATATGAACAATGATGATGAGATGAGCGAGGTAATAAACAAGATAATATCAACGATAATATAAACGGAAAGTATGTGCAAGAATATATAAACAGTGATATATTAACAGAAATATAAAGCAATTATATTGAACAAAAATAAAAGTTAGAGGTTAAAGATTAATTGAATGGAATGGGTCAAAAAGAGTGGGATGTCGTCTTAATCATAAACTTGTGTCGATTAACCGAAGGTAATCTCTCACGATCCCAAAGTATAGAAAAAATGATCCAAATGATTATTTTCTACATATTTAAAATAATGAAGATTAGCGACTTTGATAAGTCGACATTTACGAATGTAAAGACTTCATTGACCGATAAAATAAGATAAAATCGAGATGAAATTGAAAATAAGGTTAAATCTCGTCTTAATCGCAAACTTATGTTAATTAATCGAAGGAAACCTCTCATGATCCCAAAGTATAGAAAAATGATCCAAATGATCATTTTCTATAGATTTGAAATAATGAAGGTTTTAACAACCTCGAAAACTAACGTTTGTGAATCAAAGACTTCATTGATTCGAAAAATAAAATAAAATCTAAAATGAGAAAGAAAATGAAAAGTGGAAAAGTAGGTGGCCTTGGATAAATTGTTATCTATCAAAAAATTTGACCGATAACAATTTATGGAAGTCTCGTCATCGACCCAAAAATGAAATGTGAATCAAAAAAGAAAAAGAACGTAAAATTCAAATGGAAATGCTACATAAAGATTAAGAAAAAAAATAGATAGTGAAATGTTAAAGCCCAATTTTAGAAGTTTTCTAAATTCTAAATAAATTAAAACAAATACAAGGGGGGAGTCTTAAAAGAACATGGGGTGCTAAGAGTATGAGAAGGAATCATTTGGGCCTTAGCCCATCTTCCTTCAAGGGCTCGGACGATAAACAAAAAGGGAGGGGGGAGAAATCCACATCATATTAAAAACCAAAATAAGCTATGAGGAAAGTAATAATAAAAAGAATGAAAAAAAAACATAAAATAAAGAAAAAAAAACAATCCGATCACAAAACGGTGTGGATCATGAAGGTCACCACATTATCATACTTTTTCTATAAAAAAAAAACAAAAGGGTAAAGTACTGGACGACGACAAATTCCCAAATCCAAAACGGCATCAACCCAGAAACACGACCACGACATATTCAACCTTCTCAACGTGTGATTCTGAGTCCCTTCCGTTCTCGTACGTCTCAATTTATACTTCAGTTTTAATTCCAATCTCTTCTTCTCCTCTTTCGATGTGGTTCAGATTCAAGTTTCGATTTTGATTCGGTTTTGGTTTCGTGGTGGTAGTATGTTGATTGAAGTTTATGGAGAAGCTGAAAGAAACAAGATTCAAAGTAAGATTTTCGAAAATGGGTTTTACAGTTTTATTTGCTCTTTCCTTTCTCGGATTCGCTTCAATGCGGAAAGGGTTTATGATCTTTGTTCGTGAAGGTTTGATTTGGGAATTTTAATGGTGGGAGAATCGCTTGTGTTTGAAGGTGGATGTAAGGTTATGCGTTGGAGAAGACTTGAAGGTTGAAAAGGGTTCCGTGGAGGTTGGGGGGTTCTACAGGTGATATAAATCTGTTTTTTAGATAGGTCGATGATGAATCGGTTCCTAATCGGTCTAGCTTCGACGAGGATTGAATATGGGACCACCGTATTTCGACGGTATCGCCGGGTTTGGACAAAGTTGTTGGGGTTATGTTGATGGAGGGTTAGATCGAAAAAATGGAAGAGGAACCAAATGCTCGAGAAAGAAGACGGTTTTCTCTGAGATGGCTTTCCGTAGTTTTTTTTCAAGGTCTTATTTTGAATTTTTTTTAAGAATATACTGTTTTGGAGTATTTATTATCACTTTATTTTGTGCTCAAATGTGTCTTGCCAAACATATGAAAATTCTATGTTGTAACTTGCTGAGTTTTCTGTTATATTTTTTTTGCTCTCTACTGCTGCACTTGTCTTGTTGTGAAATTAGAATCTCCCTCGTGGTCCCCTCTTTTGATGTTCTGAATTTTTTAGGATGTATAGAAATTGAAATATGCTTGTGACATAATATCATGAGAGGGACTAGGTTGTGATGACATAATTTCAAGTTGGTTGGATCATAGTGTGGTCTTAAAAAATTGATGAAACAAGTGTGAATTTATTTGGAATTTTTGTATGGTTCAAGTGAATAATTTGAATTGATTATGAACTTTAATGATGAAAATGAACATGCTTTGAGAGATGGATTGAATTTGTCTTGGCTTTGAAATGACTTTGTGAAATGGTGAATATGAATTTGGAATTATAAGGAATGTGATTTGAATTTTCTTTGTTTTGCTAGGTTTCAAAATAACTTGAAAATGAAGAAGAAAAGGGCTAGAAAAATTGGCATGGAGGGAAATCTTGCAAATTTAAATGATGATGCATATTCAAGAACGGAATCCTTTTGGCAAGCTTTGGAATATGTCTTTCTTTGTAATATGGCGCATGGCTAAGCTTTATAATAACTTTGGAAATTCTTGTGGAATTCAATTGTAGTTTTATGTAACGTTGTCACACAATTCTTGTACACTTTGTTTTTAAATAAACTTGCTTGATGTTGAAATCCAAGTTGCATGCCACTTTATTCTTTTCTTGAATTATCTTGAACAAATTTTGCCCACCTATCTTTTATGGCCAACGCATATAATGAAACAAAATTATGACAGTATCTTGAACATTTCGTCTAAAATGGAGTAAGACTATCATGCATTATGTTCCTTTTGGATCCTTCTTGAATTTGTAAATGTGTGACAACTTTAGGCTTGAATTGAATCCAAAAAAAAACCTAAGTAAGGAAACCTTGAAGCTTTGTCGGTACAAACTTAATCTTCATCAAAACTAAATGTACACAAGTTAACCTTGAGCAATCTTATGATGAACTTGATCATGAGCGGATATAATTTCCAAGTTTTTCATCACTTAAGTGCTATTGAAACCAAAATCAACAATTGAAACTTCTTTGATTTCTCTTGAAACAAAAATGACCTTGTCTTGGAATAATGATCACGTGAACTTCAATGGACTAGAATTACCACCATAGACAACTTAATCTCATCTTCCACTCCTAATCAACATAAAGAGAGAACAAAGGCACTAAACTTTGTACTTTGGACGCACAAAGGTTATAGGACAAATCAAGTCACAAGAACCAATAACTCGCAAAGGCCAATATCAAAACATAACAAATGATTGAACATCATAGGGTGACACCTCGAGAAAGCTACCAAGCAACACCCTAGTATACCAAGCTTAAACTTAAGACCCAAAATTCATGGGAATCCATGATCAAGTGAGATAATATGATGCATAGACGATGAAACAGTTGTAATATGAAAGGCATGAGTTAGAGTGAAAATGAGGGAGTGACACCCCCCATACGCGTATGGCCAGTGAGCATGCCAAAAATTTCAATTTTCCATTTACACGAGTTCTCACACATTGAAACCCATTCCAACACCTAAATCAAATCCAAAATCATCTTTTCTTCACTCTAACCCCAAAGTTTTAACTCTACTTCATATTTTCTTCATTTTTATCAACATTTTATGTGTTAACAACTTATTTTTCGTTAATCCCATAAACCCCAAATTCTATTATCTGTTCTATATCAGAATTTAACAACACAAGATCAATTTACACGAATTTACCATTCGAATTCCACATACAACACAAATTCAGACACATATTCGGTACACGATTGCAACTTAACAACAACAATCACCCAACAATTATCCTGAATATGAAAAATCAAGCAAGAATGAGAAAAATGCACAGAACCTAAGAGGGAAAAGAATCTCTCACTACCCTCTCATGTTCAAATCACCTATATTGAATTTCATTCTCCCCCCTTACCTAAAATCTGAGCTTGATTCTTCAACAATGGTGAAAAATTCCTCTGGGTCTCCAGCCCTAGCTTTCCTTCTCTCTTTTCACGTAAAACTAAAACTGACTGATTTTTGCTAACCTCTTCACTAATCCCTCTAATTAGGTTTTAGTAATTATCTTAATAATAATAATAACCCCAATAATAATAATAATAATAATAATAATGTTAATAATTATAATAATACTAATGTTAATAATTATTATAGTAATACTACTAATATTAATACACTAACCTTAACATTAAAAAAGTCTCCTTATTATATTATTATCACCATGTTGTCCTAACTTTTAATTCTGATTAAGTCCTCTTACTAAGCTCTCACACCGCTCTTAATTAAATCAATAAAATCATAATCAACACATAATAAAGCATAAAACGACTAAATAATTAAATAGGGTGTTACAACTCTTCCCTGCTTAAAATATTTTCGTCCTTGAAAATATACCTGATGAGAATAATTCCGGATATGAATCTCGCATCTTGCTCTCTAATTCCTATGTCACACTTCCTCCCGTAGCTCCTCCCCAAGCTACTCTCACCAAAGGAATACCTTTGCCTCTTAGTTGCTTCATCTTGCAATCTTCGATACTTATCGACATCACCCTTACGATAAGATTATCCTGAATCTGTACTTCATCCCTCTGAAGCACATGGGATGGATCAACGATATACTTTCGAAGTTGCGACACATGAAACACATCATGCAAATTCGAAAGTTTGGGTGGCAGCGCCACTCTATAAGCAACAATATTAACTCTCTGCAAAATCTGATATGATCCAATAAACTTAGGATCCAACTTCTTCGATTTCAGCGCACAACCAACACTGGTCACAGGATTGACCCTTAGAATCACATGGTTGCCCTCGCTGAATTTTAAGTATTATTTCCTATTATCATGATAGCTTTTCTGCCTACTCTGGGATGCCTTCTGTAACACCCCAAATTTAATTGGAATATTTTAATTAATTTATTTAATTGAGAATATTCGTATTTTGGTGGTTTTCAGTGGTTTTGTGGATTATTGTGAATTATGCATTTTTGGATTATTTATTTAATTAATAGTATACAATATGGAAATATTAGTATTATTATTATTTAAAATAAATATAAGTGAAATAAGGGTAATTTGGGTATTAAGAGGAGTTAGTAAGGGTGTTATGGGGAAAACCCAATTGTGTGGCCCAAGACTAGGTTTGACAAAAAGAAATTTTGGAGGAAATTCCGTGAAAATTATTGAGGCCAGAGTTCTGAGGAGAAGATTGGAGGCAGAAGCTTCGAGAGATTCCCTGAAAGATTGAGAAGGCTTTGATCGACAACTAAGGTATGAGGAGTATAACCTTTCATAATTTTCCATGTGTGACTTTCAGTGTATTTAAGGTTGATTTAAGGGTTTAAGAGTTTTGAGGTGAATAATGAGAAAAGGGGATTTTTAGCCTTCGTGGCCTAAAATCGATTATTGAGAATTTTAACCGTAGGGATTTGTTTAGGAAAAAGGGAAACTAGGCCTTCGTGGCCAAAAACTATGATTTGACTCTAACCCTGTAGGGAAATTTGATAGTGAGAACCCTGAGGGTTGTGATGTAGTGGTAAGTAAGTATTCCTGACTGTTAGAGTATAAATATGAGAAATAGTGATCTTTGGCATTCGTGGCCTAAACCTATTAGTGTGAATCTAACCTGGAATCCGTTGGGGAAAAGGAAAAGGTAGGCCTTCGTGGCCAAAACCTTGAATTGTTATATGTCTAACCCTGAAGGATAAGAATATTTGATAGTGAGTAACTCTGATGCCTTAGGGTGTAATTGAATGAAAAATTGTGATTTAGGGCGTGAATATGTTAGGGGATTGGCCTAGTAAACCGTAGGTTTTGTGCCTTTATCGTCGTAAGACCTTATGGATGATTTAGAGATGTTTTGGGGGCATTGGGAAAGCGAATCGTGTGGACTTTTGGGTTGATTTAGGTTCTGGAGCGTAACAACGTTTTGCTATCTGTCACGACTGTTCATGTTTTCGGTCAAAATCGTTTTGGACGTAACTTTTGATTCGTAAGTCTGTTTTGGCCCCTGTTCGAAGCGTTAGAAAGCTAATGAATAGGGCTATAACATAATATAGATAAGGGAATTGGTTTCCCAATAACTTTATATCTAATTATGTTTGAGAAATCAATTATGTATATATTCTATTAATGAATCATGTTCTGGTTCAGTGATGTCTTGATGTTTTGATGCTGCAATTTTCCTGATGAATTAACATGAGTAGGACTGTGAAGTTTATGTGATTAATAGGCGATAGTATGAGAATTACCGCGAGTATAATTATGAATTAATATGTGATAATATGTGATAATATGATGAATTAATATGAGTATGACTGTGAGCGCTATGTGATTTGTATATGATTATATGATGCTTTCTATGATGTATGATGATGATTATTATGATTATATGATGACATGATGTATGATGATGATTATGATGATGAGCTATGATGTTTGATGATGATGAATATGATGAATGATGATGCACCTATGATGTTGTTATGAGGATGATTTGTGACGTCTGCATCATGCATTCATGTGCATCTGGAATTCGGTTAAGGACCTCGATTACTTTGGCTTCAATCCTATTGTGTGGATGTGAAGTGTTTTGATGTGCTTCGACTCTCAAGTAGAATCGATCCTATTGATGTGGATCTATGGAGGGTTGATGACCTAGTGTCTATCGTGCTGTGATGATTGGTACCACATGCATTGAGTCTTGTTGCATTTGCATTTATGGGTCCTTTTGTATGAATTATGACGTTGTGGCCTTTGAGGCAAATTGAAGGATATGAATGTGATGAATATGATTATGATGCCATTTATATGTTGATTTTTATACATTGATTATGATGAATTGTTTTACTCACCCTGCCTGTTTGAATGTTACCTCCACGTGGGTAATGTGCAGATGATTAGGTTTAGCCATGGACGCCGTTGAGGATTTTTGAAGTCTTTGAGTTGTTAGCCTTTTGGTAACTTAGAGGGTCTTGCTCTGATATGTAACATCGGGTTGGGTTCTTTTGAGTTAAACTATATACTGTTGAGTTATTTTGCTTATCTTCCCATATGAGGAAAACCTTGATTTATACCTTTTGAGTTCCGCTGCTTTGTGCAATTTGATGTATTTTGAGAAAAAACCCTTGTACACGGAGCATTGACTTATTTTAAGCTATTGAGAAATGTACACCCTTTGAGGTAATTTTTATTGAGTTAAATAACTTACTCTGATATCTGTGTTATTTTGCCTTAATAATTATGGGGTAAAAAAGGGTGTTACACCTTCATCTTCTTTCTAATCATCTGAATTATCTCAGTAGTCTATTGCACAATCTCGGGTTCGAGTACAACATTCTCGCCCGACTCATACCAACATAGAGGCATCCTACACCTCCTACCATACATTGCTTAAAAAGTCGTCATTCCGATACTAGAATGGTAACTATTATTGTAAGTAAATTCAATTAGCGGCATATGAGTATCCCAAGCACCTCCTTGCTCGAGTATACAAGCTCTCAACAAGTCTTCCAGCGATTGAATAATCATCGCAGACTGTCCATCTGTCTACGGATGATAAGCAGAACTCAACTTTAAACTAGAACCCAGAGCTTCCTGCAAGCTCTTCCAAAATTCAGAAGTAAACCTCAGGTCTCTGTCAGACACAATGCTTGACGGAACCCCGTGCAAATTTTCTATTATCCTTATATAAATCTCTGCTAACTTTTCCAAAGGAAAAATGATGTTAATCGATATAAAATGTGCTGATTTCATCAGTCTATCCACAATTACCCAAATAGCATCAAAGCCTCTCGCCGTATTTAGCAACCCAGTCACAAAATCCATCGTAATATTATCCCACTTCCACTATGGTATTTCCATTGGTTGCATCAGACCAGAAGGTTTCTGATGTTCCACTTTTGACTTCTGGCAAGTCAAACAAGCATACACAAATCTGGCTATGTCTTTCTTCATACCCGACCATCTAAACAATTTCTTAAGATCCTGATACATCTTCGTAGCTCCTGGATGAATACTCAAGCTACTCCTGTGACTTTCCTTTAGGATCATTTTTCTCAGTTCAGAATTATCTGACACACAAATTCTGCCTCTAAATCTTAACACACCAAAATCATCCACTTTAAAGTCACCTTCTGCATCTGACCCTCCTACAATCATCAAATCTACCAGCTTCAAATCAAGTTTCTGAATCTCTCTAATCTCACTAAGGAACTCATTATTAACCTTCAGCATACCCAACATCACACTTTCAGGAGTTAGTTCACAAACCATGCTCAAGTCTCTAAATTGCTCAATTAAATCCAACTCTCTAATCATCAACGTCGACATGTGGATTATCTTCCGACTCAAAGCATCTGCCACGATGTTAGCTTTACCAGGGTGGTAACTCAAGCTAAAACCATAGTCCTTCAAGAATTCCAACCATCTCATTTGTCTCATATTCATCTAATTTTAGTCAAATACATATTTTAAACTTTTATGATCACTAAACACTTCAAACTGCGGCCCATACAAGTAATGCCTCCAAATTTTCAACACAAAAACCACTGTAGCTAACTCAAGATCATGAGTAGGATAATTCCTTTCATGTACCCTTAATTATCGTGAAGCATAAGCCACAACCTTACCATATTGCATCAATACTCCGCCTAATCCCATTTTAGACGCATCACAATATACCACAAAAGGTTCTTCTGGCTTTGGTAAAATCAACACTTACGCTGTAGTCAATATCTTCTTCAATTCTCTGAAACTCTCTTCACACAAAATATCCCATACAAAGGCATGACCCTTTCTAGTCAACTGAGTCAGAGGAAGGGCCAAATTAGAAAACCCTTCGATAAACCTGCGGTAATAACCTGCCAAGCCCAAGAAACTTCTAATCTCCGTCACTGATTTCAGAGGTTCCCACTGAAGTACAACACTTAATTTGGATGGATCCACTGCGACGCCATCACCATAAATAACATGTCCTAGAAAACTCACCTCGTGCAACCAAAATTCACACTTTGAAAGTTTTGCAAACAACTTATTATCCTTCAACACTTGCAATGCAATCCTCAGATGCTCTGCATGACCTCTTTCTGACTTGGAATAAATCAAAATGTCGTCAATAAAAACTACCACAAACTGATCCAAATAAGCATGAAAGATACAATTCATGTACTCCATAAATACGCCTGACGCATTGGACACTCCGAATGACATCACATCATATTCGTAATGTTCACACCGAGTCTTGAAAGCCATTTTCTGAATATTATCTTCTTTCACCCGAATCTGATGATAACCAGATCTCAAATCAATCTTACTGAAAACACGAGCTCCCACGAGTTGATCCATCAGATCATCAATTCTCGGAAGTGGATATTTATTCTTGATGGTAACTTTATTCAGTTGACAATAATCAATACACAACCTCATACTACCGTCCTTCTTTTTAACCAATAGATATAGGTTCCATATATATAGGTCTGATACCAGGAACAAGATCAATTGCTAATTCAACCTCGCGTTTTGGAGGCAACACTGAAATATCATCTGAAAACACTTCTGGAAACTATTTCACCACCGGTAACTCATTAATCAATGTTTTTCCCTTAACAAACAATGAGGAAAATACCACAAACATTTTAGCTTCATCCTTCAACAAAACTCTCAATTCCTTGGTAGATATAAAATTAGCCATCTCTTCCTCCTCTGGAGTAAGAAATAACAACCTCTTCCGATAACAGTCAATGTAAACATAATTTCTCTGTAACCAATTCATTCCCAAAATAACATCCAGATCAGTGAATGGTAAGCAAATCAAATCCACTCTGAAATCTTTACCAAATATCGACACATGACAATTCAAGCACACTAAAGATGTAGTGATCGACCCAATAGATGGAGTATCAATCACCATTCCTTTACTCAAGGTAGATGGTACAAGTCCTAATTTCTTCATACAATCAACAGAAATAAACGAGTGGGTTGCACCCGTATTAATGATAGCAATCAAATGAGTGTTATGAATGTAACAAGTACCTCTGACCAAACGATCCTCCTTGGTAGGATGAGCCCCCACCAATGCAAATACCTTCCCACCGGTCTGCGACTTCTTTGGCTTCTGACAGTGGGTGCTGATGTGACCCTATTCATCACAGTTGTAACAGGTAGAAATGTTGGTCCTACAATCTACCACAACATGACCTGACTTTCTGTATTTGAATCATTTCTTCATTTGATTCTGACATTTATTAGCACGGTGACCTACACCACCACATCTGGAACACTTGATAGGGTTGGGAGGATTCCCTCCCCTAGTTGGCTTCTTGCCAGCAACTGCTTTCTGCTTTCCTTTATCGGCTAGAGCACTGTAAGGTGTACTTACATGTCTCTACTTACCCTTTTTGTCACTTGGGGCCTTGTAGTGAGCAATTCGAGCCCTATTGTCTTCATCATAAATACGACACCTGTTCACCAACTCAGGAAAGTATATGATCTTCTGATAATCGATACCTTGTTTGATCTCGGGACGCAACCCATTCTCAAACTTGATACACTTCGAACTCATAGCAACATCAGTAGTGTAATGAGGACAATACTTCACCAGTTCCTCAAATTGAGCCGCATATTCTGCAACCGTCAAATTTCCTTGCTTCAATTTCAGGAATTTAACCTCTTTCTTGCCACGAACATCTTTTGGAAAATACTTCTCCAGAAACTCATTTTTGAACACCGTCCAAGTAATAAGACCAATTGCAATTTTTAGCCTTTGGCGGGTGTTATCCCACCAGTCTTCAGCTTCTCCATCCAACATGTGTGTGCCAAATTGCACCTTTTAGGCTTCATTGCATCCCATGGCTCTGAAGATTTTCTCAATATCCTTCAGCCACTTCTGCACCACATCCGGTTCGTGTCTACCCTCGAACTTAGGTGGCTTGTTGTTCTAGAACTTTTCCAAATTATGGAATTCGACGTCCCCAACACTCTGAGTGATGCTCTGCACTGCCTGCACAACAACTTGAAGTGCAAAAACAATCACAACATCATTCATACAAGCCATACTGCTCAACACCATAGGAAACACAGGTTAGAAGAAACACACGACTATAGACACTCTATAATCAGACTCTACTACTACTCTGGCCGGACAGACCGACCTGCTCTGATACCAATTGTAACACCCTACTCTACCCATTTGTATAAAATTGAAAATACGATAATAAATGCGGAAATAAATCAAAGTTAATACACGTAGGGTGTCACATATCTAAAAACCACGTCAAAGTGAAGTGTCAATACACTTCACATTTTATTTATTCCATAAAAATAAGTAGTATGAATAATCAACGGATTTAAATCAAACGGTCTAACGTGTAAACACCAAATACATCAACTCTCCATATAATACATGGTTTTACAACAATTGAATCAAAACCAGATACGTAACAAATACAAAGTCAAATAACATGAAAACATAACGAAATCCTCATCCTTCTCGTGTTACGTATCAGAGCAACTCCTAAGACTCAATCAAATAGAAACACAAAGCTCCAAGCACTACTCAAGTACCTGATCATCTGTACTCCCCAAGGAGCACAGACGCAACAAACAGAAAAAGGGGTGAGAACTACATTCATTAATTACACGGTGAAAAACACATGCTAAGATTAGTTAACACACCAATCACATGATTATCATACACATACAAGTGTCACATCATCATTCAGCATAAACAACCCACATTCAATCATATATATAAGTATACAATGCGACTCAATGACACGGCACAATGCATGCGGTACCATCACAATCACATATGGTTCATCCTAGAACCCGATTCCTGTTGGAATCTGGATAAGTTGTATACGTTCCTCTGAACTACAACTTATCTCCACACGACTCCCACATAGAGTACGGACAAGACTAGGCACCCGTCATGAATTTCCACCTAGCTTGTCTCCACATAACATGACATAAATGTATGACACAAATTATGCACAATATAGTTATTATCCAAGCATAATTTCACGATCCTCAATGATCACATACGAGCCATATGCTCACCGTAATTCTCTCAGGAATTACCACCATCGCACAAGACCGTCCATACACGACGATCTTGGCTCACACACCCAACACGTCTCGACTATGCATTCTCATAAAAATTCACATTTTATTCTACTTAAATGTTATTACTAGTTTCTCTTATGTCCAACTATACCATCTTAGTCTTCCGGATCAAGGGAAATTGCATTGCACGGGAAATCGGGACAAAAATCGCGAAAATGGGAAAATTGCACTACAACCCTACCCATACGCGTATGACCAACTTCCCTCGTCCCAGGCCTGTGTATCATACGTGTATGGCCTCACTGCCCAGACTTCCATACGCGTATTACCTTGGCCCTTACGCGTATGTCCAGAGAGGGTTTCCCTCTCAAAATCCCTTCAAAATTCCCCATATGCGTAATGGTTAGCCCATACACGTATGACTTCCCCCAAAAGCTACCCCTATGCGTACTGACCCTGCCATATGCGTATCATTCGCGTACTGGAAAAATATCATGCTGGCTCTGGGGACAAGGCACA
This sequence comes from Lathyrus sativus, assembly GCA_963859935.3. Classification (NCBI taxonomy): domain Eukaryota; kingdom Viridiplantae; phylum Streptophyta; class Magnoliopsida; order Fabales; family Fabaceae; genus Lathyrus; species Lathyrus sativus. The sequence continues at coordinate 89,195,435 of OZ012735.1, read as the reverse complement.
TGTGCTACGCGTACGGCCTTTGGGAGTGTCCCCCATACGCGTATGGCCTCCCCCATACACGTATGACCAATGAGCATGCCTCACACATTGAAACTCATTCCAACACCTAAATCAGATCCAAAATCATATTTTCTTCAGTCTAATCCCAAAGTTCTAACTCTACTTCATGGTTTCATCATTTTTATCAACATTTTATGTTTTAACAACCTATTTTTCGTTAATCCCATAAACCCCAAATTCTCAGATCTGTTCTATATCAGAATTTAACAATGCATGATCAATTTGCACGAATTTACCATTCGAATTCCACATACAACACAGATTCAGACACATATTCAATACACGATTACAACTTAACAACAACAATCACCTAACAATCATCTCAAATACGAAAAATTAAGCAAGAAGGAGAAAAATGCACAGAACCTAAGAGCGAAAAGGATCCCTCACTAGCCTCTCATGTTCAGATCACCTATATTAAATTTCATTCTCCCCCCTTACCTAAAATTTGAGCTTAATCCTTCAACAATGGTGAAAATTTCCTCTGGGTCTCCAGCCCTAGCTTTCCTTCTCTCTTTTCACCTAAAATCAAAATTGACTGATTTTTGCTAACCTCTCCACTAATCCCTCTAATTAGGTTTTAATAATTATCTTAATAATAATAATAATAATAATAATAATAATAATAATAATAATAATAATAATAATAACCCCAATAATAATAATAATGTTAATAATTATAATAATACTAATGTTAATAATTATTATAGTAATACTACTAATATTAATACACTAACCTTAACATTAAAAAAATATCTCCTTATTATATTATTATCATCATGTTGTCCTAACCTTTAATTCCAATTAAGTCCTCTTACTAAACTTTCACACCCACCTTTAATTAAATCAATAAAATCACAATCAACACACAATAAAGCATAAAGCAACTAAATAATTAAATGGGGTGTTACACGCCCCACTAAAGACCACCACCCACCAAAGCCCGCCCCGTCAAAACCTACCGCCCGCGAAAGCCTGCCACACCTTTTCATTCAGTTTGTCCCATCTTAAACACACCCTTTTGAGTTAATTCTAGTAATTCCAATTTTTAGTAGTTTTATTTTATACATTTATTTGAGAATATATGCTATTTTTTTGAAGTAAAATTTGTTAAAAAGATGCTTTATAAAAATTGTTCTAAAAATAAGTGAAAAATCTAATTGAAATGTAAAAACAAGCCTATTAATCTATTAAAAAAAATGAAAAATAAATAAATAAAAAAGTAGGTGGGCAAGCCCACCGCCCGTCGACCCGCCACCTTGGCGGGGCGAGTTAGATTTTTATGCCCATTTTCACTTGACGGGCTTGCCCGCCCTGCCTTTTTTTGGTGGACTTAAGGCTGGGTGGGGCGGGACAAGGCGAGGCGGGCGACCAGTTTTCCACTTCTACATGCGCCATACCCTCTGGCTACTCCTCTTGTGTGTAATTATTTTTTAAAACGTGGTTAGTTTGGTAAATTATTTGAAAAGGTGGTTCTTTTGGTATTTAATTTGAGGGTTAAATATTTTTTTTGTCCCTATAAATATCTCACATTTCATTTTTAGCCCCTATAAAAAATGACATATCTTGATCCCTAAAAAAATTTTACGCATCCAGTTTTAGTCCTTGTTATTTTCTAAAATTTTGAAAACTATTTAATTACCCCTAAACTTTTAAATTTTTGAATAAATTTTTTCATACGTGTTTAGATTACTATAAAATATTTATTTACCAAATTATATAATTTTTAAAAATGAGAAGAATTAAATATGAATTTTTTTAATTTCAAAAGATAATGATAAAAATAATTAAAATCTCGACTTGTAAATCAAATTTTGAGTTTCTTTTTTCTCGAGAAACTTTTTATAACGTTCAAAACATATTAGCAAAATAATAATTCAAAAATACACATTAGTTTAACCGTAGAGACTAAAACTACGTGCATAATTATTTTGTAGGGACCAAAACATGCTATTTTTTTATAAGAACCAAAAACAAAATTTGATAATTTTATTGGGACCAAAAACATATTTAACCCTTAATTTGAAAAAGGTGGTTATTTAAAAAAAATCATCAAATGTTAATTTATGTTCATATTGCATCAATGGAAGGTAAAAAAAATATTATCTAATAAAAAGTTCTAATGAAGATGTCTGAGTAATGTTACATGTAATATATAAATAATACATAAAGATAACAATAACATCTAAATAGGTTTCACATGGACTATGTGTGCAACCCGAGAATATCCAGTAAAAACCTCGCCATATGGGTTTACCAAACTCATGAGGTTATCCATAATAACTACAATCATCTGAAAACGCTGATGGTCATCGACATTAGCTAGAGAAGGCGGTGGTGGTACATCATCGACATGTACCTCAACATCGGAAGCCCCAACATCATATGTATGCTCAACAGGTGGGATGGTGCGAGAGTGTGATACAGTGAGGTACCACTCCAAGTAACCATCCTCACACTGCAAGACATGCAGAACCGTAACTATGCGATCTCTAATGGCATGACCAAAGGCGATGATGTTACTCTCAAACCACCTATCAATGCTCGCAGATGGAATATCCAGAACTGATCGTGGGATCTTTTGAACATAATCATATTGTCAGAGACACCTCTCAGGCAAATGTTTAGCGACCATGGTCTCCCACCGCATATAACCTGAATATAAAGAAGAGTCATCAAACTCACGACCGACTCTATGATCAGTGTATGATGTCTAGATGACATCATCTACAGTCAGTGCATCTAGCCTCCTCCTGTACTCCGCAACACCACTAGAATGTGACTGTCTGCCCTTCCATCTCCTCGCCCGAGGGGCCCACATTGAGGAATGTTTGACCTTCATGTCACAGATGGTGGGGGAAATACTCGTATATCTAGCACAAATATCAGAAAACAAACACAATAATTAATAATTAAGAAATGTTATTCGTAACAATTAAATAAGAACTCAACAACAAATAATAGTTTCAAGTATACCTGTAATAAAATTAAATAACTAACAAGCTGTCTGGTCTTAAATATATGCGCCACTCCAAGTGCTGTATATATGATAGTCAACACAACACACCCCCAAGCCCAATTGGTAACGTCAAGGCTAATGAACAACCATAGTGATCTCCCCAAACAAAAGATAAAATGAAGATGCCTCATTGTGCCATCTCTCAACAAAAGCAATAAGTAGTGAAACGTCGAGCACGATGAGAGAGTAGTAGCCAAAACCAAGGAGCTCAAAATCACGTACAATACGATTGACCTGCTCAGGAATCAGAGTCTTCGGAAAGTTCTTCAGCTTCGACTAGTGTGATGTCACCTTCAATGGGAGACGGTCATGTAACAAACAAATTTAAAAAATTAACAGTTAGCTTTCATGACACAATAATAAATAAATTAAAGTTAAACATAAAATATACAACCCTTCTTACCATAGTCGATATGCCACATGGCCAGCATACTCGATAAGCACCAATCAGTCAATGGGTTCTCCCAGGAACATTCCATCAGTGTGCACAGACGGTTCGGTCGAAGGAGTTGTAATCTCTGTGTCAGAAGTAGCAGATGGGACCAGATCAACAACAACGACATCTGGATGGACCACCTCATCTGCAACAGCGACATCTGGATGGACCACTTCATTTATAATATGGGCATATAGCTGAACCACCTCATCTGCCACTTCATCGGCAACCCCCTCATCAACAACCTTAACAGTTATATGTGTCGCATCTCTCTCGACTGTTAGGTCATGAACATTCTAAAATGCACATCCTAAGCATGAATAGCCTCAACATCATCTCTGGGCTGCTCAACTGATCTAACTGCTCGGCGTCGAGTGCTACGGGCTACGCGAAACTACCCTTGCTCAACCAATTGTTTTCAGTGTGAACTAGTTGGAACCACTCGTCCAACCCATATTTAGAAAGACTCAGCCTTAATAACCATAGTCTGATCTTCCGCTCTATCAGCCCCTCTACCTAAAATAGTGTTGTCCCTACCTCTGCCCTTGTACTTCACTAAAAAAAACGTAAAAAAGAAAAAAGATTAATATCTATTGGAAGTTTCTTTCATTTTTTTGAAAATTCTAGAATTTTCAAAATGAAAACAAAATTTTTATAACTACCAGAAATTTTAAAATTTTGAGAATTTGTAGATCATTTGTACCGTAAATTGTGAAATTTTAGATGTATATATTTTTACAATTATCAAAAATTTTAAAATTTGCGGTACAAAACCATACAAATTTTATTATTTATGGTAAAAAAAACATTTTGGTTTTGAAATTTTCGGTAGGCCGAATAAAATTTTTAATATCGCCCTAGAGAATTCTTAAATTAATGAAAAATTGAAGATAAAAAATTAGATGATTATGTATTAGGTTTTAAAAAGGGATTGTTAATCATGTAATTTCCCTCGTGTATATTATTATTTTTACTTAATTTATTTTGCTTCTGAAGTAGTATTATCGATTCAAATTCTGGAGGATCACTTCAAAATACTGGTTATGATAAACATTATACAATATCTTCTAAATAAAATAAAATAAAAGAAAGAAAAACAAATTAATAAAAGTTATACAGTATAACTGAAATTGCACATAATATATATCTAGTGATAATATATTCACATCAGGAGTAATCAATATCATCCCTCATAGAACTCCTTCTAAAGGTTATAATTACTACCTTATCTTGCAATATACTGCATAATTGAATTGCAATTTGGCACTATTTTTTTGCCATATTAAAGGTGCAAAATATTCACTAACTATATATATACGCAGTATATATGCATGCTTTTCCATTATTGAAGGCATGTCTTCCATCTTTCCATCATAGAGAGGTAGCTAAAGATCAAAGCTATGACTGTGAAAATGGAAGATGGGATGATAAGTTTGTCTTGTCAAACTATGTGACCTGATTTCTTGTGCAACACTTGTTTGAAGAGTTGGAGGACCACAAACTATAACACCAACATCAACATGGCCCCATTTCTCTGACATCAATTCAAAAATCTCTGCAACATTCGCATCATTATTAGTAACGACGCAGTCGCTTACATTTGAATTGTCTAATTTTGATCGAAAGGTTTGAAAACGTACCTTTAAAGTCTGGCCTAGAACCATATTGAACATCGGTTAACTTTGTAAGATTGTCTGGACTTGGATCCTTGGAAGCTGCGGAGCCGTTTTGCTCGATTTTATCAACCTTGATGTTATTGGAATTATCTTTGAGAGAACTTTGCTTTTCCCACATATGCCAAAATCCAACCACTATGCCACCAAAGATAACGACACTTGCAACCATGCAGATTACAAATAGTAACCCTTTGTACCACCATTTATACACACCAAATGGATTTATATAGAAAATATTCAACAAAGCAAATAAGATCACAAAGCCCAAGGTAGATGAAATGACATATAGTCCTGACCAAACATTGTTTCCTGTACCAACCAAACCAGACATTCCATAATCACTAGGCATTGGAAAGGGACATAGTGAAGATTTTATCGGTTTGAAAACGTATCCCTCTTCCTGCAGATGATAACAATCAAGTTGTTAGAACAACAAATCTGGTCCAAAAATAAAACAGATACAAAAAATGAAAATCGGAGAACACGTGGTATTTGATCTCAAAGTTAGGCTAATTGTGCCTACATCTGATTGCAGAACGACGAAATGGATGCTCATTTGATTACCTCTCAAACATGAATGTAAGAAAGTACAAAGTTGTATATAGAAAGCGAGACTAACCAATGGAGGATCTGATTCTCGAGTGACGAAAATATGTACATTGATATTCACTTTATCAGAAAAGTTTGGACAGATTGTTTCCATGTCGACGGTCGAAAGAAGTGGAAGCTCATTTGATTTTTTCACTGCCCAAACAATTAAAACATTTCTTGGTCTACAAGGTTTCCCCTCCCTCACACGGTGGAGAATATCGCTCAATATAGCAAGGAAAGGCGAAAGTCCAATACCACCAGCCACTAATATAAGATTTTCGTACCTGAAAGAACAAAATAGACACAATAATTCATTAGTTGAAGAAGTAAGAACTACGACATAAGTAGGCTTAAAATCTTCTTCGAACATGCAACCACTTACATCAAATGGTATGGTACTTCATGTCCATACGGCCCCTCAACAGAAGCTGTTACCACGGTATTAGGCTTAACCGATAAATCCTCTGGTGCATCAACATTAGTGATTGTTTCTCTTAATCTCCCTGTCCATTTTCCTAGAACCTTTATGAGAACAGCAATGTGATTATTTCCATCCAAAGGGCTAGAAGAAACACTGAATGGATGCCACTGCAGCCACGATAATTCCCGAACTTGAAGGAAAATGAAGCTTAGCGCATTGTATCTCAAATCTACAATTTTAAGAAGATATGTTGTCACTGATATGGTAAAATGGTACAAGAATATGTGCATAAAAATGCTGAGATAAGTATAATTACTTTGAGGTTTTGATAGAACCATTTCCACAGTACCGCACGGAAGGCACCTCGACGAGATAACATTAACTGTCTTTCTTGATTGGCAGAACCTCAGGAAACGGTCGAGCACAAAAAGAAATATTGGTCCCGCGGCCATAGCGAAAATAAAGTCGCCGATATGTAAAGCCATAAAGACGATAAAGATTATGTATAATTGGTGAGTGTAGAAAAACAACTCGAAATTCCACTTTCGTACTCCAGGAAGTGAGGTCACCCACATCAACAAACCAGCTACAAGGCTGATAACTCCTGCAAGATTGGCAACACCGATATCTTTCCATTCTACTAACTGCAAAGAAAGACCAAATTGTATAAAGAGAAGCAAATAAATAACTATCTTGATTTTTCTCAGAAACTAACTATGAAGTATTTGTATAATATTGTATACAGTTTATATGGCAAAAGAAAAGTAAGATAAAAGGTGTGTCATTCTATGCATGAAAAATAAACGGATCGATCAAAGAAGACTCACTTCTCGAATTAGTCGACCTTCCATTAGCCACTCAATAGCATAGAAGAGTCCATGGAGAGTAAAAAGCACCATTGTGAGGTGTCCTAGCCATACATGATATTTTGTAGCATGTTCAAAAGGGATATCTATAAAGCGGAGAAGAACCGATCCCCGTGAAATCGGAAGAAATAAAAACGCCAAGCACACTAATCCAATTGCACCCAAACGAAGTCCCATAATATCCAACATGCGCAAGCTGAAAAAAAGGCAAGTAAGCCAGGTAAATTAGCTTACTATTCTAATTCATGTTTAAAACTACATTATCACTGGAAAGGTTCTATGACAAACACTCTGTTCATGCTAACAACTATTGTCAGCAAGGTTATTAAGATCGGGATCTTGCATATGAGTAAGATCCTAAAACATAAGATCATAACTAAGATTGGAAGATTCTACCTAATTATTTTTGTAAGATCAGGAGGTGTAGCAAGATCGTAAAACATAAGATTCTAACAAAAAATGTACGATATTACTAAAAAGAAAAGTAATACTAAATATTTGAAGTTTTTTTGCATGATATTTTGGTAGGCAAGTGTCAGTGGAAAAACGGCCTCCACCAAACCGTAATTGTTGTGCCTCATCCTTCTCAGCTTGTAATGACGGTGATCGCAAAATGGTCGATTGTGGCCAAAAATGGCCAAGATCGCACATAATCAATGGTTTTACGAAATAAAGAAACAGATTTAAATTGCCGTAGTACCTCAGGGCTCTAAAAGACAACTGATCAGACATATTTGCAAGAGCCTGCATAGCATAAGTAGAGAAAGCCCAAATAACATATGCTACAAAAATGACAATCCCAATGAACTCTGTAGCAGAAACCACCCCAAATGGTCCATTGATAAGCAGAGGAAAAGTCCATAGGCGAAATCTTGGATACTTGGAACTCTTCTTCCTACCATCAAAATCCAAGTCAAAAAACAAAACCAAAATGCAAAATACAAAGATGTATCCAAATCATTCCAGAAATAGAAAAAGTTGTAGAATTCACATACTCAGGAAGCTGATCCTCCCCAGAAATAATCAGGTGTGCAATGGCTAGAAATGCAATTGCAAGAACTGGAACACTGTGGCTCATCAAAATGCTTCCTGCATAAACAACACACAGGTAGTAGTTAGCTTTGAACTCAAACAACATGGTAAAAGCACAACAACAAAATTAAATAAAAACCTGTGATTCCATAGGAAGTTCCACGGCTGAAACGAAGCCATTTTGTGAACAATTTATAAACAGGTTCCGATGGTAACAGAAAAATGAAAGCACCCCATAAAACAAAGACTATAAAAATCAAAATCCTAAGAGTCCATTTTGTAGCTGAAACAACAGAAGGTGATATCTTTCTGACATAGCCATAATCAGTTTCACCACCTTGTTTAGAAAGCAAAGGACTATAATCAAGAGAGCTTTTCGCCATGGAAAAGAGAAATTGCTCAAACTAGTAAAGGGTATGTTACAATGTAGTGCATGATGAAGAACAAGACATATAGATATACTAAGTAGGAGAAGGAAAAAGATAAAAACTTTGTGGAACCCATGATGATACTAAGTTAGAAATATGAGAATCACAAAAAAGGTAAAGAGATTATTAACCACAAAAATGAAATTTAATGCGAGGATAATAGAGTAGAGGGTACAGAGTATCCTCATACTGTGTGGTGAAAGGACACATACTCAATTTGGTTGTACAAAAAAGAGGATACGTGTCTTGGTGAAGGGGAAATTAAGAACAAGAGAACAAATTATGAACAAGTGACATTGTTTTTTTGTAGCTCATAAGATATGTGTAGTTTTTTAATAAGATATGTGGATTGAGAATCATTTGAAATCAAATAAAAAAAAAATGTGGCAATAATAATTCTACAAAATGGCAAGAAATTCTCAGGTTAGCTAGATGGATTACACACCTCCACCCACATTCATACTTTTCAAAAATCTCATTCATTTTTTAAGATTTATTTCCATTCATTTTTGGAGATTTATTTTCAGACGTACTCTGATATATAAATTTCATTTGTTTTTGAAATATACTTTAATTTTATAAATAAAATTATTCCGAAAATAAAATTTTTAAAATACATTCTACCAACTTTTGACTGAATCACCTAAAGAACTGTTCTATGATATGTACATGATGTATCTCTATCCCTCTCCCAAGAAATCTGGTAACAAAAAACCTTAAATCTGTTCATCATTTTACATAAGAAATCATCAATTTCCCAACTTTCTCGGTTTATGCTTAAAGTCAAATATGCCATAAACAAATAATATAGCAACATTGTCTCATAAAGCTTAATTTTCTGGTGTCCTAATCATCCAGATCAAAAACAACAGATAATACAAAATCCATATTCATGTAGCCAGCATCATTCATCACCATTGCCAAATCAAATCTCATTTTTAAAATAAAAAAATTTAAAACCCACTAAAACTTGGTCCAAGCAAAAACTAGAAAAAGAAATCAATAAAAAAAATCACAGCGAAGGTAAAAATGCAACCTTTCTTAATTTTCATTTGTATTTTTAATTTTAAAAATGTATTTTCGGAGATTTATTTTCAAAATAATTTTATTCACAAAATTGAAGTATATTTCCAAAACAAATAAAACATGTGTATTAGGATGCGTCCGAAAATATATATTCGAAATTTAAAATATTTTTAAAATTTTGCTTGGTGTCTAAGAAACATTTAGGATGTGCAATAAAAAATCCTCATGACTAAATACCATTTAATTTTTACAGGGTCGGCCCAAGAGACATTGTAGCTTAAGACAAATCTTAAAATGATGTCTTTTTAAGTTAATAGTATTTTTTATTTAAGAATTTATTTTGCAAGCTTTTTTAGATCTTAAATCATTTATTAAATTATTGTAATTTATTTCATTTAACATTTCTTTTTCAATTAATAATAAAGTCAATTCATTCAATTTTTATTGAGACATTGTTGATCTTAAATAAGATTGGCTTAATTGCAACTTTGGTCCCCCTATTTTATGTTTTTTTGAGTTTTGATCCCCCATTTTAAAAACCACGATTTTGGTCCCTTTTTTAGGTTTTAAGATTAATATTAGTTCCCTTGTCATTTTAAGTCATGCTTTTAATGAGGTGGCGCGTTGAATACTGATGTGGCATTTCCATGTCATTAACTTAAATATTATTTCATTTTCACAAATTTAATAAAATAAAACTTAAATAAAAAATCTCATTAACTTAAATATTATTTCATTTTCATCTTCCCATTTCTTCACGAATGAATCAAACTGCAGCTCGCATTTCTTCTTCCCATTGTAACCCATTTTCCTCAACAAACCCGTACCAGCCCTCCTATTTACCAACATGTCCGATATGAATTTTTCTTTTTCCTTAACAAACCAGTCTGGGTCTGGTATAAGAAGAAGAGGTAATAGATGTTGGTGTGAGCTTGAGTCACCGTTGATGACGTCATGGACATACGATAATCCCGTAAGAAGATTTCATGGGTGTGGTAATTTTAAGGTAATGAGGAAAAAAGGATGTAATTACTTTCAGTGGGTTGATGAAGACATGAGCAGTCGTGCTAAAGATGTGATAAGATCTTTGAAAGACAATAATGAGGAGCTCACGGATGTGATTAAGGACATCAAGAAAAATGAAGATTTGTTGAAGATGAAAATTAGGTTTATGTATTATTTTGTGGGGTTATCTTTGATGTTTGTCTTTTTAGTTGTGTTTGCATTAGTTGTAACACATGTACTCAATTGATGTAATATCAAATGTTGTAGTTACTTTGATGTGAGAACAGATTGTGTAATGTTATGGGAACATATTTGTGTTGAAATAGTTTGAAACAGATTTGTGTTGGAAACATATTGTATGAACCATCAAGCTGCTGTACCATCTGTTCATGGAGATGCTATGATCGATTGTGTAATGTTATGACTCCTCTATGCATATTGAAAGTACTTCATGTTATTTTACACACAAAAAAAAACACAGGTAGTTATTAAAGTATGTTAGTATTGAGCTATAAAACTTGGTGGCAGTTGAAAAAATACACAATCTCACGTTTTGCAACTACATTAAAAAATTCATTCATTCAAAAATTCGTACATATTACTACATATTGTATTATTTTTTTATGCTTTACAACTACATTCAAAAATTCATTCATTTTCAATTAACAGTGAATGTAGCTGCACTTGTTATCAATTTTGTAGCAGCAGGTGAAGTTCCATTAACAGCAGTTCAATTATTATGGGTCAATTTGATTATGGATACATTAGGTGCTTTGACTCTTGCAACAGAAAAACCTACTAAGGAATTAATGGATCAAAAACCTGTTGGTAGACTGATGTATCAAACAACAACATTATATAACAACACTATATAACATAACATTGAAGGCTGATGTATCAAGACTGATGTATCATTACATTGACGGCAACATTAAAGACAACATATTTTAACAAAAAGAAATTGATTTTTTTGGTCATAACATATGCTATAGTAGCATCGCAAAAAGTAAAGGAAAACATAGAACTATTCTTGGGTTGGTGGCGGTGCTTGCGACCCTCTGTCTACAACAGTTTCTCCCGCTTCCTTGCCCGACTTGTCACCCTTTTTTTTAGATTTTTCGTTGCCACCTTTAGGAATCGCTCTCTCCGTAGCTCGCTTCCCTTTATACGTTCCTTTGTTATGGCCAAAACTCCGACATTTCTTGCACTTGACAGTTTGAAGAGTTCTAGGCAGTGTATTTCTTATCCATGGTTCGCCATTCGCCTTGTTACGATTCTTCTTAGGACGACCGATAGATCTTCGCATGACTGGAGGGCTGATTGGGTTAGCAACATTAACATGCCATAGTTGTGGGCCATTGGTTGGCATGATGATATGGCTATAAGTAGCCAGAACAATAGATTTCCTAGACAATATGACACAATGATTTTAGTTAACGTATGTTGTGAATCGAATACCTTTAAACAAAGTATAAACGGTTTCTTTCTTATCAAGAAACACACAAGGGTTAGGGTTAATAAAGAAGACAAGGTAAAACAACAAGGGACAACAAGGATTGGTTATTACACTGTTATTCTTTCCTTTCTCTTAGAACAAGATTACAAGTATACAAGAATAACAAAATAACCTCTCTCCCTTGAAATTAGGATTTTATCTTCCTATTTTTCCTTATTCCCAAGATTGAGAAACTAGCATCCTATTTATAGTAAAATAGCACACTAACCTAATGGACTTTTTTAACAATTATCCATTACAAGCCAACTTAGGGTACAAGCTAACTTAAACAATTGGGCTTACAACAAAGGTCCAATTCAACATGCTAACAACCCTAGCAATATTGACTAATGCATGTTAGAACAAACTTCGACTACAACACGCATTACTCGCGAACAGACTTCGACCATACTAGAGTTCGATCCAACATCTCACAAATCTCCACCTTGGATCTAACTCTATAACATCAAGAAACTAGCTTTCTTCATGCAGATTTATTAACTGCATACAATTGAAACACTTGCAACTAGGCAATGTCTTTTCTTTTGCCGTTAACGCAATGTCCATGGCTGCCTCACGCTTCAACGCTTCCAAACAACCCTGCTGAACCAATAGGGCTTTTATCTTCAAGCGCCACAGACCGTAGTCGTTCACTCCGGTGAACTTTTCAATCTCACACTTTGTTGAAGGCATCTTCCACGCTCACCGCACCAATTTGTTGTGAATCGGATACCTTTAAACAAAGTATAAACAGTTTCTTAATGATCAAGAAACACACAAGGGTTAGGGTTAATAAAGAAGACAAGGTAAAACAACAAGGGACAACAAGGATTGGTTATTAAACTGCTATTCTTTCCTTTCTCTTAGAACAAGATTACAAGTATACAAGAATAACAAAATAACCTCTCTCCCTTGAAATTAGGATTTTATCTTCCTATTTTTCCTTATTCTCAAGATTGAGAAACTAGCATCCTATTTATAGTAAAATAGCACACTAACCTAATGGGCTTTTTTAACAATTACCCATTACAAGCCAACTTAGGGTACAAGCTAACTTAAACAATTGGGCTTACAACCAAGGCCCAATTCAACATGCTAACAACCCTAGCAATATTGACTAATGCATGTTAGAACAAACTTCGACTACAACACACATTACTCGCGAACAGACTTCAACCATACTAGAGTTCGATCCAACATCTCACAACGTACAAAAAAGATGAATGTAAATGAACATAATATACGAGTAGGTGATACCTATAGAATGATGAAACATAATCTTCGGGCTCCTTCTTGTTATACCATATGCATGCAATAGCATGACAACATGGTATTCCACTTAAATCTGTTCTATGATATGTACATGATGTATCTCTATCCCTCCGCCAAGAAACCTGATAACAAAAAACCTTAAATCTGTTCATCATTTTACATAAGAAATCATCCATTTCCCAACTTTCTCGGTTTATGCTTAAAGTCAAATATGCCATAAACAAATAATATAGCAACATTGTCTCATAAAGCTTAATTTTCTGGTGTCCTAATCATCCAGATCAAAAACAACAGATAATACAAAATCCATATTCATGTAGCCAGCATCATTCATCACCATTGCCAAATCAAATCTCATTTTTAAAATAAAAAAATTTAAAACCCACTAAAACTTGGTCCAAGCAAAAACTAGAAAAAGAAATCAATAAAAAAAATCACAGCGAAGGTAAAAATGCAATCTTTCTTAATTTTCATTTGTATTTTTAATTTTAAAAATGTATTTTCGGAAATTTATTTTCGAAATAATTTTATTCACAAAATTGAAGTATATTTCCAAAACAAATAAAACATGTGTATTAGGATGCGTTCGAAAATATATATTCGAAATTTAAAATATTTTAAAATTTTGCGTGGTGTCTAAGAAACATTTAGGATTGTGCAATAAAAAATCCTCATGACTAAATACCATTTAATTTTTACAGGGTCGTCCCAAGAGACATTGCAGCTTAAGACAAATCTTAAAATGATGTCTTTTTTAAGTTAATAGTATTTTTTATTTAAGATTTTATTTTGCGAGCTTTTTAGATCTAAAATCATTTATTAAATTATTGTAATTTATTTCATTTAACATTTCTTTTTCAATTAATAATAAAGTCAATTCATTCGATCTTTATTGAGACATTGATGATCTTAAATAAGATTGGCTTAATTGCAACTTTGGTCCCCCTATTTTATGTTTTTTTGAGTTTTGATCCCCATTTTAAAAACCACGATTTTGGTCCCTTTTTTAGGTTTTAAGATTAATATTAGTTCCCTTGTCATTTTAAGTCATGATTTTAATGAGGTGGGGCGTTGAATACTGATGTGGCATTTCCATGTCATTAACTTAAAATATTATTTCATTTTCACAAATTTAATAAAATAAAACTTAAATAAAAAATCTCATTAACTTAAATATTATTTCATTTTCATCTTCAACCCATTGTAACCATTTTCATCTTCCCATTTCTTCACGAATGAATCAAACTGCAGCTCGCATTTCTTCTTCCCATTGTAACCCATTTTCCTCAACAAACTCGTACCAGCCCTCCTATTTACCGACATGTCCGAAATGAATTTTTCTTTTTCCTTAACAAATTAGTCTGGGTCTGTTATAAGAAGAAGAGGTAATAGATGTTGGTGTGAGCTTGAGTCACCGTTGATGACGTCATGGACATACGATAATCACGTAAGAAGATTTCATGGGTGTGGTAATTTTAAGGTGATGAGGAAAAAAGGATGTAATTACTTTCAGTGGGTTGATGAAGACATGAGCAGTTGTGCTAAAGATGTGATAAGATCTTTGAAAGACAATAATGAGGAGCTCACGCATGTGATTAAGGACATCAAGAAAAATGAAGATTTGTTGAAGATGAAAATTAGGTTTATGTATTATTTTGTGGGGTTATCTTTGATGTTTGTCTTTTTAGTTGTGTTTGCATTAGTTGTAACACATGTACTCAATTGATGTAATATCAAATGTTATAGTTACTTTGATGTGAGAACAGATTGTGTAATGTTATGGGAACAGATTTGTGTTGAAATAGTTTGAAACAAATTTGTGTTGGAAACATATTGTATGAACCATCAAGCTGTTGTACCATCTGTTCATGGAGATGCTATGATCGATTGTGTAATGTTATGACTCCTCTATGCATATTGAAAGTACTTCATGTTATTTTACACAAAAAAAAACACAGGTAGTTATTAAAGTATGTTAGTATTGAGCTATAAAACTTGGTGGCAGTTGAAAAAATACACAATCTCACGTTTTGCAACTACATTCAAAAATTCATTCATTCAAAAATTGGTACATATTACTACATATTGTATTATTTTTTTATGCTTTACAACTACATTCAAAAATTCATTCATTTTCAATTAACAGTGAATGTAGCTGCACTTGTTATCAATTTTGTAGCAGCAGGTGAAGTTCCATTAACAGCAGTTCAATTATTATGGGTCAATTTGATAATGGATACATTAGGTGCTTTGACTCTTGCAACAGAAAAACCTACTAAGAAATTAATGGATCAAAAACCCGTTGGTAGACTGATGTATCAAACAGCAACATTATATAACAACATATATAACATAACATTGAAGGCTGATGTATCATTACATTGATGGCAACATTAAAGACAACATATTTTAACAAAAAGACATTGAGTTTTTTGGTCATAACATATGCTATAGTAGCATCACAAAAAGTAAAGCAAAACATAGAACTATTCTTGGGTTGGTGGCGGTGCTTGCGACCCTCCGTCTACAACAGTTTCTCCCGCTTCTTGCCCGACTTGTCACCCTTTTTTTTAGATTTTTTGTTGCCACCTTTAGGAATCGCTCTCTCCGTAGCTCGCTTCCCTTTACACGTTCCTTTGTTATGGCCAAAACTCCGACATTTCTTGCACTTGACAGTTTGAAGAGTTCTAGGCAGTGTATTTCTTATCCTTGGTTCGTCATTCACCTTGTTACGATTCTTTTTAGGACGACCGATAGATCTTCGCATGACTGGAGGGCTGATTAGGTTAGCAACATTAACAGGCCATAGTTGTGGGTCATTGGTAGGCATGATGATATAGCTATAAGTAGCCAAAACAATAGATTTCCTAGACAATATGACACAATGATTTTAGTTAACGTATGTTTTGAATCGGATACCTTTAAACAAAGTATAAACGGTTTCTTTCTTATCAAGAAACACACAAGGGTTAGGGTTAATAAAGAAGACAAGGTAAAACAACAAGGATTGGTTATTAAACTGCTATTCTTTCCTTTCTCTTAGAACAAGATTACAAGTATACAAGAATAACAAAATAACCTCTCTCTCTTGAAATTAGGATTTTATCTTCCTATTTTTCCTTATTCCCAAGATTGAGAAACTAGCATCCTATTTATAGTAAAATAGCACACTAACCTAATGGGCTTTTTTAACAATTACCCATTACAAGCCAACTTAGGGTACAAGCTAACTTAAACAATTGGGCTTACAACCAAGACCCAATTCAACATGCTAACAACCCTAGCAATATTGACTAATGCATGTTAGAACAAACTTCGACTACAACACGCATTACTCGCAAACAGACTTCGACCATACTAGAGTTCGATCCAACATCTCACAAATCTCCACCTTGGATCTAACTCTATAACATCAAGAAACTAGCTTTCTTCATGCAGATTTATTAACTGCATACAATGGAAACACTTGCAACTAGACAATGTCTTTTCTTTTTCCGTTAACGCAATGTCCATGGCTGCCTCACGCTTCAACGCTTCCAAACAACCCTGCTGAACCAATAGGGCTTTTATCTTCAAGCGCCACAGACTGTAGTCGTTCACTCCGGTGAACTTTTCAATCTCACACTTTGTTGAAGGCATCTTCCACGCTCACCGCACCAATTTGTTGTGAATCGGATACCTTTAAACAAAGTATAAACAGTTTCTTAATGATCAAGAAACACACAAGGGTTAGGGTTAATAAAGAAGACAAGGTAAAACAATAAGGGACAACAAGGATTGGTTATTAAACTGCTATTCTTTCCTTTCTCTTAGAACAAGATTACAAGTATACAAGAATAAAAAAATAACCTCTCTCCCTTGAAATTAGGATTTTATCTTCCTATTTTTCCTTATTCCCAAGATTGAGAAACTAGCATTCTATTTATAGTAAAATAGCACACTAACCTAATGGGCTTTTTTAACAATTACCCATTACAAGCCAACTTAGGGTACAAGCTAACTTAAACAATTGGGCTTACAACCAAGACCCAATTCAACATGCTAACAACCCTAGCAATATTGACTAATGCATGTTAGAACAAACTTCGACTACAACACGCATTACTCGCAAACAGACTTCGACCATACTAGAGTTCGATCCAACATCTCACAACATACAAAAAAGATGAATGTAAATGAACATAATATACGAGTAGGTGATACCTATAGAATGATGAAACGTAATCTTTGGGCTCCTTCTTGTTATACCATATGCATGCAATAGCATGACAACATGGTATTCCACTTAAATCTCACTTCCTACAACCACATTTCTGTTGAAGCAAGTTCCCAACATATGTCTTAACACCGTTTGAAACTCCGAATATAGCAAAGTCATCATCTGCATGCCATGTTGAATCCATCCTTCAGCTGCCCTCTTTGTTTTTTCCAAGACTTTTTGAATGCTAGGACTTGTAACACCTGTGTACCTACTTATTTTCTCCTTTTGAGCAGATATTCTCACTGTTATGTAATGTTTGATTCCTTCAAGTAGTGAAATGATCGACTTATCTCTATACTCCAAGATTGCACGATTAAAAGCCTCACACATATTGTTGACTTGCAAATAACATTGTGTGTCTGTTTTGAAATGAGACCGAGTCCAACATGCAGCTGGGACATCCATGATGTCTTTCCAAGCATTGACATTGAGCTCTTTCATATGATTCATTGCTCTTTCCCATGCAGGAATTGTTGTGGCTCTAGCTGCCCGCCATAAAGCCTCCTTCATAAATATCCCAAGATATTTCTTTCTCCAATTGCCATACAAGTGTTTAACACATAGTTTGTGTTCAACATGTTGGCTTGTCTCAAGAATAGCTGGTACCAATCCCTAAAATAACAGCACATATTAGTATATAACAGCAACAACATTGTATATAGTAGCACTGTATATAACTTCTAAGCATTGTATATAGCAGCATATAAGTACCAATTATAAGTACCAAATTATAAGTACCAAATCAACCATGAGCAGCATATAAGTACCAATTATAAGTACCAAATTATAAGTACCAATTATAAGTACAAATTATATGTAATTATCAAATGAATAAATTATAAGCATTGTATATAAGTATTGTATATAGCAGTATATAAATCTTGTATATAGCAGTATATAAGTACCAAATTATAAGTACTAAATCAACCATGAGCAGCATATAAGTACCAATTATAAGTACTAACATTCTAGCCAAGTTCCATTCTAGCATTGTATATAAGTATTAACATTCTAGCAGCATATTAAGTACCAATTATAAGTACTAACATTCTAGCAGCATATAAGTACCAATTATAAGTATTGTATATAGCATTATTTCATATCAGTTCAAACGGAAAAATCAGTCACAGTGGTTCACATTTCATGATTAGGCAAGTTCCATTCTAGCCACTACTAACAACTAATTGTAGTTCAAACATGCTAGGTATAACTGAAGTAAATTCAAGGGCATTAAACCAAAGACTACAACTAAACCATTTATTTTATCTACAACTATCCATTCTAATTGCAAGTTCTAACTACTGTCAACATTTCCAATTGACATTCCAAAGGTAATTAATAGCACAACACCAACATCTCAGTATATAGCAGTCTTAGCATTGTATAAAGTTTCACCAAAACAAATCAACATATCAGTACTGTACACCAAACAACAATATCACATATCAGTACTGTACAACAAACATGTCAACACAGAAAAGTATCACATATCAAACAACATTGTAACAAATAACAACATTGTAAAACTAACCTTCTGTTGATCTGATATAAATCCATATTTGTTGTCTTGTATAGATTGCAAGTCTTCTAATAACAAATTAAGGAACCATTTCCATGAGTCTTTCGTTTCAGCTTCCACTACGGCATAAGCGATTGTATAAATCTTATTATTTCCATCCTTACCAACAACACCTATTAACTGACCTCCAAAGTCCCCTTTAAGAAAAAAACATCCAATTCTATTAGAGGCCTACACGTCGTTGCAAACGCTGCCTTACAAGCTTCTAAGCATACATATATTCTTTCAAAGACAGGACCACCATCTGAATCAGCACACTTAATTTTAACAGCGGAGTTTGGATTTGACTTTAACAACTCCTCACCATAGCTTCTAAGATGTGTGAATTGTTCACGACCAGCACCTTGAATCAATTCCATTGCCTTTTTCTTGGCTCTATAAGCTTGACCCTTTGAAAACTTCACCCTCCACTTCTTAATAGCTTCTGCAATCAACCCTTTGGTTTTTATTTCAGGAGTGTGTCTTATGGTGTACACAAATTGGCGACCCAACCAATCCGTTTTTGCTTGTCTATTTTTGGCTGTCCTATGACAGCCATGACGATCAGTCAAGCTAACAAGTTGCCAAAATTGATTGGTAGTCCTCATGATAAACTTAATATGAAATGGACAACCATCTACACACTTGACAACCATTATCTTCTTGTCATTTTTCTTAAATACAAGATTCTTCTTGTTCTCCATTGCATACTCCTTTATGGCATCTTTGATTTGTTGTTTATCCTTGAACATCATCCCTACTTCAAATTTTGTGGGTTCCCTAAAGATTGGAAACTTTGTCGTATCACCTTCAGCATCACTAGCGGGTGGAGTTTGAAGCACATCTGAATCACTACCATTATCGGAATTATCATCCAACTTTGAAGGTTTTTCTGCTGTAGCATTAGGTAAAACGGTCTTCCCATTTATACTAGCATCAACACCTAAATTCATCACATCAATTTCATCTTCCAAATCTTCATCCTCTTCCTTGTCATCCGCACTGCCCATGCTATAATCTGGATCTGTTTCACTCTCGTCATCTACGTCATCAACATTAACGCTAACCTCTTCATCTACTCCATCAACACTAACCTCTTCATCATTTGCTCCCTCAACATTAACTTCATTGTTTGCTCCCTCAACATTAACTTCATCATTTTCTCCCTCGATATTAACTTCATCGTTTGCTCCCTCGACAATAACTTCATCATTTGCTCCCTCGACATTAACTTCATCATTTTCTCCTTCACCATTGCCTTTTTCACCATTATCCTCCTCAAAAATAACATCCTCAATACTTATTTCTTCAACTTTGTGTTCAACATAAAGATCAACTACCTTAAATCCTCTAACATCCTTCATTAACCTTAAGACATCATTATCATTATTAAGAGGCCGAAGTCCACGAGAAAACGAAAAATTTGGATTCCAATACAATAAACACTTTATATTACGATACCCCTCACTCTTGATCAGATATTCAATTTACATGTAGGACATCAAGTCCACATCCCAATCTCAATTCATTTCAGTTACAAGCTCATCAACATACAACAGAACTGTATTCTGAATTAAATGTCCCCTATGGTGTACTCTAAATCTGACAGCTTGGGTATCAGAGGGCCTACAAAACACAAACGAAAGTTTCTGAATTAAACCATAGATAAAACCAGGAGTTGGTATTAACAAATCATATGCTATGACAGAACACAAACGCCATTTGCATGTTTAGGGTTTTTGTATTTAGAGGTGAGTTACGAAACATACCTCGACACGTAACTTCGGTTTGCCATTTCAGAGACGACGAGAAGCGAGTTGCGGTTTAATTTGAAGCGAGCTGCGGTTTGATATAGAACTGGGTTTGAAGAAATGGGAAGATGAAAATGGGTTACAATGGGAAGAAGAAATGCGAGCTGCCGTTTGATTCGTTCGTGAAGAAATGGGAAGATGAAAATGGTTACAATGGGTTGAAGATGAAAATGAAATAATATTTAAGTTAATGGGGTTTTTTATTTAAGTTTTATTTTATTAAATTTGTGAAAATGAAATAATATTTAAGTTAATGACATGGAAATTATATTAAATTTAAAAAGACCATTTTAACTGACATGGAAATGCCACATCAGCATTCAACACGCCACCTCATTAAAACCATGACTTAAAATGACAAGGGGACTAATATTAATCTTGAAACCTAAAAAAGGGACCAAAATCGTGGTTTTTAAAATGGAGGGATCAAAACTAAAAAAATAAACAAAATAGGGGGACCAAAGTTGCAATTAAGCCAAATTTTTATAAGACCCTTAATTTTAAGGGTCATAATAGCTAAATCATAATACCTAAGCTATTAATCCTAACATCTTCTAATTTTTACAGTTTTGCCATAATACCTAAAGTCATGGTTGGCTTTGGGTCCGGGCAATCGGTCCACAGTTCAAAATCTCTAAAAAATTATTTTTTATAAATTATAAATTTAAAATAAATATATAAATATTAATTATTGAATTTAATTTGTAATATAAATTAATTAGAATAGTACTAAAGAAGCTTGTGTTTTACTTAAAGGTCAATAGTTCAACTCTTAATACTTATGTTTTTACTTTTTAAATATTATTTTATGAAAAAAATTATCTTTCTTTTTTATTGTGACTCATTTTTAAAATTGAATTAGGGTCTCAAAATTCTCAGGGTCGGCGCTGCCTAAAGCCTATATCTTACTAAAAATATTTTTTTAAGGCCCTAAACAAAGGCTGCTTGTCTTACCATAAGGTTGGGTTTGAACTTTTATTAAATATTATCTTTCAAAAATTTTGAACTTTTTATTGAGAGAAAAAGAATACACATTATAGTTAATTTAAAATATTTTATTGTTATAGGTTGGGTATTTGTGTCTTTATCGAAATTTAAAATTAAAATTCAGTTAAAACATATTTTTTTATGAGATTCAAAATAGATTTAGATGGATATTAACGAACACGAGTTATGTTGTCATACCTAAAAAAAAATATTTTATGCAAAATATTTAATTTTTAAACGTGCAATTATTCAAAGTTAAATTGTGGTTAAATATAATATTTTTTTAAATTATTAAATTTCTTATCTATAAATTAAATAGTAATATTTGCATACAATGGTGTGGTTTAGAATTCAAAGTGAGAGGTTATGATTTCATTTACTTTGGTGAATGTGCACCCTAAATACTTATATATGAGTTACAAAGCAGTTGCGATCGAAATTGACCAAGTACAAAACAGAAAATACAAAACAATTGTGCATGTAACCGGTTACACCAAGCTCGTTAACCAGTTACACCTGATATTGAATAAAATGGAAATTAAATCAGCTTCAGTGGAAATTGTTACATCAAATCCTGTAACCGATTACACTTGCAAAATTTCAACTTTCTGCTACTAGAATGCATCTCAGGTCTTGCTGTAACCTGTTACACACCTGTGGTAACCGGTTACAACACTTGAATTACTTCAAAAACTTAAATACACCATCTTAATTCAAGTGTTGCAAGTCTATCATGCCCATGCTCATCTTCAATCTCATGAACACATCATTTGTGACTCCCTTAATCAACAAATCAACAACTTGGTCCTCACTTCTGCAATATCCCAATCATAACCTTCCTTCACTAACAAGTTCCCTCAAATAGTGAAACCTCATATCAATGTGCTTGCTCCTCTCATGTGTAATTGGGTTCTTATTAACATTAATCACAAAAACATTGTCAACTAAGAGTGTGACTATCTCACCCTCACTGCTGCCCAGCTCCTCCAACAGATTAATAAGCCATGTGGCTTGGCACACACATTAAGAAGTGGCAATGTACTCGTCTTCACAAGATGAGAGTGCAACTATCAGTTCTTTCTTAAAACACCATAAGATTGGTGTTGCACCGAACATAAAGATGTATCCTGTAACACCCCCTTTCTATACTCCCAAATAAACAATTAAATCATTTAGGCACAATAATAAAAAATTTACATTAGAGTATGAATTAACACATAGTATAAAAGAGGTACATCACATTATCCAGGAAATTCAAAACACATACAACACCTGCTCATAAAGATATGCAACAAAGGGTAAATCACCACAAAGGAACTTAGTCCTTAAAACCCACACACCAATATTTATAATAAAAGCGGAAACATCTAAACATTGAATCACTACATTCATATAAACATCGTATATATCAACAGTTTAATTCAAGTCAAAAGTCATGGTTACAAAACATTCCAGCAGATACGTACACAGATGTATCACAAAAGAACCCAAAAGAATTCCTAACTACCCGGTGCTACATATCAGAGCCAACCGACCAAAAAGAATGAAGCCACGCTTCACTAAAGACCTCCAGCCAACCTACTCTACAATGCCTCATAGAGCATCATAAAACAGCAGGAGGGTGAGAAACATTATCATAACAAACAATGCATAGAAAATATATATATCTACGTACACTAACATAGAATACACATACTACATTTCTCACCGCAATATATCACAATTCAATCATATACATATTGCAACACATATATAATTCACCACTAAACATATACAATTATGTTCATTACACCGATATATCATATGAAGATAATAATGCACTCATAGAGACCGACTCACGACTCTATGCAGATGCAAATGCGGTACCGACTCATTCAACAGGTTCAATTGAAGAACCAAAGGAACCATCGCTCGTTACCGAAGTAACTCCCCGTCGGGCCTATGATGTTCACCCATCGCTCACACCCCACATGAGAACGCGATGTTTCTGGATTGCTCACACCCCACAAGGGCACACAATCATTATGCAGATTCTCCACGGAATCAAAATAAACTATCGCTCACACCCCACAAGGGCGCACGATGTTTCTGCAGATCCTCCTAGGGATCAAAGACAAACCATCGCTCACACCCCACAAGGGCACACGAGGTTTCTGCAGATCCTACGCGGGATCAGACACACAAGAATGCAATCACGATGCTTCACAAATAAAACGAATCCATACATTCTTGATATACATACATATACACCATATATAGTCATGCATTTTCACTCAATTCAAACAATTGCACAAAATTGCCAAACAGCCACATTTC
The DNA here is from genome assembly GCA_963859935.3 of Lathyrus sativus. Lineage (NCBI taxonomy): Eukaryota > Viridiplantae > Streptophyta > Magnoliopsida > Fabales > Fabaceae > Lathyrus > Lathyrus sativus. The sequence goes on along the minus strand of OZ012735.1, from coordinate 89,171,175 downwards.
ACACTTCACGAATCACAGTCTAGGATTCACGCCATACGGCTACCCATAACATTTTATATCACACACATAAATATGCATAATAAGAAAAGATTAATCATACTTGAATCGAATAATCAACATGGAAATGAAAACACAAGAAAATAACATCCTGCCACGCTCGCTACCTTGCTTGCATAGCGAGCTCCTAGCGAGTACTCGCTTTCTGTTCGCCTAGCGAACAAGCTCCCGAAGGAAAATAGAAGCCTCGGACTTGATTCGCTACCCCACTCGCCACATTGAATGCTCGCTACCCCCTTCGCTACCAGCGAAGAACACCCAAAACCATTATTCCCAAGTCTGGGATCGTTCGCTACTGGCTCGCCATAGCGAATGCTCGCGACCCGCTCGCCTAGCGAACGTGCTAGCGAGGGTCTGCGAACTCAAAATCCTCACTGTCCAAAAACTCCAAAACTTGTCGAAATCTACCCGATTCAATCCCAACTCATCTCAGCAGCCTTAGCCTAGCATTCCTCGACTAAACTCTACCACTCATCCTCATTTCTAACCATTAAAACTCAGTTTCTACTGATTAACTCAAATTCGACCTAAAACGGAAAATGAGCAAAACTCTCCCCAATCCAAAAGCAAACCAATAGAAACATACATAATCATACACATCGAAAGAATAATAAAGTTTCACACCCTTACCCGATTAATCGAAGCTTAGAAGTTTGATTCTTGATGATTCTAGGTTTTCTCCTCTTTCTCTTCTCTTTTCTCTTCTTCTTCTTTCCTTTCTATTTCTTTCTATCTCATTTCTTTTTTCTCTGATTCCACTTATACTCTTTCTATTCTATTTCTCTCTAATATCTACTAATTAAGGATTATCTAAAACACCCTCTAATTAATTCCCAAAACTCCCCAAATAATAAAATAACACAATAAGCACACATAACATATAAATGTTCAAATTCCACAATTAAAAGAATAATTCAATTAAAATAAATTAAAAGTCTCAACAAAATGGGAAATTCAGAATCGGGGCGTTACAACTCTCCCCCACTTAGACATTTTCGTCCTTGCAAATATTACCTAATCCAAACAATTCCGGATGCGACTTCCGCATCTTACTTTCCAACTCCTAAGTCATGTTACCTTCTGCAACACCTCCCCATGCTACTTTCACAAGCGCAATATCTTTGCCCCTTAGCCTCTTAATCTCACGATCCAAAATCCTAATCGGTGAAACCTCAACCGTAAGATTATCTCTCACTTCAACCTCGTCCATAGGAATAACATGTGACGGATCCGGAACATACTTCCGAAGTTGCAAAACATGGAACACATCATGCAAATTCGAAAGATTCGGAGGCAACGCCACACAATACGCCACAACACCCACACGTGCAATAATCTGATACGGACCTATAAAACGAGAAGACAACTTCTTCGACTTCAAAGCACGACCCACACCCGTAACCGGTGTAACTCTCAAGAACACATGGTCGCCCTCTTGAAACTCAAGATCTTTCATTCTCTTGTCATGATAACTCTTCTGCCTACTCTAAGAAGCTCTCATCTTGTCACGAATAAACTTCACCTTCTCCGTCGTTTGTTGTACCATCTCTGGCCCAACAACCGACTTCTCACCAGTTTCATGCCAACACAAAGGTGTTCGACATCTCCGACCATACAAAGCCTCAAATGGTGCCATACCAATACTTGAGTGAAAATTATTATTATAGGTGAACTCAATTAACGCTAAATAACTATCCCAAGCACCACCTTGCTCTAGTACACAAGCACACAACAAATCTTCCAACGACTGAATCATTCTCTCGGTTTGACCATCTGTTTGCGGATGGTAAGCTGAACTCAATCTCAGCTTAGAACCCAAAGCCTTTTGCAAACCTTCCCAAAACCTTGAAGTAAATCTAGGATCTCTGTCCGATACAATACTCTAAGGAACTCCATGCAACTTCACAATCACACGAACATAAATCTCGGCTAACTTCTCCAAAGGATAACTAATATCAATTGGAATGAAATGAGCAGATTTAGTAAGCCTATCAACAATCACCCAAATGACATTATAACCTCTTAGCGTATTCGGCAACCCCATAATAAAATCCATCGATATACTATCCCATTTCCACTCTGGAATATCCAATGGTTGCATCAATCCACTAGGCTTTTGATGTTCCACTTTAGACTTCTGACAAGTCAAACACGCATACACAAACTGAGCTACATCTCTCTTTAATCCGGACCACCAAAAGATTTTCTTCAAATCTTGATACATCTTATTCGCTCCCGGATGAATACTCAAGCTACTCCGGTGTCCTTCCTCTAATATCATCCTTTTCAACTCCGCATCGTCGGGAATACAAATACGACCACGAAATCTTAAAACTCCAAAATCATCAACTTTGAAGTCCTCATTCTCACTCGTCATCAAGTCAACGAACTTCAAGTCCAAATTTTGCCTTTCACATACGGTAGCAAGAAAATCATTCGTAGTACGAAGCATACCAAGCCTCATACTTCTCGGCGTCATTTCACAAACCAAACTCAAATCTCTAAAGTTCTCCAAAAGTTCCCATTCTTTCATCATCAATGTAGACATGTGCAACGACTTCTGACTTAAGGCATCGACCACCACATTTGCCTTACCCGGGTGGTAATTCAATCCAAAGTCATAGTCTTTCAAAAGCTCTAACCACCTCCTTTGCCTCATGTTCAATTCCTTCTGATCAAATAAATACCTCAAACTCTTGTGATCACTAAAAACTTCAAATCTTGCACCATAAAGATAGTGCCTCCAAATTTTCAAAACAAACACCACAGTCGCTAATTCCAAATCATGCGTAGGGTAATTCTTCTCATGCACTCTCAACTGTCTCGAAGCATAAGCCACAACTTTTCCCCCTTGCATCAACACACCACCCAAACCTGACAAAGAAGCATCACAATAAGCCACAAAAGGTTCCGTAGGATTCGGCAAAATCAAGACTGGCGCTGTTGTCAATCTTCTCTTTAACTCCATGAAACTCTCCTCACAACCAGAATCCCAAATGAAAGCCTTTCCCTTACAAGTCAAATGCGTTAACGGAAGTGCCATCTTCGAAAATCCTTCAATAAACCTCCGATAATAGCCTGCCAAGCCCAAAAAGCTTCGAATCTCCGTAACTGATTTAGGAGTTTCCCATTGCATTACCGCATCAATCTTGGATGGATCCACACTAGTACCACTACCAGAAATAATATGTCCGAGAAAACTCACTTCCGACAACCAAAATTCACACTTTGACAACTTAGCATACAATTTCTTTTCCTTCAAAATCTGTAACACAATCCTTAAATGCTCTTCGTGCTCCTCTTAAGACTTAGAGTAAATCAAAATATCGTCGATGAACACAACCACAAAATGATCCAACTGCTCATGAAAAATACGATTCATGTATTCCATAAACACACCCGGCGCATTAGCAACTCCGAATGGCATCACAGAATATTCGTAATGACCATACCGTGTCCTAAAAGCCGTCTTTGGAATATCCTCCTCCTTAACTCGAATCTGGTGATAACCTGATCTCAAATTAATCTTGCTAAATACACGCGCTCCAACCAATTGGTCCATCAAATCATCGATTCTTGGAAGCAGATACTTATTCTTAATCGTCACCTTATTCAACTGTCGATAATCAATTCATAACCTCATACTTCCATCCTTCTTCTTCACTAACAATACCGGTGCACCCCAAGGAGAAACACTTGGCCTTACAAACCTCTTATCCAACAAATCATTCAACTACTCCTTCAGATTTACCAATTCTAATGCTGACATGCGATATGGTGCCATCGAAATCGGTCTAGTACCAAGAACTAGATCAATAGAAAACTCGACTTCCCTTTTCGGCGGTACATCCGTAATCTCCCCCGGAAATACTTCTGGAAAATCACATACCACTAGAAACACCTCAAGCTCCACTTCACTCTCCACAGACAATGATGCAAACAAGCCGAACAACTGAGCTTCATCCGCTAAAAGCTTCTTCAACTCTTTAGTGGATAGAAAACTCTCACCTTCGTCATCTTCCAAAGAAGGAAACCTTACCAACTTGTGATAGCAATCTAAATGAACTCTGTTAAATTGTAACCAGTTCATACCCAAGATCACGTCTAAACCTTCCAACGGCAAACACACCAAATCCATAATGAAGTCCTTACCATACATGGTCAAAGAACAACTTACACACACCAAAGAAGTGGTTACCGACCCCGAAGTGGGAGTCTCAATAACCATGTCTCTACTCATAGACACCATGCACAAACCCAAACGCTTAGCACACTCAAGAGAAATGAACGAATGAGTCGCTCCGATATCAATAATAGCAACTAAAGGCATATTATTAATAAAGCATGTAGCTTTAATCAAGCGATCCGCATTAGTAGTGTCTGAACCGGCTAATGCAAATACTTTTCCATCCGACTGAGCTTGCTTTGGTTTGGTACACTTGGTGCTAATATGACCAACTTCCCCACAATTAAAACACTTTACCATATTCCTTCTACAACCAGAAGTGGCATGTCCAAGACTTCCACAATTAGTACACTTATCCACAGACTTCCCACATTCAAAAGATCTGTGGCCCATCACGCCACACTTGTAACATTTGACCGCACCGGAACTTCCTCCCCCGAGTCTCCTATCAAAGTTTCCCTTATACTTTTCCTTATCAACAGGCGTTATATAAGGTCCACTCCTTACTTGCTGCTTGCCTTTCTTCTCACTCAAACTCTTATAATGAGTAGATCGAGCCCTACTGTCTTCTTCAAAAATCCTATAACATTCGGTCAAGTCCGAAAATCTTCGTATTCTTTGGTATCCCACCGCTTGCTTTATCTTAGGACGCAAGCCATTCTCATACCTAATGTACTTAGAGAATTCCGCCGTAATCGCCACATAATGTGGATGAAACTGAACTAACTCCACAAACTTAGCCGTGTAGTCCACCACTAACATATTGCCTTGCTTCAGCTCAAGAAATTCCATTTCCTTTTTCCCTTTTACACTCTCAGGATAATACTTTCTCAAGAATTCTGTGCAAAATAAATCCCAGGTTATTTCCTCGTCATCTACCTCAAGAACTTGTCTCATACCGACCCACCAGTCGTCGGCCTCTTCTCTCAACATGTGAGTTCCAATTCTCACCTTGTTTCCTTCAGCACACCCCATAACACTAAAGATTTATTCAACCTCCTTCAACCAGATCTGAGCATCGTCTGGATCAAACCTCCCCTTGAATACCGACGACTGATTCTTTCTAAACTCATCATTAGCGTTCGAATTTGGTGCACCTTACACAGCCCTAGCCATAGCCTCCAATGCCGCAACCATAGCAGTGTCATTACGACCAGCCATATTCTGATGATTCCCAAAAATAACAACAAGGTTAAACAACCGTTCAACTAACACAACAACAAGACAGACGCAACTGACTCAACACTAGCTCTGATACCACTTAATGTAACACCCCCTTTCTATACTCCCAAATAAACAATTAAATAATTTAGGCACAATAATAAAAAATTTACATCAGAGTATGAATTAACACATAGTATAAAAGTGGTACGTCACATTATCTAGGAAATTCAAAACACATACAACACCTGCTCATAAAGATATGCAACAAAGGGTAAATCACCACAAAGGAACTTAGTCCTTAAAACCCACACACCAATATTTAGAATAAAAGCGGAAACATCTAAACATTGAATCACTACATTCATATAAACATCGTATACATCAACATTTTAATTCAAGTCAAAAGTCATGGTTACAAAACATTCCAGCAGATACATGCACAGATGTATAACAAAATAACCCAAAAGAATTCCTAACTACCCGGTGCTACATATCAGAGCCAACCGACCAAAAAGAATGAAGCCACGCTTCACTAAAGACCTCCAGCCAACCGACTCTACAATGCCTCATAGAGCATCATAAAACATCAGAAGGGTGAGAAACATTATCATAACAAACAATGCATAGAAAATATATATCTACGTACACCAACATAGAATACACATACTACATTTCTCACCGCAATATATCACAATTCAATCATATACATATCGCAACACATATATAATTCACCATTAAACATATACAATTATGTTCATTACACCGATATATCATATGAAGATAATAATGCACTCATAGAGACCGACTCACGACTTTATGCAGATGCAAATGCGGTACCGACTCATTCAGCAGGTTCAATTGAAGAACCAAAGGAACCATCGCTCGTTACCGAAGTAACTCCCCATCGGGCCTACGATGTTCACCCATCGCTCACACCCCACATGGGGACACGATGTTTCTGGATTGCTCACACCCCACAAGGGCACACAATCATTCTGCAAATTCTCCACGGAATCAAAATAAACTATCGCTCACACCCCACAAGCGCACACGATGTTTCTGCAGATCCTCCTAGGGATCAAAGACAAACCATCGCTTACATCCCACAAGGGCACACGAGGTTTCTGCAGATCCTACACGGGATCAGACACACAAGAATGCAATCATGATGCTTCACAAACAAACGACTCCATACATTCTTGATATGCATACATATACACCATATATAGTCATGCATTTTTACTCAATTCAAACAATTGCCCAAAATTACCAAACGGCCACATTTCACACTTCACGATTCACAGTCTAGGATTCACGTCATACGGCTACCCACAGCATTTCATATCACACATATAAATATGCATAATAAGAAAGGATTAATTATACTTGAATCGAATAATCAACATGGAAATGAAAACACAAGAAAATAACATCCTGCCACGCTCGCTACCTTGCTCGCCTAGCGAGTACTCACTTTCTGTTCGCCTAGCGAACAAGCTCGCGAAGGCAAACAGAAGCCTCTGACTTGATTAGCTACCCCACTCGCCACAGCGAATGCTCGCTACCCCCTTCGCTACCAGCGAAGAATACCCAAAACCATTCTTCCCAAGTCTGGGACCATTCGCTACTGGCTCGCCACAGCGAATGCTCGCGACCCGCTCGCCTAGTGAACGTGCTAGCGAGGGTCTGTTAACTCAGAATCCTCACTGTCCAAAAACTCTGAAACTCGTCGAAATCTACCCGATTCAATCCCAACTCATCTCAGCAGCCTTAGCCTAGCATTCCTCGACTAAACTCTACCACTCATCCTCATTTCTAGCCACTAAAACTCAGTTTCTACTGATTAACTCAAATTCGACCTAAAACGGAAAATGAGCAAAACTCTCCCCAATCCAAAAGCAAACCAATAGAAACATACATAATCATACACATCGAAAGAATAATAAAGTTTCACACCCTTACCCGATTAATCAAAGCTTAGAAGTTTGATTCTTGATGATTCTAGGTTTTCTCCTCTTTCTCTTCTCTTTTCTCTTCTTCTTCTTTCCTTTCTATTTCTTTCTATCTCATTTCTTTTCTCTCTAATTCCACTTATACTCTTTCTATTCTATTTCTCTCTAATATAAACTAATTAAGGATTATCTAAAACACCCTCTAATTAATTCCCAAAACTCTCCGATAATAAAATAACATAATAAGCACACATAACATATAAATGTTCAAATTCCACAATTAAAAGAATAATTCAATTAAAATAAATTAAAAGACTCAACAAAATGGGAAATTCAGAATCGGGGCGTTACATATCCAGCTATAGAATTTCGATAATCTTTATCTCCGCACTAATTGGAATCGGTAAAACTGAGCAAATTGCATTTTCAGCCTGTATCCATTGCGGGAAAGAGAATTCCGCAGCCAACAGAACCTTTGACATAGCGTAGGATCCTCTTGACTGCTATCAAGTGAGACACCTTCGGTCTCCCCGTGAATCTACTCATAATACCGTCACCAAACGCCAAGTTTGGTCGCATATTGCACAAATAATACAAGGAATCGATCAACCTCCTATATTGAGTTGGATCAACATCTTACTCATTCTCATTCTTATACAACTGTAGCCTTGGTTTAGCCGGAGAAATGGCAGCATTGCAGTGTTCCGTTTCATACTTTTTCAATATATCAAGAGCATATCTTCTTTGGTGCATAAGCAGTCCCATTTTGGACTTGTGGAACTCAATACCAAGGAAGTATGTCATGAGACCAAGGTCGGTTATCTCAAACTCTTACATAAGTTCACTCTTGAACTTTGAAATTCAGTTTTCGTTACTGTTTGTGATCAATAAATCGTCTACATATAGAAAAAGGATAGTTACTCCTTCATTTGCATATGTCTTCACATACACTCCATGCTTGAATACACATTTCTTGAAGCCAATATCCTTTGGGAAACCATCAATTCTTTTATTCCAAGCTCTTGGAGCTTGCTTCAAACCATATAGAGCTTTCTTCAACTTGAAGAACTTTAGCTCTTGGTCTTTCACAACAAAACCAGGGGGTTGTCCTACATATACCTCCTCTTCAAGTGGTCCGTTCAAAAACACGGATTTGATATCCATTTGGTAGATAGGCCAATTGTGGTTATTTTCAATACCAATAACATGCCTAATGGTTTCAATCCTAGCAACCAGTGCAAAAACCTCCTTAAAGTATACACCTTCTCTTTGCAAAAATCCCTTAGCCACCAATCGAACCTTATGTTCGATTATCTCACCCATGGGATTTGCCTTCACTTAAAACACTCACTTCACAGTAGGCATGGCAACAAAACCCATACCCGCAGGTATCCACCCAAACCCACCTCGAACCAGACGGGGAAACCCCACTTTTACTAGGTTTGGGTTTGAGTTTGGGTTTTCCCAATTATAAAATATGGGAACGGGTCGGGTAATGGGGACACTAGTACCCACCCCGAACCCGCCCCGTTTATTTTATTATGAGCTTTATTATTTTAGATTTGATAATTTAGAATATTAAATATGTGGTTAATATTTTGATATTTTGATTTATATTAATTATTTAAAATATGCATGAAATTTTATGAGATATTTTTATTTTATTATTTGTAATGTAATTTATTTTAAAAAATAAATATTTTATTTAAAAAATGATTTCATTAAATAGATTATGGCAGAGCGGGGATACCCGAACCCATTTGGGACGAGTTTGAGTTTTAATTCTCAATCCCCGATGGGGTTTAGGGCAGAAAATAAGAATTGTTTTCAGATTCAGGTTTGAGTTTGTGGGAGATAAAAACCATCCCCGACCCGCCCTGTTGTCATGCCTACTTCACACCAATTGGCTTCTTTCATTTTGGTAGATTAACTAGCTCCAAAGTAATATTCTTCTCAATGGATTCTAGCTCCTCTTTCATAGCACAAATCCACTTTGGATCACTTAAGATCTCTTCCGTATTAACAGGTTTGGATTCAGTCATAAGTGAAAAATAGAAGAAATCACCAACATCATTGACTTTGTTGTCTTGAAGCATCTCACAATCTTGGAGCCTCTGAGGCAAATCCCTTTACCTTGTTGACCTTCTAATATTTTCTTCATTTCGGGCATCAACGCCATGTTGTTCTGTTCTTCCATTTTTCTCAAAATTGCAAATTTCAAACCTATAACTGGTTACAGGATTCTGACAGCCTGCATGTAACCGGTTCCAGTTTGCTGGTAACCGATTACAGCCTACTGCACCTGCTTCTTTTCATCGATTACGATGTCTCAGATGATCACAATCCTTTTATTTATAGCAATATCAAATAGTTTATAACCACTAATAGAGTGATATCCTACAAGTATCACTTCTCCCTTATCATCTAACTTCTTTCTAAGTTGACCTAGAACATGTCAGTATGCAACAGAACTAAAAACTCTCAAATCGCTTAGGTTCGGATTGAATCCCGACCATGCTTCCTCCGGTGTTACATTTTCCAGCTTCTTTGTAGGGCACCTATTTAACAAATAGGTGGTTATGGATACTGCTTCTTGTAACACCCTTTTCTACCCCACAATTATTATGGTAAAATAACACAGATATCAGAGTAAAATAATAAATTCAATAAAAGCCACCTCAAAAGGGTGTACATTTCCCAAATCCTCAAAACAAGTTAAGGCTCCGTAAACAACGGGTTTTCCCAAAAGGCATCAAAAATTGCACAAAGGCAGCGGAACTCAAAGGCATAATCCAAAATTTTCCTTATACGGGAAGATAATCAAAATAATATCGATAAAACATGGTTCAACTCAAAGACCCCAACCCGATGTTATACTATCAGAGCAAGACCCTCAAAGTTAACCAAAAGGCCAACGACGCAAAACATCAAAAGTCCTCAATGGCATCCACAGCTAAACCTGGTCATCTGCACGTTACCCACATAGAGGCAACATTCAAACAGACAGGGTGAGTAAAACGATTTATAATAATCAATGTAGAAAACCAACATATAAAATAGCGTCATTATCATAATCAACATCAGCATATTCATCAATGGACATCAAAGCCATAACATCATAATTTACTCAAAATCATCTCATAAATGCAAATGCAACAAGACTCAATGCATGTGGTACCAATCATCACAGCTCGATGGACACTGGGCCATCAACCCTCCATAGATCCCCATCAATAGGATCGATTCTACTTGAGAACTGGAGCACATTAAAATACCTCACATCCGCACAATGGGATTAAAGCCAAAGTAATCAAGGTCCTGAACCTAAGTCCGGATGCATGTGAATGCATGATGCACACGTCAATAATCATCCTCATAATAATAGCATAGGTGCATTATCATTCATCATAATCATCATCATCACAATCATCATCATATCTCATGTCATCATAGAATTCATCAAAACTCATGGTAATATCATCATAGTAATCATCATATAATCGTGTATACATCACATAGAGTTCACAGTCATACTCATGTTAATTCGTCAAAGAAATCACAGAATCAAAACATCAAGGTGTCGTTGCACAACGTCTACATTCACGAAACTCTGCTACGTTCGCTAGCATGTTCGCTAGGCGAGTCTGGGGAGGGGAGAGTTTCTTCGATGTGTGAAGGATTATTCGCTAGGCGATTCTGGGACTAAATCGTTCGTTGTGCGAAGCATTCTTTGCTAGGTGAACAACGCGATGACAACAAACTCTGTTATGCACCAGAACCTAAAACCAACCAAAAAGCCCCACGATTCACTTCCCCAATGCCCCCAAAACATCCCTAAATCATCCATAAGGTCTTACGGCGATAAAGGCACAAAACCTACGGTTTATTAGGCCAATCTCGTATCATATTCACGCCCTAAATCACAAATTTCCTTACAGTTACCCATACTCACTAGAATTACTCACTATCCAATATTCTTATCCCTTCAGGGTTAGCCAAATAACAAATCAGAGTTTTGGCTACGAAGGTCTAATTTTCCTTTTTCCCAAAGAACTCCCTACGGTTAAAATCACAATAGTAGATTTAGGCCACGAAGGCCAAAATCCCTTTTTCTCATAATCAACCCCTAAAATCCCTTAAACCCTTAAATCGACCTTAAATACATTGAAATTATACATTGAAAACAATGAATGTAATACTCCCCATACCTTAATTGTCAATCAAAGTCTTCTCAAATCTTTCAGGGAACCTTTCGAAGCTTTTGCCTCAAATCTTCCTCCTTAGAGCTCTGGCCTCAATTCTTCTCACGGTCTAACAAATGAATCCTAACCCCATCACAATTTCCTTTTTGTTAAACCTAGTCTTGGGCCTCAAAATCGGGCTTTCCAATATTACCCTCACTAACTCCTCTTCAATTGTCTAATTTGCCCTTATTTCACTTATATTTATTTTAATTAATAATAAAAAAATATATTCATATTATATACTATTAATTAAATAAATAACCAAAAAATGCATAATTCTCAATAACTTCACAAAACCACAAAAAAATCACCGAAATGTGAATATTCTTATTTAAATAAATTAAATTAAATATTCCAATTAAAATTTGGGGCGTTACAACTCTCCCCCACTTAAAAGAATTTTCGCCCTCGAAAATTACCTCAAGAAAACAGAGTCGGATACGACTCCCTCATCTGATCTTCACGCTCCCAAGTCCAACTTTCTCCAGCTGGTCCTCCCCAACCTTCACCAAGGCAATCTCTTTACCCCGCAGTTGCTTCACTTCTCGTTCATCAATCAGAACAGGCAACGCTTCAACAGTCAAGTCATCTCTCAGTTATACATCATCCATCTGAATCACATGCGATGGATCTGGAATGTACTTCCTCAACTGAGACACGTGAAACACATCATGCAAATTCGCAAGCGACGACGGTAAAGAAATCCGATATGCTACTTCCCCACCCTCTGCGAAATCTGATAAGGACCAACAAAATGCGATGTGAGCTTTTGAGACTTCAAATCTCGGCCAACACCAGTTACCGGCGTAACTCTAAAAAACATGTGATCTCCCTCTTGGAATTCAAGTGCTTTTCTCCTCTTATCATGGTAACTTTTCTGACGACTCTGCGACACTTTCATCTTTTCTTGGATCATCTTGATCTTTTTAGTCGTCTCTTGCACAATCTCAGGTCCGAGTATAACACTCTCGCCTGACTCATCCCAACACAAAGGAGTTCTACACCTCCTACCATACAATGCTTCATGCGGTGCCATTCCGATACTAGAATGATAATTGTTATTATAGGTAAACTCAATCAACGAGAAATGATTATCCCATGATCCACCTTGAAACAACACACAAGCTCTCAGCAAATCCTCTAAAGACTGGATAGTTCTCTATGTCTGTCCATCCGTCTGCGGATGATAGGCAGAACTCAACCTCAACTTAGTACCCAAAGTTGTCTGCAAACTTTCCCAGAACCTCGATGTAAATCTCGGATCTCTATCAGACACAATACTCGAAGGAATACCATACAGTTTCACAATCTGCTCAATATGTACTTCGGCAAGCTTCTGCAACGAATAATTGATCCTCATTGGTATAAAATGAGCCGATTTGGTTAATCTATCCATAATCATCCAAATCAAATCATATCCCTTCAAAGTCTTTGGTAAACCTGTCACATGATCCATAGAAATGCTATCCCATTTCCATTCTGGAATACTCAACGGTTGCATCAGACCCGACGGTCTCTGATTTTTAATCTTCGACTTCTGACAAGTCAAACAAGCATATACAAACTCTGCAATTCCCTTCTTCATATCTGGCCACCAAAACAACTTCTTCAAATCTTGATACATCTTTATGGCACCAGGATGATTACTCAACCCGCTTATGTGACCTTCCTCAAGAATGCTCTTCTTGATTTCTAGCACATCAGGAACACACACTCTATCTCTGAATCTCATCACACCATTCTCGTCGATCCGAAAATCACCCCCGTTACCTTGGTTGATTAACGTGAGATGATCCACCAAACTCAAATCATATTTTTGACCTTCTCTGATTTGTTGGAGAATACCACTAGTCAACTTTAGCATACCCAACTTCACACTGTTAGGAGTCTCTTCACAAACCAAACTCATATCTCTGAATTGCTCAATCAGTCCTAACTCTCGAACCATAAGCATCAACATATGTAAGGACTTTCTGCTTAACGCATCAGCCACAACATTAGCCTTACCAGGATGGTAACTCAATTCAAAATCATAATCCTTCAGAAGTTCAAGACATCTTCTCTGCCTCATGTTCAACTCTTTCTGATCAAACAAATACTCCAGGCTCTTGTGATCACTGAACACTTCGAACCTAAACCCAAAAAGATAATGTCTCCAAATTTTCAACACAAACACCACAGCGGCCAACTCTAAGTCATGCGTAGGATAATTCCTTTCATGAACCTTTAGTTGTTTGGAAGCATAAGCAACTACCTGACCATTCTGCATTAATACACCTCCAAGATCCATCTTCGATGCACCACAATACACTACAAAAGACTCACTCGGGTTTGGCAAAATCAACACTTGAGTAGTCGTCAACTTCTTCTTGAGTTCTACAAAACTCTTCTCACAAGCAACATCCCACACATAAGCTTGACCCTTTCGAGTCAACTGATTCAAAGGCAATGCCAACTTTGAAAAGCCTTATATAAACTTACGATAATAACCAGCCAATCCAAGGAAACTTCGAATCTCAGTAGCAGACTTTGGAGTCTCCCACTGCAACCCAACATCAACTTTCGACGGATCAACAACAATTCCTCCATCAGAAATCACATGGCCAAGGAGACTCACTTACTTCAACCAAAACTCACACTTGGACAACTTGGCATAAAGCTTCTTGTCCCTCAAAACCTGCAATAACACTCTTAGATGTTACGCATGCTCTTCCTCGGACTTAGAATATATCAAGATATCATCAATGAACACTACCACAAACTGATCCAAATAAGGATGAAAAATCCTATTCATATACTCCATGAATACACCAGGTGCATTAGATGCACCAAATGACATCACAGTATATTCATAGTGTCCATACCTCGTCTTGAAAGCTGTCTTCGGAATATCATCAGGCTTAATGCGAATCTGATGATAACCAGACCTCAAATCAATCTTGCTAAACACACAAGCACCCACCAATTGATCCATCAAATCATCAATCCTCGAAAGTGGATACTTATTCTTGATTGTTACTTTATTCAATTGCCAATAATTCATACACAATCTCATGCTACCATCTTTCTTCTTCACCAACAACACAGGAGCACCCCACGGGGAAACACTCGGTCGAATAAACTTCTTCTCAAGCATCCCTTCCAACTAATTCTTCAATTCTCCTAACTCAGATGCCGACATCTGGTAAGGAGCCATCGACACAGGACTAGTGCCCGATATCACATCAATAGTAAACTCTACCTCACGCTTAGGAGGTAAGTCACTCACGTCGTCTGGAAACACCTCTGGAAATTCCCGAACAACTGGCAGTTCCACGCTCACTGCTCCATAATCAACTTGAAGTGATGCAAACAATGCAAACATCCAGGCCTCATCTTCCAAGAGTTCGTCTACTTTCTTGGCAGATACATACATCAGCTCTCCACCATCACCAAACGCTGGGAACCTCACAGTCTTACTGTAGAAATCGATATGAACATAGTTATACTCCAACCAGTTCATTCTAAGAATAACATCAATTTGATGCAAGGGTAGACATACCAAGTCCATCACAAAATTCTTATCATAAATGGTCAAAGGGCAACTCAAATAGACTAACGCAATAGTCATAGGACCATTAGTCTGGGTATCTATAACCATACTCCCAATCATCGAAGATAATTTCAAATTTAACCTCTTAGCACATTCAATAGAAATAAATGAATGAGTAGCATCAGTATCAAATATAACAATCAATTCAACATCATTAATAAAACAATTACCTCTGATCAAGTTATCTATCTTGGATTCTTCTGCACCGCTCAAAGTAAGCACTCTGCCATTTGTCTGAGCAGCAGTAGTAGTCTTCTTTGGCTGCTAACACTGGGTACTGATATGACCCTTCTCTCCATGGTTGAAGCAAATCGGAGCTTCGTCTTTACAGTCAATAACTATATGACCTCTCTTGCCATAACGATGACATCTCAGCGCTTTACAATTCTCAGCACGGTGACCTTGCTCGCCACACTTATAACACTTTCCTGGAGCAGTAACCGCTCCCCCACTTAAATTTTTCCCATCCGAAGCCTTCTTTTCCCTTTGTCACCAGAAGTCACATACGGTTTCCCTCTATACTGAACTTTCTCTTTCTTCTCACTCAGCTGCTTGTAGTGAGTAGATCGAGCTCGGTTATCCTCATCATAAATTCTGCTATTGTCCACCAGTTCCGCAAACTGAAGAATCTGCTGGTACCCAATTCCTTGCTTAATCTCCTGTCTCAACCCATTCTCAAACTTGAGACACTTTGACATCTCTGCGTCAGCATGATTGTAATGGAGACAATACTTTACTAAAGACTCAAACTTTGCCGTATACTCAGCCACGATCACATTCCCTTGTTTCAGCTCAAGAAATTCCACCTCTTTCTTGCCCGAAACATCTTCAGGAAAATACTTCCTCAAAAATTCTTCCTTGAGTGTTATCCCACCAGTCCTCAGCTTCCTCTGCTAGCATATGTGTACCAAACTGTACCTGTTGAGCATCAGTGCACGCCATAACTCGGAAAGTCTTCTCAATCACTTTCAGCCACTTCTGTGCACCATCAGGATCATGAGTGCCCATAAAAGTCGGCAGATTGTTCCTCTGGAACTTTCCCAAAGCACGAAACTCATATGGAGGTCCACCATTCTAGGCCATCACTTGGCTAAGTGATTTCAGTGCATCGGCAGTAGCACAATCATTTCTTCCAGCCATCTGCAACCACCAACAAGGTTAGAAGAAAACAACTCATCCAATAGTGTTCTCACACTATCGTCTGGCAGGGGACTAACAACATAAAAACTTGGCCGGACGGGCCGACCTGCTCTGATACCACTAATGTAACACCCTTTTCTACTCCACAATTATTATGTCAAAATAACACAGATAACAGAGTAAAATAATAAATTCAATAAAAGCCACCTCAAAAGGGCGTACATTTCCCAAATCCTCAAAATAAGTCAAGGCTCCGTAAACAACGGGTTTTCCCAAAAGGCATCAAAAATTGCACAAAGGCAGCGGAACTCAAAGGCATAATCCAAAGTTTTCCTTATACGGGAAGATAATCAAAATAATATCGATAAAACATGGTTCAACTCAAAGACCCCAACCCGATGTTACACTATCAGAGCAAGACCCTCTAAGTTAACCAAAAGGCCAACGATGCAAAACTTCAAAAGTCCTCAATGACATCCACAACTAAACCTGGTCATCTGCATGTTACCCACGTGGAGGCAACATTCAAACAGGCAAGGTGAGTAAAATGATTCATAATAATCAATGTAGAAAATCAACATATAAAATGGCGTCATTATCATATTCATCAATGGACATCAAAGCCATAACATCATAATTTACTTAAAATCATCTCATAAATGCAAATGCAACAAGACTCAATGCATGTGGTACCAATCATCACAGCTCGATGGACACTAGGCCATCAACCTTCCATAGATCCCCATCAATAGAATCAATTCTACTTGAGAACCGGAGCACATCAAAATACCTCACATCCGCACAATGGGATTGAAGCCAAAGTAATCAAGATCCTGAACCAAAGTCCGGATGCACATGAATGCATTGTGAACACGTTAATAATCATCCTCATAATAACAACATAGGTGCATCATCATTCATCACAATCATCATCATCATATCTCATGTCGTCATAGAATTCATCAAAACTCATGGTAATATCATCATATTACATCATAGTAATCATCATGTAATCGTGTATATATCACATAGAATTCACAGTCATACTCATGTTAATTCGTCAAAGAAATCACAGAATCAAAACATCAAGGTGTCATTGCATAACGTCTACATTCGCAAAACTCGGCTACGTTTGCTAGCAAGTTCGCTAGGCGAGTCTGAGGAGAGTTTCTTTGCTATGCGAAGGATTCTTCACTAGGCGAGTCTGAGACTAAATCATTCGTTGTGCGAAGCATTCTTCGTTAGGCGAACAACGCGATGACAACAAACTCTGCTATGCACCAGAACCTAAAACCAACCAAAAAGCCCCACGATTCACTTCCCCAATGCTCCAAAAACATCCCTAAATCATCCCTAAGGTCTTACGGCGATAAAGGCACAAAACCTACGGTTTATTAGGCCAATCTCGTATCATATTCACGCCTTAAATCACAAATTTCCTTACAGTTACCCATACTTACTAGAATTACTCACTATCTAATATTCCTATCCCTTCAGGGTTAGCCAAATAACAAATTAGAGTTTTGGCCATGAAGGCCTAATTTTCCTTTTTCCCAAAGAACTCCCTACGGTTAAAATCACAATAGTAGATTTAGGCCATGAAGGCCAGAATCCCTTTTTCTCATAATCAACCCCCAAAATACCTTAAACCCTTAAATCAACCTTAAATACATTGAAATTATACATTGAAAACAATGAAGGTAATATTCCCCATACCTTAATTTTCGATCAAAGCCTTCTCAAATCTTTCAGGGAACCTTTTGAAGCTTTTGCCTCAAATCTTCCTCCTCAGAGCTCTAGCCTCAATTCTTCTCACGGTCTAACAAATGAATCCTAATCCCATCAAAATTTCCTTTTTGTTAAACCTAGTCTTGAGCCTCAAAATTGGGCTTTCCAATATTACCCTCACTAACTCCTCTTCAATTGTCCAATTTGCCCTTATTTCACTTATATTTATTTTAATTAATAATAATACTAATATATTCATATTATATACTATTAATTAAATAAATAACCCAAAAATGCATAATTCTCAATAACTCCATAAAACCACCAAAAAATCACTGAAATGCGAATATTCTTATTTAAATAAATTAAATTAAATATTCCAATTAAAATTTGGAGCGTTACACTTCTCCCCATAGCTCTTTTAGAAAGTTCTTCCCCTTTAACATGCTTCTCACCATGTTCATGATCGACAAATTTTTTCATTCGGTTAAACCATTT
This sequence comes from Lathyrus sativus, assembly GCA_963859935.3. NCBI lineage: Eukaryota > Viridiplantae > Streptophyta > Magnoliopsida > Fabales > Fabaceae > Lathyrus > Lathyrus sativus. Next base: position 89,152,614 of record OZ012735.1, on the reverse strand, counting down.
AGTTGTGGTGTATAGGGTGGTACTACCTCATGTACAATCCCTTCTTGATCATAAAATCTCCCAAAGTCATTTAAGACGTATTCACCCCCACCATCCATTTTGATTACTTTGAGCTTGTTACCACTTTGCCTACTCGCCATGGACTTGAAATTCTTGAACACTTCAAATACCCCATCCTTTCTCTTGATTATGTATTTCCATAGCTTTCTACTATGACCATTGATAAATGTGACAAAATACCTATTACCACCAATAGAATCTACTTGCATCAGCCCACACACATTTAAATACACCACTTCAAGGTGATAACTTGGTTCTCATGTCTGCATCATTGCTGAACTTTCTCTTATATTTCTTTGCTCGCACACTTTTTTCATAAATTTCAACTGGTATGTTGATCGATGACAGCCCCGTAACCATTATGTTCTTTTGCAAGTCTTTGAAATCTCTAAAATTGAGATGTCCAAGATGATAGTGCCACATCCACTCTTCACGACTTACTGCAGTAGTAAGATATATATGCTCTATAACCTTCAAATCAACCTTGAAGATTCTATTGGCAGCCATAGGCACTTTAAGGACCAAAACTCCATTTGCATCTATAATGCGTAACCCCTTATTTTCCATGTGAATCTTGTAAATCTTCTCAAGTAATTGGTCAATACTTAGAAGGTTAAATTTGATTTCTGGATTTACAAGACATCTTTGATCAAGGAATTTCCACCATCCCTCCTCATGATCAAAACATCACATATCACATAGGCCATTAGAGTGGTGTCATCCGTAAACTTTACTTTGTTCTTCATGGCACGATTGATTTTGACAAAAAAATCCTTTTTTCCCGTCATATGAGTTGAACAACCCGAGTTCAAATACCACTCCTAACTACAATGAAATCCTTTCACACTCATCATGGTGTCTTCCTCTTCACAAAATCAGTCAATCGTATCATTCAACCAACCATAACTCAATTTTTCAGCATTCTTTGAGTTGTTGCAGCTGCTTTTCTACAGTTATTTACTGCTACAATTCGCTTGTGATCATGACCAAAAGTACATTCTCTTCATCAAACTCTTGTCTTGAAACCTTGGCTTCATCCCCTTGAGATTCATTCTTGTTCACATTGTATTCTTTTGCAAAATGATCGAACCGTTGACACTTGCAGAACTGCTCCTTGCTCTTGTCAAACCTCTTCCTCTTACCTCTAAAGTTCATTGACCACCACTTTTGTTGTAGTTGCTCTCACCCTTTTAACAAGTTGAACTCTTTGAATTTTGGGACTCTTTTTCACCAAAATTCTAAAAATTCACTTTTTTCTTCATGGGTTATATTCCTTTCGAAGCGATCTCTGCCTTCTTATTTAAATTCACTTTTTGGGACTCTTACCTTCTTATTGAAATGAGCTTGCAAAGCGATCTCTGCCTTTGTCTTATCACTATTTCTCCCCTCTATCTTTTGCTCATGAGCCTCAAGAGAAATTTGCAGCTCCTCTTTGATCATCGTCGCAAGATCCTTCGACTTTGCAATCGCCACAACTATATTTTCAAATCTTGGTGTTAAAGAACACAAGATTTTAGTAACAACATACTGCTTCATAATAGTTTCTCCGCTTGCCTTCACTTGATTCACCAAGCGAGTGATTCTAGTTGTGAAATCGTTGATTATCTCATTTTCCTCTATTTGAATCAATTCAAGCTGAAGTTTGTGAGTTTTTAACCTCATCGCCTTCGCTTTATCATCCTCTGCATAAGCTTTCTCTAAGATCTCCCACGATTGCTTTGACGATTCGCAATCACCAAGTTTCTCGAAATTGTCTCCATCAACACATTGGTGGATCAAGAGCAACACTTTAAAATCTTTCTTATTTTCTTCCTTATATGATGTTTGTTACGCCTATGTTACTTTAGCTTGAAGAGGAGTAACATCATTCTTGATCACTTCAAAGACATATTGGTAGCAAAATAATGCCTTCATTTGCTTTCACCATTTGTCGTAATTTTTTGCATCAAAATTCATGTTGCACACTATGTGTTTGTGGATCTAAACTAGGCTCTTGATGCCAAATGTTGGAACAAACAACCTTTAGATTGATGAAACAATGGTGGATAAATTTTGGACGTGGAGAGTGAAAGAGGAGAATTAAGAGAGAGAGAGAGAGAGAGAGAGAGAGAGAGAGAGAGAGAGAGAGAGAGAATTGAAGGTGAAAGGTTATGATTTCATTTACTTTGGTGAGTGTGCACCCTAAACACTTATATATGAATTACAAAACAGTTGGGATCTAAATTGACCAAGTACAATAACAGGAAATACAAAATTTCGTTTCTGTAACTAATTACACTAAATTGATTAAGTGGTTACACCTGATACTGAATAAACTAAAAACTAAATCAGTTTTAGTGGTAACCGGTTACATCAAATCCTGTAACCGGTTATATCTGTAAAAGTTTAACTTTCTACTACTGAATGCATCTCATGTCTTGATGTAACCGGTTACACACCCGTGATAATCGGTTACAACAATTAAATTACTTCAAAAGTTAATTTTTTAAAAAATTATTTGAGACGTGGCTAATTATTTTAGTTTTTTTATAATATCAAAAACGCTTTTCGTTCTATTTTTTTTACAAATTATTACAATCATAATATTTAAAATATTAAAGAAATTAAGGTGGGAGAAACATTGCTCTTAAGATTAGGAATGACAATGGGCCGGATACTATAGTACCCGTCTCCGAACCCGCAGTTTGAAAAAGTCCATGTACCCGAGCTCATATCCGTGTGGACTCCAATGTTTGTACTCGTACCCGTACCCTATGGGTACCTTAGTACTCATACCTATACCCGTTTACCCGCGTTTCTAATAAAAAATTATCGATCAATTATAATTTATCATGTCGTTTTAACTTTTTAACAACATTTAAAAAAATTTGAGGATGTTATTGTTGAGTTAAGAAATGAAGAACCATTTATATTAAAATGCGTAGAAATTTAATCGTGATGTATTTAATAAAATTGTTAGATTAACATATGTATATAATAATGAAAATAAAAATATATAAATATATATCGTGCGGGTATAGGACGGACTGGGTACTAAGATACTCGTACCCGCACCCATACCTACTTATTTTAGTGGGTAATTGTCCGTGCCCATTTTGTAGATTTTTACCCTACCTGTTGTGGGTAAATTTTGAGGGTACCTACTAGGGATGGGTATAATTTTCATCCCTACTTAAGATAGAATCATATGCAAAGACATACTTGGAATAAATCAAGCATGCTAGCGAAATAAAATTGGTTTTATTTTTACATGCATCTTGTTATTTTTACATATATCTTGTTGTTAGAGGAGGATTATTCTAGAACGTTGAATAAGCAAAGCAATATCATATTGTACCACTTCACATGTTTGAAGTATGGATTCACACTTAAAAGTATTGAACGAAAATAAGTTTTTTTTCCTTCAAACTAACTATATTTTTCAATAAAATTCTCCAAATAACTATGTTTTTCCATTAATTTTCAAACTAATCATATTTTAGTTTAAAAAGTTAGGGTTAAATATACAACACTCCCCTGCAATGTAAGTGAGATTCGCTTTAATCCTCTGTAAAAGATTCATTTATTATTCCTCTGTAAAAGATTTCTTTTTTTGTATAAATTATATTTATTTATGATAATTTTTTAAAAAAAAACATAATGCATACAAACAGGAAACATGGAATCCGTACAAACAGTTTGATAAACATGGCAAGGGATACTTCCCGCCCATGTTTAGACCCCAAATCTCTAGTTAGACCAAAAGCTTATGAGAAGCTGCATTCTTTCACCTTATAACACTAAGCACGAACGACTTTACAAATGAATTGCAAGATTTAATCTCCCTCAGCCATTAACACGCTGAAGTCTAGTTATACAACATAGTAGTTTTTTGATCCATTAAAGTGGGTCTTGATCATCCAACGATAGTTGTTGGAAAAAAACAAATAAAGCATAGGGAAAAAGGAGAAACACAATAACAACACAAGAGATTAACGTGGAAACTCCAAAACCGGAGAAAAAACCACAACCATCGTCAAATGACAACCACAGAATAACACTATGTGAAAATTATTACAACATATTACAAGAGCATGAAATAACAAAGAAAGACAAATACAAGCTTAAAATGCTTTTGACTGGTGCATCTTGGAACGAAGAACTTGAATCCTATATATAGAATTGGACTCCTTCTTCATTCACAAAACTAAGCGATGTGTGACTTCTTCAACATGTATATTTTCAACCAACCCTAACAATATCCACATTGATTGAAAATAATACATAAACTTTCATTGTCTTCACCAACAATCATACTTCATCATAAAGATTATCAACATATATATTTTTAACCAACCCCAACAATCTCCATCTTGATTGAAAATAATACATAAACTTTCATTGTCTTCACCGACAATCACACTCCACCATAACGAGTATAGTCACTTGAAGCTACACCACTCCAAGAATTTTCACATTGTCTTCACCAAAAATCATAGTTTTAAAAACTATTGTTCCAGACTGGCTCAATGGCTAGGCGTGGCCCAATCCACTTCTGCTTCCAGAACGACCCAATTGCCTAAATCCAGCCAATTTGGGGGGAGCATTTACCTTTCTTTCCCTCCATCGGGGAAGGTTGGTCGATTGACCTTTAGGGTCAACTGCCCCTCCTCAGCAGTTCCTGCCTGTCACGCACGGTTCCACCATCCAAAAACAGTCACGACGCATGTGCCCGTTACTGCGCCTATGCCCGTGGCAACGGCTAGTTCAGGGCACTTCCACCCGTCGCAACGGTTAGTTTCTGGCAGTTACCAATTCTTCAGGGGACGATTATCTCACCCCGAAAATAGAGACCAATGGCCAAGCGCTGGGGGCATTATAAAACCCTCTCATTTGAGAGGGTCAGGTATTCAATATTCATCCTAAATACACACCGGGTCAGGTATTCAATATTCATCCTAAATACACATCGGAGTATTTTCCCTTTTTTCTCCTGATTCTCACTTTAGCATCGGAGTACCTTGCAGGTACACCCCCTCCTCATCTTTCACACCCAGCATCGCAGACGTTGTCTCTGGCCCACTTCAGGTTTTGATCAGTCGGTAAGGTCAGTGACACCGTCTGTGGGAAATCCTATTATCTCCATCTTTCTTCCATCGTAGATTCAAGACCAAAGTAGTTCTTCCAAGATTTTGATCATGGTCAGCTGTGATAATGTCCATGATGCTTGCAACTCTGCCTTCCTCTCTGTCAACAAGACTGATACTGACGGAGCAACCCCCTTTCTTGAGAGTGACGCCCATCAGCAAAGAGATGGAGCCACCACGTCTCCCTCCCCCGTTCGCGCTGATCACACTGAGGTCCAGCCTTTCCAAGACCACCAACTTGTCCCAGTTCTGCCCAGCACCGACCCGGCCATGGCGGCCTTCCTCGAAGCTCTCAACAAGTCCAACCTCCTAATACTTCATCATAACGCAAGGATTGGAGCCCTAGAAGAGTCCAGGCGGCCAAGATCCCATCCATCGAGGAAAGAGCGCCGGAGATCCCATAGTCCTCCTTCCCAGCACGAAAAAGACCACCGGACACCACCAGAGCCAGAGTCCCAGGAAATCAGAAAGTGTGACCCCATCTCCCCCTAGAGCCAGTACTCCTAGGGGACCAAGAAAGCCAGAAGTGACCTACGAGCGGAGTCCCAGCGTTCGCCTCCTCAAGGCGCAAGCGTACATCCAGTACGAGGAGAAAGAAGCTGCTAGCTCCGCCCGGGACTCAAGGCACCAAGAGAGTTCCAGGTTCTCCAAGCATGATGACCCATCGACATCTTGTCGAGGAGATAGACGACGCGAGGATCACCCCCGGGAGCCCTAGGACAACAAAGGACCTTCTGGCTATTTCCATGAATATACTCCTTTGATCGTCTCTCGAGAAAAGATTCTCTCCGAGTGCGTTAACTCAGAGTTCCAACAAGCAGGGGTCTGATTCCCTAAACAGATACCACCCAAGCCTAATACTGACAATTCGAAGTATTTCCGGTTCCACAAGAGCCACGACCATATGACCGACGACTGCATCCATCTAAAGGATGCCATTGAGATACTGATCAGGGACGGGTACTTGAAACAATTTGCCAAAAGGAAGGGGGTTCCTCGACAAGACGCCCAAGAGTCCAAGAAGTTCGAAGAGGAGGTGCCTTCCCCAGAAGAAATCAGCCTTCAGGTTGTCATGAGCATCTCGCAGTCTGAAGACTTCTATATCCCCGAGGGACTCAGTGTCCCTCCTTACTTTTTTGCACACAGCCCATGGGAGACCTTCGCCTCCGCCGTCGTCATCTCCGGAGGGGGCTTCAACAAGGTTACCGTAGGGTCCATAAAAGGAAGTTCGAGCACCTTATCAGCAATAGCTCGAACCGGAACTTCACCCTCAACAGGATCCGGGGAGAGTCTGTTCCCATCTGCTTCTACCGCAAGGAACTCCTCGGCGGGGATCTCAACGCCAACATCCCTCTGCTCATAAGAACCCAAATGGCCAACTTTGATGTACGGTGAATCCTCGTCAATCAGGACAGCTCGGTCAACATCATGTATTCCCAACTGTTCTCCACTCTCCAACTAAACAAATCACACTCGACGCCCTACGTAGGCTCTGATCTACAGGGCTTCAACAGGCCAGTCATAAAACCTTAGGGACACGTAGAACTGATCATGACTTTTGGATTTGTAGAGACGTCCAGGTCCATCAAAGTCCAGTTCCTAGTCATCGACTGCCCATCCCTATACCGGTGCATCTTTGGATGGCCAACTCTGGCCGAATTGATTGTCGTGCCTTCGAACGTGTACCTGAAGATGAAGTACTACACTTCTAAGGGTCTCGTGGCCACTCTGCACGGGGACATCGAAGCACCAAGGAGATGTTTTGAAGCAGCCTTCAAAAGGGTTGAACACTATCGCCACCAAGCCGAAGACTCCCGGCAAGCCAGCTTTGCCCTACAACTACGAAGAGGCAAAGCCGCTGCCCTACGTCGACTTCATCAACCTTAACAGTCGCTTTTCTAATGGTGACCAGAGGAATCAGAAAGGGAAGAGGGAAGAGATCTAACCACGTTCAAGTAGCCCTTTCACATCTACCAGGAGCGGTGAGACCTTTCATATGATGCGCCTAATTTCGGATGGAGATTTCGAACTTGTCCTACTCAGCGATGACCCCCAGCGAAGAGTGAAGATCAGGACCAGACTCTCCGACCTAGCAAGGAAACAACTTAAAGCCTACCTCCGAGAGAACGCGGATTTGTTCGCATGGAGCGCCATGGAAATGCCCGGGCTAGATCCTGACGTGGGCTACCACCAACTCACCATCGATCCCGCCACTAGGGCAATAGCTAAACGTATGCGAAAATAGTCTATAGAGAAAACGGAGGTTGTCGAACAGGCTGTAAAAGACTTCCTAGAGGCAAAATTTATTTCGGAGGCCAAGTACACTACTTGGTTGTCCAATGTTGTACTCGTAAAAAAATCAAATGGAAAGTGGCGCATGTGTGTTGACTATACTGATCTTAATAGGGCCTACCCTAAAGACGCATATCCCCTCCCCAACATAGACAAATTAATTGATAATTCTGTTGGGTTTAAATTGTTATCTTTCATGGATGTGTATTCGAGCTATAACAAAATACCCATGGCAATAAGCGACAAAAGGTACACAACTTTCATGACTGAATCGGGAAACTATTACTACAATGTAATGCCCTTCGGCTGGAAAAATGTTGGCACTACCTACTAAAGAATGATGAACAAGGTCTTCCAAGGAGAAATTAAGGATATGCTCGAAGTCTATATGGACAACATGACCTTGAAATCCCACGAGGAATCCGATCACACGATCCATTTGAAGAAAGTTTTCGAGCAGGCCAGGAAGTACAGGATGCGCTTCAACCTGGAGAAGTGCATGTTCGGGGTATAAGTGGGCAAGTTCCTTAGCTTTTATCTAACAGAACAAGGAATCAAAGCTAACCCCGACAAGTGCAGAGCCTTCTTCGAGGTTCCCACGCCGAACTCGAAGAAGTCCATCCAATCCCTAAACGGGATGCTCGATTCGATGTCCCGTTTCGTGGCAAAGTTTGCTCAACACACACTCCCCTTTTCCAAACTCCTCCGCAAGGAGGCGACTTTTGAATGGACGGAGGAATGCAACAAAGCCCTTCTCTACCTGAAGAAACCTCTGTCAGAACCACCGATCCTCTCCCCACCAGAGAATGCAGAAACCATATCTCTATCTCGTCGTCACGACCGAGGACGTCAGCACTCCCCTCATTCGTGAAACACACGATGAGCAGAAGCACATATATTTCACGAGAAAAATGTTGCAAGGACCAGAATTGAGATACCAGCAGATAGAGAAAATGGCCCTAGCCTTTATTAATGCTAGAAGAAGGTTGAGGCACTACTTTCTGGCCCACACAATCGTGGTATGCACGGACTAACCCGTAAAGCAACTATTAGGATGTCCAGACATGGCCAGCAGAATGTTCAAGTGGTCACTAGAGTTATCCGAGTTCGACATCCAGTATGAGAACAGAAAGGCCCTCAAGGCTCAGTCACTAGCCAACTTTGTCGCGAAGATGACCTTGCCTAATTCCTCGACTTGTGGGGCTCGCAAGTGGATAAACTTTGTCGACGAAGCATCCATCTCGGTAGGGAGTGAAGCATACATCATCTTGAAAAAGAGGAAGGAATCTTGTCGAAGTCTTGCTTAGATTGTTTTTCCCCATTTCCAATAATCGGGCTGAATACGAAGTCTTCCTCGTGGGTCTACGCCTCACCGAAGATCTAGGAGCCGAGGAAGTCATCATCTGCACCGATTCTCAACTCGTAGCCCTCCAGGTTCGGGGAGAATACCAGGTCAAGAATGACAACCTATCTGAATACTTGACCCTGTTCAAGGAAAAGATGACAAAGTTTACATCGGTAGAGGTGAAACGCGTTCCCCGTGAACATAATATCTGAGCGGATGTTTTTTCAAAGCTGGCGAGCACAAAAAAGAAAGGGGAAAAAATTTGTCATCCAGGAAGTACTTCGGTGACCCAACATCGAGAAATCTTCTACGACCCTCAACGTGCACATCATCGGCGACAACAACTTCTAGATGACCCCCGTCTACAACGACCTCGCCAAGGACGAACTACCGTCCGACCCCAAGGAAGCCAGCATAGTCAAGCGCAGAGCCTGCTCCTACGACCTGGTCGAAAATAAGCTCCATAGGCAAGGGTTTTCCATCCCTCTCCTCAAATGCGTCAAGGAGGAAATGGTCTCCCACGTCCTGTGCGAGATCCACGAGGGGATCAACGCCTAGCACCTTGGGGGGAGATCCCTCGCCAGGAAGGCTTTACGAGCAAGATATTATTGGTCAACCATGCAGCATGACACAAAGGAACATGTGAAGAGATACAAAAAAATGCCAACGACACAGGGACATGCACTTGGCACCGCCAAACGAACTCAAAACAATGTCCTCCCCGTGGCCCTTCGCATGGTAGGGCCTGGATATCCTAGAAGCATTCTTCGTAGGGTCAAACCAGAACAAGTACCTGATAGTAGGTGTTGACTACTTTATAAAGTGGGTAGAAACAGAGGATCTGGCCAAAATAACGGCCCACAACATATTTTGCTTCTACAAGTGGAACATCCTTGCCCATTTCGGCATCCCCCAAGCAATCGTCGTTGCCCAACTAGGCACCAAGCAATACTTTGCATCCGTGGAACATCCCTAGACTAACGGACAAGCCGAGGCGGCGAACAAGGTACCCTACGAGGCCTCAAATGCAGGCTAGAGGAAACAAAGAAACAATGGGTCGAAGAGTTTCACATCATGCTCTGGGCCTACCATACTACGCCCCACTTTTTGATCGGGTAAACCACTTTTTGTCTAGCGTATGAAACTGAGGTAGTAATCCCCATTGAGATTCACGTGCCATCCAGGCGGACTGAAGCTCCCCTGGATGAGGAGACAAATGGCAAGGCACTAAGGGAGGAGCTCGATCTCGTCGAAGAGGTCCGGTCAGGAGCGGCCCTCTGCGAGGCCTCCCTAAAACAAAAAATTACGATTAGGCATAACGTCAAAGTTATACAACGAGAGTTCTAAGTGGGCAGTCTCGTTCTAAGGAGGAATCACACAGATTCTCGAGAAGGCAAACTCACCGCTAACTAGGAGGGGCCCTATCGTGTTCAAGCAAAAAGTGGGAATGAGGCCTACTACCTAAAACATCTTAAAGGGGAAGAACTCTCTTGACCATGGAATTCCAAAAAAGCTCAAACAATACTATAGCTTACGCCTTAACTATCAGCAGGCTCCATCGACACGACGAGGATAACGCATCGACCATAAGTGCGCGCCCAGGTACAAACACTACATAGCAAAATAGATCAAGGCAGGTTTTCTCTCAAGAACGAGCAAAATCCATGCCTGACGGTGGTCCCTCGACCGAGCCCACCGTCGACCAAATACCAGACCAGGCACAACACCCAGCTTACAATGGGAAGTTCACGTCGCGAACTCAGACCGCAAACACGACCTGAGCTCCGCCCTCATACCCGGAAGCTACCCAAGCCTTTCGAACAGTTCCCCTTACTATCGAACATATCTTGTCGAGCAAACCCCGAAACAACAAATCCTGTATTAGAGTAGCCCTTATGACAGGCACGCATCTCGAGCAACATTCTAACACTTAGCAAAAATAAAGCAAAGTAAAGACATGCATAAAAACGAATCATACAGAATCGGTCATATTCGTCGAGAGTAAACATTATAATAAAAACGGCCACAAGGACCGCGATTGTACGTGTTACATTACCAAGGGGCCAAGCCTCACACAAAAAATTAATTTCAAAAACACGACACGCAGGCCGAAAGTACAACTGAAAGAAAAATCACTCGTCCGTCTATTGAGGCTCTTCACGGGCAGCTTGTGGATGCTCCTCGCTGATTTGAAGAAAGTAGGGGATGACGATCCAGTCTCCTGCAACACTATGGAGGAACCCGGCTCCCTCGGTGGACAATTCGACCCTGGAGTGCATGATCTTTAGTTGCTCCACAGCGTTGTTGAAGGCCTCTTCGACGATGGACACACAATCCTCCTCCACCTGGGTAATGCGAGCGGCCAGCTCAGCTAGTGTCTTCAATTTCTTCACTTCCTCACTCTTACTTCAGCAGGAGCAGCGGCAGCCTTCAACTGCTCAACTAGGTCCTCCACGGCTTTCTTTTTCACGTAAAGGGTATTCTTCTCCCTGTTGGCCTTGGCCAGCTCATCCTGGTACTTTTTCACCGCCTTCTCGACGACCCTGGCCCACTCCTCCTAGGACTTCTTCAACTTCTCTTCCAGGTCCGCAATCGCATTTTGGGCCTTCTTCAGCTCAGATTCATGGTGGGAACCCTCCTCGGTGCAAACCACCTCAATTTCTAAAACCCTTATCAGGGCAGAAGCATCCTGAGCAAGCATTGCCCTTTTGCTCGGGCAGTCCATCTCCTCGAGCTTCAGAGACTCCTCCTGAGGAATTGCCAAAGCAGAGATTTCGAAGAATCTCTTGTTGTGAAGGCATGGGGCAGCTCAAATATACTCTTCTCCCCCTCCTTGCTAAGGTCCATAATCTCGCCCATCCATTGATGCTTGAACCTTGAACTTACAGGCACGGGGGATGTCTGGGTAGTCGGAGGGGTAGACGAGGAGGTCCTCGACCCCGTTTATGGTGGAGGCTCGTTGACTGAGGTGGCTCTTCCCGATCTCTATTCCCTCATTGAACTTCGCTTGAGCATTCTTCACCATTCGTTCTTGGGCAGAAGACATTTTACCTGCAAAACAACGAGCACATTAATACACGAAGAAAATAACAATTCAGACAAACTAAGAAGAAATAAAAGGCTACCCAGAAGTTCTAAAGCCCCAGCATAAATGCTACACTCGAGGAGCTCCTTCGTATTGATATACTGAGCCTCCACTTTGGGCCCCCCATCTTCTTCATAAATAATCTTCCCAGCACAGGTCTGTTGAAGCGGTCAAGCAGCAAGCAAAAAATTATTAAGTACCCAGTTTTGTCATCTCCACAGGGATCAGTGCGATACGAACGCCGTTCAATGTCCTATACATTTCTAAGCCTATTGTTCAAAAGTTTTGGTTTAAAAGGTTCAAGGAACTGTAAATTAAAACATAAAATATAAAGTAAAGACTGAAATATACACAACGCAATCATTTGTCTAATATCTTCACGCATCACCCACGACGGAGGTCATCTCTAACGCAACATCGAGAGAACAACCGTGTTGTCTCATTGGTGATGTCTCACCCAACAAAAACGCAACACAGAGCATTAAGAGCTGATACTCACGCAAATGCTAAGCCTAAACCTATGTCTAGCATTTAGGACCTAACATGTAATCATCCTAGATCCAGATTTGAAGAGTATATGTCTATCACGGTTCAAATCAAAGATAAACAAGTAAAAGACGACACCCATATCAGATAAACGATTGTTTTGCATAAAACACAATGATCAAAATACGTACACACGCTTAACCCTTTTTACATGTATTCACCTAATCTGCCAAATGGTTGTGAACACCGTTCTTCATCACTATTATCACGCACCCGCACAATATCGTATTGATCTTACTCATGCTACACATGCTACTTAATCAACACAATACTAAAGAGGATACAATGAATATCAACTTACAAAACCATGTTAAAAATTTGCTCATTGATATAAGAAAATCTGAGATCAAAGATGTGAAAAGGTTTTGTCAAGACCTACAAACAAGCAATCAAAGATAATCAATCAATAGAGAATCCAAACTAATTCACAAACATAAATTAGATGAAATACATAAGGTATTAAAATATTACATCCAAACCCTAACAAGAGATCAAAAATCTTACCTCCTCCCTCTTAGGGTTTTGTGTTTCTCTCTCTAAAATAAACTTGAAATGAAGAGAGATAAGTTCTGATGTAGAAAAAATTACATTCTTTTCCTAAAAAGCAATAAAAATACTTATATAGTACATTCAGGATCTGTCATGTTCTCCTAGCGAACAACAAATTAGGCACCTGAGGTGCCTCTAAACAGTTAAACCGCCCCTAAGATATTTCCAAATATTCGCTGGGCGAGAAATTCTTCGCCTAGCGAAGCCTTCGCTGTGAACCTCGCCTAGCGAGTTTATGGCCATTTCTCCTCTGTCTCAAGTCTGGGAGTGTTTGCTGGTAACTCGCTACCTCTTCTCCTAGCGAGTTCTTCGCTGCCTCCTTCGACTAGCGAGCTTTGTGAAGTTTTCTGGCAAGCTTCGCTAGGAGCTTCGCACGACGAGTTTTATGATGTTTTTCTGCTGTCTTGGTTTCCTTGCCCAATTTTTGTGTCTTAATATTCACTTGTTTTGTGCCTAATTCCTGCATAATAACACACAAGTCAAAGCAACCAAGGCATATATCAACAATGAAGCAATTCATCTAAAACTAGAGTGTTTCTAATCACTTTTACCTACAAAAAGAGTGAAAGATGCCAATATTTGATAGAGAAAATAAGCAAAGTTTAACATCTAACAACTCTCCCCAACTAGATTTTTGCTTGTCCTCAAGCAAAGTATGTCTCTCATTTCAAACAAGAGGATTTACTCAAGATTAAGATTCACCCATGAATGGATAAAATGGCTCATACACAAAGAATGCAAACAAGCAATGGTTTCAAATGTTGGGAATCAAACAATGCACAAGAACTAAATTCTTAAAGCAAATATTAAGCCATGTATCAATCAACAACTATGTTTTTCATGAATGAATCACTTTATCTCTCCTCTTCAAATAAGGATTGAAGAAATTACGCGTTTGCAACTGCGGGGACAATTTCACTCACCTAACAAACAATGTCAATATCAATTCAATTCATACAATATCTAACAATCAAAAGTGAAAATATGGAAGCAAAAAGATCACTAAGGTCTTTAAGATTGTAGCTTGGTCGGGTTTACAAACAAGGGTCATTTATAAGGCCATTGAAACGAAATTGTCGATGCAAAAGAAACATTCACCGTACACGTTATTCACACATCCCAACTTCATTCCACTTGTTCTCATTTGAAACCTTCCCAACTTTTATTTCCCAACTTATTATTGTTTTTCACTATTTTTCTTCCAAGCAAGAATTCTTTTTCTCTCTTTTTTTTTACATTCATATTCATATAACAAATTTTCTTTTCTTTTCAATGCTTTCTCGGTTTTTTTAAAAGTTGTGGCAACCTACCAAATTTCATTTCCGTTCTCCCCAACTTATCTTTTACTCAAACCTCAAGTGAATGCTCTTAATTTTTTTAGGCAAAAAGAACAATTAACATCAAATTCCGAGGTTCAAGAAAAAAAAATTTGGAATCTCGCACAATTTAAAGCCGAGATTCATACTGTTTAGGCTTAATGGGTTTCCGAATACTCTCTGCTCACGGGTAAGTTTCTTTTGGAACTGGTTGTGCTCGATAAAAACAAGTGCCTTGATCATTTCTAATGCTTCCAAAAATTCACAATGATAACAAGATAAAGCATGAATCACACGAATCAACAAAGTTTATCAGAAATCTAGCATTTAGTAAACAATGGAAGCTTTCTCACAAATTATGGTTTTTGATCCTAAGTGAAACAATCATTCAAACAAGTTGCCAAAAGAACAAATTTCATTTGCACAAAGACTTAAGTTCTTAAGCATTCTAAAATTCTAAACAAAGGAAACTATGTACCTTGACAACATTCACTTGTTTCATACTATCATCGCCATCCAAACTCGGTCGAATCTTCATTGAATGCTTTTATACCAATAACAAGCACTCTAGAAGGAGTTCTCATCATTCCTGAGCACACTAGAGAAACCATAAAAAGAAACAAATATATATACAATATAAACAAATATACAAAGCTTAAAAATATAGAACCGTTGCAATGCACTTCAATATCTCAACACCAATCCCCGACAACGACGCCATTTTGTTGAAGCGGTCAAGCAACAAGCAAAAAATTATTAAGTACCCAGTTTTGTCGTCTCCACAGGGATCAGTGCGATACGAACGCCGTTCAACGGCCTCTACATTTCTAAGCCTATTGTTCAAAAGTTTTGGTTTAAAAGGTTCAAGGAACCATAAATAAAAACAAAAAATATAAAGTAAAGACTGAAATATAAACGGAGCCTTGTTGGGATTGGATCTCATCAATTGACAATACATGCATTCTTCTGATCAAGTTAAACACAACGCAATCATTCGTCTAATATCCTCACGTATCACCCACGACGGAAGTCATCTTTAACGCAACATCGAGAGAACGACCGTGTTGTCTCATTGGTGATGTCTCACCTAACAAAAACGCAACACAGAGCATTAAGAGCTGATACTCACGCAAATGCTAAGCCTAAACCTATGTCTAGCATTTAGGACCTAACAGGTAATCATCCTAGATCCAGATTTGAAGAGTATATGTCTATCACGGTTCAAATCAAAGATAAACAAGTAAATAAAGACGACACCCATATTAGATAAACGATTGTTTTGCATAAAACACAATGATAAAAATACGTACACACACTTAACCTTTTTTTACATGTATTCACCTAATCTGCCAAATGGTTGTGAACATCGTTCTTCATCACTATTATCACGCATCCGCACAATATTGTATTGATCCTACTCATGCTACCTGTGCTACTTAATCAACACGATACCAAAGAGGATACAATGAATATCAACTTACAAAACCATGTCAAAAGTTTGTTCATTGATAGAAGAAAATCGGAGATCAAAGATGTGAAAAGGTTTTGTGAAGACCCATAAACAAGTAATCAAAGATAATCAATCAATAGAGAATCCAAACTAGTTCACAAACATAAATTAGATGAAATACATAAGGTATCAAAAGATTACATCCAAAATCAACAAGACATCAAAGATCTTACCTCCTCCCTCTTAGGGTTTTGTGTTTCTCTCTCTAAAATAAACTTGAAATGAAGAGAGATAAGTTCTGATGTAGAAAAAATTACATTCTTTTCCTAAAAAGCAATAAAAATACTTATATAGTACATTCAGGATCTGTCATGTTCGCCTAGCGAACAACAAATTAGGCACCTGAGGTGCCTCTGAACAGTTAAACCGCCCCTGAGATATTTCCAAATATTCGCTGGGCGAGAAATTCTTCGCCTAGCGAAGCCTTCGCTGTGAACTTCGCCTAGCGAGTTTATGGCCATTTCGCCTCTGTATCAAGTCTGGGAGTGTTCGCTGGCTAATCGCTACCTCTTCACCTAGCGAGTTCTTCGCTGCCTCTTTCACCTAGCAAGCTTTGTGAAGTTTTCTGGTAAGCTCGTTAGGAGCTTCGCACGACGAGTTTTATGATGTTTTTCTGCTGTCTTGGTTTCCTTGCCCAATATCTTGTGTCTTAATATTCACTTGTTTTGTGTCTAATTCCTGCACAATAACACACAAATCAAAGCAACCAAGACATATATCAACAATGAAGCAAATCATCTAAAACTAAAGTGATTATAATCATTTTTACCTACAAAAAGAGTGAAAGATGCCAATATTTGATAGAGAAAATAAGCAAAGTTTGGAATCTAACAGGGTCACACACTGGGCAGGAAGAAAACCGTCCACGAAAGCCACCAGCTTGGCGTAACTGGCATGGTCATCGTCCCCCAGCATGTGAAGAGTGGCGATATAATTGTCAGTTAGCTGGGTAAAATAAGCTCCACTACAACAGAAGGGGAACTTGAATAGCCTTTACGCCTGTAGTTTACCATGCTCGTCAACGAGGGCTTCCCCGCTCTCATCCATTGAAACCTCCCAGACAAACATGGAGTCGGTGGCCTTCTTTGGCACAGGATCGATAATTTAAAACCTTTCTTTAAAAGTCCTAATGGACTCAGAAAAGGGCTTGAATAACTTCCTCCCCTACTTCAGGGAGACCCAACCGAACTTCCTCCCTGAAACTTGTCGCTGAAGATGGAATACGGTAAATAATAGGGGAAGGGTAGCTTAAATCTCTAAGTAATTGCACACCAACTCGAATTCCTATATGTAGGCAATCGAGTTCAGATGTAGCTGCGAAGGCGCCAGACCCAGGTGCACGAAGATTGCCCTCTGAAAATACGTAATGGGTAGCCTCGGTCTTATCTTTTTGAGGACATATTCATACATAGGGAACCTCTCCCCGTATGACGAGAAAATATGGTCATCCTCTCCGGGGAAATGGACCTTCCACTCTCCCACAGCTCCCACCGACGTGAAGGCGTCTCAGTGTAATAGGCAAAGAGGGACACATGCTCCCCAAGTTCCACAACGGACCACTCCTTCGTGGTAGTTCTCAAATTAGGTACTTCACCAGCATCCCAAGGCATGGAAGTATCTTCAGTATCACTATTCTCCGAGGAGCTCTCCTCGGACAAATATCTCGGGATTTGTTCCTCAGTCTCGCGCAACATCTTCCTTTATCTAACAAGCAGAGGACAAAAGTGAATTCGATGGAAAAGTCAAATCCACCCTTCCACCACTAGTCAAGTGAAAGGGCACGCAAAGGCCCAAGGACAAGCGTCCCCAATCTAACCCCTACTCAAACGACACAGCTACCGTGTGAGGAGATGCCTAGGGAAATCCGTCTAACACGCGCGGGAAAAGCCTCCCCCGTACGCTACCCAGAATTTCTGTGGGAAATCCACTGGAAAACTCATAAGTACACCGGGAATCCATGATTTCCACAAGCGACGAACATTTCTGTTGTCGCAACAGCGTCAGAATCAACTAAAGTACCTAAACTTTTAAGGCTCCGGCAACGCCGGTAGCAGCGGAAAATGGCCAAACCACAAACAGTCACCGAAAATAGCCCCTACGCTACCTAATTTTTCCTTAATCACATGCAGTCTAAAAAAGAAGAAAATGAAGAAAAATCTGTAACAGAGATCAGTTTAGGTACTTACGTAGTCGAGGAAGGAAGTTTAAGGGTCGAAGAACTTTAGTCGGTGCACGTACGCTTGTCGAAAGGTGTTGAACAACGGTGGACGGCGGATCGCAGAAACAGAGAACAAGGGAAGAGAGAGAAATGAAAAGTGCGAATGAGCATCTTCTCCCTCTATTTATAGACGGTTCATGGGCATGTGCTCAAGCACGCGCGTCTAGGGGCATCATCATGACCCTAGCCTAGCCATCATTACGCATTAAATGTGGCACATGGCTCGAGGCACGCGTGACACTTCACCTCTTCAGATCACATAAATCGTTGGGCTCCCCGCACTTTGGGCTCCCCGCCAGGCAACGTTACAGGTTCCCCGAGCAAAGGCTCCCTCGGGCACCGAGGAATAACCTCATTTCAACAACAGGCAACGACCATGTCTAATCCTCCCTGGTACTACGGGTTACCCTTAAGTCATCACTCCCATGCTCGGGAGCAACGACTTAGGATGCTCCTATTCCAGACTAGCCCAACGGCTAGGCATGACCCAATCCACTTCTGCTCTCAAAACGACCTAATTACCTAAATCCAGCCAATTTGGGGAAGCATTTACCTTTCTGCCCCTCCACCGGGGAAGGTTGGTCGGTTGACCTTTAGGGTCAACTGCCCCTACTCAGTAGTTCCTACCCATCACGCACGATTCCACCATCCAGAAACAGTCAAGACACATGTGCCTGTTACTGCACCTATGCCTGTGGCAACGACTAGTTCTGGGCACCTCTGCATGTCCCAACGACTAGTTTCTGGAAGTTACCTATTCTGCAAGGAACGATTATCTCGCCCCGAAAATAGGGACCAATGGCCAAGCACTAGGGGCACTATAAAACCCTCCCATTTGAGAGGGCCAGGTATTCAATATTCATCCTAAACACACATACTCTGTATTTGCCCTATTTTCTCCTGATTCTCACTTTAGCATCAAAGTGCCTTGCAGGTAGACCCCCTTCTCATCTTTCACACCCAGCATGGCAGACGTTGTCTCTAGCCCACTTCAGGTTCTGATCAGCCGGTAAGATCAACTATCATACTCTCTCATGAAAAATATATTTCACTTGAAGATAAACCACTTCAAGAATTTCACATTGTCATCAGCGACAATCATATATTTTATCATGAAGAATAAATTTCACTTGAAGCTAAACCACTCCAAGAATTTTACATTGTCTTTACCGATAATTATAGTTTTAAAAAATTATCATACTCCACCTAAAGAAGAGTATACTTCACTTGAAGCTAAACCACTTCAAGAACTTTGATGTGTCAAAAACCAGGTTAAAACATTATGGTGAAACTTCCTTATTGGCAGGAAGCTCTTCAGCCACCGACATAATCTTGCACCTTGTGTAATCTTGATTGTATCAACACATCTTTGACTTGAATTTTCCACAAGCCAAAATTAATTATTCCATCAAATTTCTCTAAGAAAATCTTCACGACACTTGAAAAACTTGACATTTTAACCAAAATGTTCCCTACAGCAAAACAAAATTTTCCCGACCAACACAGAGTTTAAAATTGTCTTTTCTGATGTGGAAGATCAGTCAAAACTACAACCACAAAGCATACTAAAAAAATTTATACTCCACCAAACCAAGGCTCTTGATACCACTTGTTTGAAAAAAAACAAGCATGACATAGAGAAAAAGGAGGAACACAATAACAACACAAGAGATTAACGTGGAAACTCCAAAACCGAAGAAAAAACCACGATCGTTATCAAATAACAACCAGAGAATAACACTATATGAAAATTATTACAACACATAATATATCTTTAAATAACTCAGGCCCCCAGTAGACCCACACCCTTCAAAACTAATATTTAACTATATCTCACACTACTTTAGTACAAGAGCATAAGAGAACAAAGAAAGTCAAATACAAGCTTAAAGTGATTTTGCCTGGTGCATCTTGGAATGAAGAACTTAAATCCTATATATAGTCTTGGACTCCCTCTTTATTCACAAAATTAAGTGATGTGGGACTTCTTCAACATGTATATTTTTAACCAACCTTAACAGTGTGGCATCTGATGTTTTTAGCCCGACTTTGTTTCAGTTTTGCCACAATGTCCTAATTCCCTTTGTTTATGTTTTTACTAATGCTGATATCTGCCCTTTGTGTAGTATGGTATATCACCATGATCATGAAATAAAATTTACATTTTCTTTCTAAAAACATAGGTTTTGATATTCATGTATACTTTTATTTTGTTTCACAATAAGTTTTTTGATCATATTGGACCATTTATCATAACGCCAAAGGTTGAAATGCAAGGAAATGTTTTAAATTAATTTATAAATTTGCAACTTAGCTCTTAATCTATTATTAAAAGCAGTTTCCATATAGGTACAAGTAATATCAAGCTTACTTTGCACAATGATAAGATTCTGTAAATTTCCTTTTATATTTGTTATCGTGATTAAGAACTTAAGCCCACAGATCTCTGTCCATTCTCTCAATAACATTAGAGAGATATTATAGAGATCTTCATCCATTCAGATCAAATCAAGGGACAATAAGTGAAGAAAACATTAGAGATATATTTTTCAGGCTCTTGATGCAAATCATTATGCTTCTCGCAGTTGTGTTATTTTGTTAATATCATGATCCTCTTGTAAATCATTATGCATCTCTCCAAGCTTTGCTATCCTGCTTGCCAAAAGCCCTTGTTAATATAAGGAGCATTTAGAATCCTAAACAACTGAAGCAACCACTTTTATCTTATTAAATTGTAAGCAACAAGTATTCTGCGGGTTCACAAGGATCAAAAAGCACCATTTTTAATATCAGGTTGCAAAGTAGCAGATGGAATAAGTATCAAGATGCACTATATTTCTTCCAGAGCATATCGTTAGATAATGTTACATTGTAACAAGGTGAAACTGAATCTAGTTCTAGGAACAACATTGGTAGAAATGTATGTAAAATGTAGGTGCATCGATGAGGCTTTAAGGATATTTGAAAACTTGCAAGTCAAGAATGTGCAGACTTATTATTTGAAACCAAATATGGAACATGTTTTCATGGAGGAATTATAGAAGAGGAAAATGACTATTTGAAACCAAATATGGAACATGTTTTCCGGGAGGAATTATAGAAGAGGGAAAATGACTATTTGAATTGATAAAGCATACTTATCATTTGAAGCCAAACTTGCCTGCTTTATTAGATGCATGCGTGAGCAACAAATATTTAAAGCATCTAACGCCATTTATATTAAAATTATTTTAATTGGGTTTGTGTGTGTTTAGAATGAGCCCAATTAAAATAATTTTAATATAAATGGCGGAGATTATGTCTGAGTTTTTTCTTTCTCCTTTATTTAAATATATAAAGTAAAAAAAATTAAAAAAATAAAATAAAATAAATTTTTTAAAAAAATCCACGTGGATTTTAATTAATAATTAAAATATTAAATAAACGTCCACATGAACTGCCAAGTCACTATTAAATTGAATTTGGGCTGAAATAGTGCGCATAAGGGCTTGATAGAGGGAATTTTGGTATTACGAGGGGAATTAAAAAAATCTTTTACATGGGGCTAAAGCGAATCTCGCTTACATTATAGAGGGGTGTTGCATATTTAACCCAAAATTTTACAATGCAGAGTACAAATCAATTAAATTGACGTTTGCATTTGACAAATTAAAGGTCAAACCAATTGAATTAACGTCTCATATAGGATAATTCAATCCAATTTTCGCTTATGTATTAGCGTTAGGAGACACCAATTCATCTGACGCATATATGTTACAATTTTTTTAAAAAATATTATATTTTAATAGATATCATTTAGTATAAATAAATGTGTGTTTTTTTAATCATTTTTTTCACATTATAAATAAAGGTGTGTTTCTACCATTTAGTATAAAAAGAGATATTATATTTTAAAATATTATACAACAATTGCTTTCTATTGATAGCAAAAGAGGAATCTTGGTCTACATATCAAGGGGATGTAATTTGGCCCAACAAAACAAACATAAACACGCCTAATTAAATCTCCTTGATATGTAGGACAATATTCTTCTTTTTATACCACTGGGAAGCTATTGTTGGAATTAAACCAAATGTCTAATGTGGAATTTCACCAAAACTTGATGAACTCCAAAAAAAAAATATTGATGAATAAAAATAAATCTTTCCAATTGCTTATGTCGAAGTATGTTGCTTAAAAGAAGCAAGGAAGTGTCAAAATTGTGTTAATGTCGAAATGTCAAAGTGAGTCTTGACAGGATATTGACTTAGCTTTATTTGTTTGTTTTAGCTGAGTTAGTTAGGTTAGTTAGGGTTTGCATAGTGTGTAAGCAACCTCAACCTATAAATTGGGAGGAACCCTATCATTGATGTAATTTAGTTGTATAAAGAAATATAAATAATTACAGATTGCAAAGTAAAGAGCAGAGAGAAACTTTGTAGAATTAACAACTCTTCTTCTTCCCTTTCACGTTGAAACCCTAATTCCTTTTCTTCCCAATTCATATTTTTTCCTTTTTCAATTATCATTGTGCAGAAATATAATCTTGCAACCAAGGTTGGTTGATTCACTCAAGTGAAGAGTGAAGAACAAGAGGGATAATCAATCAGAAAGATTGTTAGAATAGTGTGGTAGTCGGTTAACAGTGGTAACGGTTTCTGTTAAGTTTGATGGTTAACTGTTACTGTTAGATTAATTTTGGTATAAAGGCTTTTGCTTTCTTTCTGGTTTGTAATCAATCACATATATGCATAATATACTACTCTGATATCTTTAATACACAGATTGTAAACACTACAAAGCTATGAATATGAGTCAAAAACTTCATCTCTAATATGGTATCAGTTGCGGTTTCGATCGCTAATGCTTCCTCAATCATTCAACCCTAATCCTCTAAAATCTCATTTTGAGCTTGGTTTTCTGCGCATCAGTGGAAGTTCTAGATAATCAAGGATCCACGAACAAAACGCAATCTCAAGAAATTTCTACCATTTTTACCTCCACGAAGTCTCCGCAATCATTTGGTACGAAGCTCTCCATCAAGCTGTAGGAAAACAACTACCTGTTATGGAATCAACAAGTTAAAGGTGTCATCTTGACGTAGAAGATGCACAGGCTAGTTGTGAATCCTCAAATACCACTTAAATATAAATCAGCTCAAGATCGCATGGAAGGAACGACTTCGGAAGAATGTGAAGCTTGGATTGTGCAGGATCAAACGGTATTCATTTGGCTCCTCTATACCATTTCTAAATTTTTTTTACCTAGGTTCTTGCTTGTAAGCATGTTTTCAAGGTTCGGGACAAGATCCATCAGTTCTTCAATGCTCAAATGAAGGCTAGGGTTCGGCAACTTCGTGTTGAGCTGAAATCAACCAAGAAAGGTAACAAATTAATTACTGGGTTTGTTCTTCAAATCAAAGCTATTGCCAATTCACTGCTTGCTGTTGGTGATTCCATTATTGAGCAAGACCAAGTTGATTCAATTTTTGAGGGTTTGCCTGAAGAGTATAACCCCTTTGTGATGAAAATGTATGGATGCCCCACACCTCCCATACTATGTGATGTTGAAGCCTTGTTGTATGTGCAAGAAGCGCAACTCGATAAGTGTCGTCAAGAATTGACAACTGCAAATGTTGCAGCCAATGTGGATCACATGAACCAAGAAGAGCATAACTCCGGAGGATCCTATGCTCATAATCGTGGAAGCGTGGAAGAGGAAGATTCTCTCGAGGGCGTAGTCATGGAAGAGGTAGAGCTACACCAGGGAATAGATCTACATGCCAGTTATGTGGGAAATATGGACAAGTTGTGACCTCTTGCTGGCATAGATTTGATGAAAATTTCATGCATCCATCCTCCTCAAATACCTCAACAAATCCTGCTAAAGGCTCCAACTCAACTAGTGAAGCCACTCAAGACACTTCACCAGGTACTTCAGCAGTGGCAATGATGGCTTCCACCAGTCGTCCACCAGCTTACACACAAGAATACTCCTTGCCTTCAAAATTGGAATCTCATACGTGGTTTGTCGATTCAGGTACCTCTCACCGTCTCATACCATATGTTTCTATGTTGCAAAATACTAGAGACTATATGGGTTCTAACAAAGTGGACGTTGGTAATGGTCAAACACTGAACATACAATCTGTAGGATCCTCACACTTCTACTCTAACATATATCCTAACTTTAAGTTAAAGCTTACCAATATTCTCCATGTACCTTCTATTACTAGAAATTTATTGTCTGTTTCTAAGTTATCTAGTAATAACGATGTTGGTTTTGAGTTCTTGCCTAACAAATGCTACATTAAATCTCAGGCTTCTAAAAAAATCATTGTTGAAGGAGTCCTAGATGCTAGTGGCCTTTACTACTTTCCTCAGCTGTTCTTGGAGTTCACAAGCTCACATTCTCTTAGTAACAAATTGAGTTCCTCAACCGATATTCATAGTTATGTTGCTTCTCATTCTTCTTTGGATTGCACAAATAATTGTAACATTAGAACACTTTGGCATAATAGGCTTGGACATGCCAATCTTACATCTATAGCTCATATACTCAAACTTTGTAATATATCTTCATAAAATAAAAATAGTGTTTTATTTTGTAATTCTTGTAATCTTGGCAAGGCACATAGGCTACATGCTCCTTTAACTGACACTGTGTATCACAAGCCATTTGATATTGTGTATGTTGATCTATGGGGTCTAACCCCTACTCCCTCTAGTTTAGGTTACAACTACTATATAGCATTTGTTGATGGTCACTCTAGGTATACTTTCTCAAACAAAAGTCTGAAGCCTTGCAAGCCTTTAGACTATTTCATACCTTTGTTAAAACCCAATTCTAAGAGACTATTAAAGTTGTCCAAGCTGACTTTGGTGGGGAGTTTAGACCTTTCACCAAATTTCTAACTGATTAGGAATTATGCATAGACTTACCTGCCCACACACATCTCACCAAAATGGATCAGTGGAAAGAAAACATAGACACATTATTGAAATGGGACTTACTCTTCTAGCTCATGCTTCCCTACCTTTAACCTTTTGTGAATACAGTTTTTCCACTACTGTCCATGTTATTAACAGATTTCCTACCTCTTTGACCAAGGCAAATTTACCTTTCCATGCCCTATATGGAAGACAACCTGACTATGCATCTCTCAAGGTGTTTGAATGCTCTTGTTTTCCTCTTCTTAGACCCTATAATAACCATAAGTTCCAACTGAGAAGTCAAGAATGTGTGTACTTAGGGGAAGATAAATGTTTGAGTAAAGAGGGCAAGATTATCATTTCTAAAGATGTTACATTTAATGAAAATTCTCTTCCTTATTCCAAATTGTTTGATATAGAGTTTGTTACCAATAAGTCCCACAATCCTAAATGTCCTAGTGGTATTATCAATGCTTCCTCTGTACCAGGTTTTATATCACCTAGCTCTACTATTACTACTATGTATGCACCTGTCGCACATAATACAGGACCAATTCAGAGGTTAGCACCCAACCAATATTCACAAGTGTATGCCTCTGCCTAAGAAGTCAGGCATCTCATTGTCCTTCCTAATGAGGATCCCAACTCTATTCTTAGATCTAGTTTGAGCCAAACTCCTAACATAGTTGTCCCTAGGTCTACTGAGTCTACTGATTCCTTTTCTGCCAACAGACTTAGTCAAGTCAATACTTCACCATATTGTGTTATTAACACTAATGATGAACCCAATACACATGCGTATATCTCAGTTTTGAATTCACCTAAAGTTAATAATCAAGGTAATATGTCAACTCAGTACAACCATCCTGATAATAACACGTCTAGTCCCACCTCTGCTACAGCTAATTATCCTAAGGATAATACTCAAGTTAAAGAAATCTCTGGCTATGCACCTCAGACTGAACAAAATCATCCCAATACCTTTTGCTCTAATGAAATCTCCTTATCCTCCTGCATTCCCATTTCTAATTCATCTCAGTCTCCCTCTATTATTCCCATCATCCCTACTAATCCCCCTTCTGTTAATGATAGTCCCATGCTTACAAGGGCCAAAACTGGCCATTCAAAACCAAAATCCTATGTTGATAATACTGAAACTGAACCTACCAGTGTCAAGCAAGCCTTGTCGCAACCTGCTTAGGCTAAAGCTATGAAAGAAGAGTTTCATGCATTACAAGCCAACAGCACCTGGACATTAACTAATCTTCCTCCTGACAGAAAAGTCGTAGGGTGTAGATGGGTTTTTAAACTCAAAGAGAATGCTGATGGATCCATTCATAAACACAAAGCCAGACTGGTAGCCAAAGGTTTCCATCAAGAACAGGGCTTTGATTACACTGGGACCTTCTCTCCTGCGGTCAAGCCTACTACCATTAGAGTCATTCTAACCTTGGCCATTACTAATAAGTGGGATATACAACATATTGATGTTAATAATGCCTTCTTGAATGGTACACTTCATGATGAGGTTTATATGACACAACCCCCTGGTTTTCTTGTTGCTGATAAAAATCTCGTGTGCAAACTTAATAAGGCTATTTATGGTCTTAAACAGGCTCCAAGGGCCTGATATGAGAAACTAACACAGGCTTTACTTCACTTTGGGTTCACTGCCTCAAAATGTGACAATTCTCTATTTGTATATAGCAAACAAGGCATCTCTATGTATGCTCTTGTTTATGTTGATGATATTCTCTTGATTGGCTCTAATTCTGTTCTTATCCATGATTTAATCAACAAGCTACACAACACCTTTTCCCTTAAGAAGCTGGGTCTACCCAGGTATTTTCTAGGCATTGAGGTAAAATTTTGCAGCAGTGGTACTTTAACTCTCACACAAGCCAAGTATATTCAGGATCTTCTTGCCAGAGCCAAAATGATTAATGCTAATGGAGTGCCCACTCCCATGATGAGCACATGTAAGCTTAGT
The DNA here is from genome assembly GCA_963859935.3 of Lathyrus sativus. NCBI lineage: Eukaryota > Viridiplantae > Streptophyta > Magnoliopsida > Fabales > Fabaceae > Lathyrus > Lathyrus sativus. The sequence goes on along the minus strand of OZ012735.1, from coordinate 89,125,665 downwards.
AAGCATGGTTCTAATCATTTCTCTGATCCTCACTTATATCGATCTATTGTTGGAGCCCTGCAGTATGTAACATTAACCAGACCAGACATTTCTTTTAGTGTTAACAAAGTATGTCTGTTCATGGCTTGCCCTCTCGACTCTCATTGGTCTACTGTGCGATGATTACTATGATATCTCAGTGGTACTATGACATATAGGTTAATTTTGTCCCCCTCCATATCTGCGTCAAAGTTTTCTCTCCGTGCTTATAGTGACTCGGACTGGGCGAGTGATTCAGATGACTGAAGATCCACCTCAGGATATTGTATCTTCTTTGGACGTAATTTGGTTGCTTGGAGTTCCAAGAAGCAATCCTTAGTAGCTAGGTCAAGTACAGAAGCAGAATATCGAGCTCTAGCTCATACTACTTCAGAATTACTTTGGTTATAATCTTTACTTTCTAAACTTAAAGTTCCCTTCCACACACCTACTCTCTTATGCAATAATCTAAGTGTAGTGATGTTGTCGCATAATCCAGTCTTACATGCTCGCACCAAACATATCGAGTTAGATATTCACTTTGTTTTAGAACTAGTGGTTGCAGGTACAATGTCCATATGTCATGTTTCCATTGCCACTCAGATTGTTGATGCTCTTATAAAACCACTCAGCACAACGGCATTCCAGGAAATGCGTAGCAAACTTAAAGTTGTCTCCACAAGTCAACATACTTCAGTTTGAGGGGGTGTTAGAATAGCGTGGTAACGGTTTATGTTAAGTTTGATGGTTAAACATTACTGTTAAATTAATTTTGGTATAAAGGCTTTTGCCTTCTTTCTGGTTTGTAATAAATCACATATATGTAGAATATACTACTCTGCTATCTTTACTACACATGTTGTAAACACTGCAAAGCTATGAATATGAGTCAAAGACTTCATCTCTAACAAAGATTAATTCTTGTTCATCAAGATATTTTTTTTAAATGCATCAAGTTTTGGTGAAATTCCACATTGGAAATTTGGTTTAATTCAAACAATAGCTTCCCAGTGGTAGAAAAAGAGGAATATTGTCCTACATATCAAGGAGATGTAATTAGGTGTTTTTATGTCTATATATATTTATGTGAGAATATGAGAATGAATCTGAACCATTAGATTTTAAAATAAATGGGGGACATTATATGTGGTTTTTTCTCTCTCCTTTATTTTATATATATATATATATATATATATATATATATATATATATATATATATATATATATATATATATATATATATATATATATATATATATATATATATATATATATATATATATATATATATATATATATATATATATATATATATATATATATATATATATATATATATATATATATATATATATATATATATATATATATATATATATATATATATATATATATATATATATATATATATATATATATATATATATATATATATATATATATATATATATATATATATATATATATATATATATATATATATATATATATATATATATATATATATATATATAGTTTTTTTTAAAATAACATAAAGTAAAGTTTTTTTTAAATCCACGTGGATTTTATATAATAATTAAAAATTTAAATAAAAGTCCACATGGACTACCAAGTCACTATTAAATTGAATTGGGTTGAAATAATGCGCACAGGGAGCTTGATAGAGGAAATCTTGATATTACGAGGGGGAATTAAAAAAATCTTTTACAGGTAGCTAAAGTGAATCTCGCTTACATTGCAGAGGGGTGTTGTATATTTAATCTAAAATTTTATAACGCAGAGTACAAATCAATTGAATTGACATTTGAATTTGACAAATTAAAGGTCAAACCAATTGAATTGACGTCTCATATAGGATAATTCAATCCAATTTCCGCTTATGTATTAGCGTTAGGATGAGACAGCAATTCATCTGACGCATATATGTTACAATTTTTTAAAAAATATTATATTTTAATATATATCATTTAGTATAAATAACAGTGTGTTTTTTCATCATTTTTTCACATTATAAATAAAGGTGTGTCTCTACCATTTAGTATAAATAACAGTGTGTTTTTTCATCATTTTTTCACATTATAAATAAAGGTGTGTCTCTACCATTTAGTATAAAAAGAGATATTATATTTTAAAATATTAGACAACAATTGCTTTCTATTGATAACAAAAGAGCAATATTGGTCTACATATCAAGGGGATGTAATTTGGCCCAACGAAACAAACATAAACACACATAATTACATCTCCTTGATATGTAGGACAATATTCCTTTTTTCTACCATTGGGAAGCTATTGTTGGAATTAAACCAAAATTTTAATGTGGAATTTCACCAAAACTTGATGAATTCCAAAAAAAATCTTGATGAACAAGAATCAATCTTTCTGATTGATTATTCCTCTTGTTCTTCACTCTTCACTCGAGTGAATCAACCCACCTTGGTTGCAAGATTATATTTCTGCATAATGATAACTGAAAGAAGAAAAAAAATCTGAATTGGGAAGAAAAGGAATTAGGGTTTCACGTGAAAGGGAAGAAGAAGAGTTGTGAATTCTACAGAGTTTCTCTATGATCTTTGCTTTGCAATCTGTAATTGTTTATATTTCTTTATACAACTAAATTACATCAATAATAGGGTTCCTCCCAATTTATAGGTTGAGGTTGCTTACACACTAAGCAAACTCTAAGTAACCTAACTAACTCATCTAAAACAAACAAATAAAGCTAAGTCAATATCTTGTCGAGACACACTTTGACATTTCAATATTAACACAGTTTTGACACTTCCTTGCTTCTTTCAAGCAACATACTTCGACATAAGCAATTAAAATTCAACACACCACCTAATTCCTTTTGTTTAAACTATCTACATTCATCATAGACCTTACTTTCTTGAACACTTAGACCAACACTCCTTTCGTCACGATATCTGCAATTTGATTCTCAGTTTTGCATTGTTCCAAGTTCAGCTTCCCTTTTGCAACTTGCTCTCAAAGATAACAGAACCTCATTTCGATGTGCTTGCTTTGTCCATGCGCTATAAGATTCTTCGTCAGATTGATAACAGACATGTTTTCAATCTTCGTGGTAATTGCTTCATGATTCTTCCTTGTAATCTCTTTGACCAAATTCACCATCCACGTTGGTTGACATGCACAGAGAGAAGCACATAACGACAATGACACTACTGGTTCTTTTCTTGAACTCCAAGTAACTAATGCACCACCTAACATAAGATAATATCCAATTGTGGATTGTTTATCCTCAACGTCACTACACCAACTTGAACCATTGTAACCAAATAGTTTACATTATTTTCCTTCATCAGTTGCAGGAAACAAAATTCCATAGTTGAGAGTTCCTTTCAGATATCTTAGTATCCTCTATGTCGTTGCTAGGTGTGATACCCCTGGCTTCTGCATGAATCTTCTTACCATACCTACATAGTAAGCTAAGTTTGTCCTTGTGTGACAAAGGTATAGAAGTGATCAAATGAGTCTTCTGTACTATGTTGGATCGACATCATCTTCATCTGTGTCTTCAGATACTTGCAATCAAGGATCAGCTGGATTCGAAGTTGGGTTGTAATTATGCATATCAAGTTTCTTGAGTATTTCACCTACATATCTTCTTTGATGCATCATCAAGCCTCTACTTCTCTTGTATAATTTGTTGCCAAGGAAGTATAAGATATTTCTCAAGTCTGACATTTCAAACTCCTCACTTAAGTCATGTTTGAAGTCTTTGATCTCCTTCTTTCAACTTCCAATTATCAATAGACCATCGACATAGACATATAGAATAAGAAATTCACTATTGCTTCTTCTTACATATACTTCATGCTCAGTTGTACACTTCACAAGTTCCTTCTCCCTTAAAAATCTATCTATATTATTATTCCAAGCTCTTGGAGCTTGCTTAAGTCCATACAGGGCTTTATACAGCCTGTATACCTTGCTTCATAACCCTAACTGGTTGTGCAACATAAACTTCTTCATCTAAGGGGTCATTCAAGAATGCACATTTCAAATCCATCTAACATATGTGCCAATTGTTCATGTTTTCTAGACCAACAACCAACCTGATTGTTCTGATCCTAGCAACAGGTGCAAAAACTTCGTCGAAGTCGGTTCTTTCTTTCTGAAGAAATTCTTTTGCTATAAGTATTGTCTTGTGTCAATTTACTTCTCCTTTAGGATTCAACTTCACCTTGTATACCCATTTCACATCAATTGCCTTTTTATCTTGGGGCAATTCGACAAGTGACCAAGTGTTGTTGACTTTGATGAATTTCAGTTATTCATTCATTTCAAATCTTTGAATGCCTCAGCTGCATTGGCTTGTTCAATATTTTCATAGAAAGTATAGTGTACCAGCTCACTTTCATCATCGATCATATCATATGATGTAATCACACATTCTTATAAACTTGCAGGTATGTGTCTTGTTCTTTAAGGTTTGCTTGTGGTAGCTTGACATTTGAATTCTTCTTGTCGAACTTCTCTTTCTACTTCACTTGTTGGTTCTTCAAATAAGATTCTCACTGAATCTTTCTTGACATTTTCAATCCAATCCCATTCTTTTATATCATTTATGATCATGTCCTTGCTGATCACTACTTGATTGTTCACTGGGTCAAACAACTTGTATCCTTCATTCGAATGATATCCCATTAGTATCATTTAACTCGACTTATAATCAAGTTTATTTATCAAATGATTAGGCACATGTCTATGTGTTATAGGTCTAAATACCTTTAGATGACTCAAGATAGGCTTGACACCATACCAACATTCTTCTGACGTGATTCCTTCTATCTTCATTGTCGGACATCTGTTTAAGATATATGTTGTAGTCAACACAGCTTCTCCCTGTAACTCTTTAGGTAGATGCTTGCCTTTCAACACACTTCTTACTATATTCATGATGGTTCTATTCTACCTTTCTACTGTTCCATTTTGCTGTAAAGTGTAAGGTGAAACCACCTCATGCACAATACCTTCTTTCTTACATAATGTATAGAAGTCTTTCGACACATATTCTCCACCACCATCAATCCTCAAAATATTTGTCACATACATTCTTTTGTGAGTTTGTAACCTCACCTCTTTCACCTTCTCTGCGCCTCCAAATTATTTCTCTAGAATTTCTCATGATTCTTTCGATGATTATACACCACTGACCTTTTTAAAATTATCTAGATTAACACATTGATGGATTATAAAGAGAGCTTTATGATCTTTCTTCTTCAATTCTTTGTGTGCAACTTTTTCTTCATCCATCACATTTTTAGGAAGTCGTGTCACTCCCTCCTTCATAAGATCCCAAATATCTTGATAATAGAAAACAACCTTCATTTGTTTACACAAATTCCCATATTTTAACCCTTCAAAATTGGGATACTCTCCAAAAAATGTCCATTTGGATGATTCATCACCATCATGTTTTGCTTCCCATGAATCGCTTAACCAGGCTCTAATATTGTTGGCTGGAAGATTTTAATTGAGACGAGTTAACGAAAAGGCTAACATGCGGGTCAACAGGTTAGGAAGATGGTAAAGGAAACGACCCAAGTCGACACCGGCGAAATATATGTCACAAGTTGACGCCAACAGAAGATGTATTGTGATTCAAGTCAAGGCGATGTCGTCAAAATTGTCGATTGATGGCCAATGAAACCGACATAAAGTATGAGAACCTTTGAGCAGGAAGAAATTTGAAAGGCTTAGAACATAAGGAAGTTACAAAGATGATGGAGTAACATGTGTCGCCACCAGGACCAACATGAAGAGAAAAGCATTTATTTTCTTCTCCTATTTAAAGCAATATCCATTTTCATTTGAGGGGACGCATTTTGTAACATTATCAAAAGAATACACTATGAGTACCAAGTGTTAAAATAAAATAGTTCACATCTGTAAAATGTATAATGGCACCCACATTTCTTTTTAAAGCAATTTACATTACTAAATTTTAAGATATCTTGCCTCTTACTTGTTTATTTTGTTAGTTATTCAATTCGTGTACATTTTTCTTCAAGTTTATTTCCAATTCATTCTTAAAAAAACCATTCGGCCAGCGTCACATAGACTCGACCAGATTGTCCTGGGACTTGTTTAGCCGATCCCGCAAGTACACATGCGTTAGGAGGCCAGAGGTTGTTCACGCAAAAACTGCGTGCGAACAAATTGGCACACCCGGCGGGACCCGTTTTTTTGAGTGTATACATTTACATATTGGTAAGATGGTGATAACATGTCCAAACGAAGAACCGTCTTCAGAGGGAAATACGGTTGTGACACAAACAATTGATGTTGGCGCTGACACTGTGTCTACGGTTTCAACTACACATGATGGGCCTATCGTGTCGCCACGTCGACCTAAACCTAGGCCTGTGATGACGGGAAATGGGGGGCAGTATGTGCCTATTTTCACAATGCTCACCCCTCGATCCTTTGGGATGCCAACAAAGTTCATGTCGAGCTTACATCATAGTGGCCCACTCTTTGGAGAAAGCTCATTGTCGGCTATCTCACCGTATGAAGGATTAAGGCCTTTCGCGAACCAAGTCACTAGGCCCCCAGGGTTTAGTCTTCCATCTCAATCAATTCCAACTTTCACCTTAAGTTATGTTGCCGTTATAAGACAGCAGATGGATGAGAGTAATCACGAAATGGTTCACATGTTGACCCAGTAAATGGGCACCATATTAAGACCATTGTTGCGGTGAGAATCGTGATACCAAGCTATTGAATTAACTTGAATCTTAATTCTTAAATTCACAACCGAACTTTAATTTATCCAAAGGAAAGGTCTAAAGAAAGAAAAACCCTTTTCGCGATGTAACAACAACGCTAAGAGATTCGGGGATCGGGGGTTGGTTATGCATAGGGTAGGTATTTCACATCCTAAACATCTGTAGTACTCTACAGGAACCTTTTGTTTATTTGCATGCTAAGTTGGTAAATGTTTGCTAAGGTTTGGGGTTGGGTAAAGGGTGTAGGTTAAAACCTAATGATAGTTTCTAAGTTTGCTCGCAAAGACATCGCGTACTCTGCCTACATATCCTTACTAGGATAGAATCAGAGCAGTCGTAGTTCACCTCACTAGGGTTAAAGAACACTTGATTATGATCAAGGTTCAAAGGGGAACAAACATAACAATGTTTGTATAGAGTTTCACAAAACTCTCTAGATCTATGTTGAACTCTCAAGAAAGGGGAGTAAGTAATCATTTCCATGATTCTTACATAGAGTTAACGAACTCTATCCTAGGGTTCTAGTTGAAGAACACTCCTAGTGTAGGTGAGTTTTCTAGACTTAAAGCAAAGTCTAATAGTTTAAATGTTCTAACTTAACTAAGTTAGGGTTGAAGATGACTTTACAAAGTCAAGGGAGAGGTAAATAAGCTATCCAATGACACAAAGGTCAAGGGAGAGACTTTTCCTTTAGAAGGAGAGAGGGGGAGACAACTTGGATGAGAACTAGAAAGTTCCATCACTTGGGGAAGCAATACTTAACAAAGCAAGATTTCAAATGAGCAGGATGAGATAAAATCAAGACAAGTAAGCATGCAAATTACAAGGAGCATATACTTCAGATGATATCAAGGGTTACAACCAATAATCAATCATCTCAACAAAGATTTGGGGCATATCTTAACAAAGATTTGAACATGATGAAGGTAATTAACACATAAACAAATCACAATTTGAAGATAGGCAAGTTACAAATTCAAAACATAGCAAATGTAACAACAATGCATAAATGATAATCAAACACCGTTAAATCAGTTTAAACCTTATAATTTAGGAGGGATGGAATTGGTCTTGAGCAGAGTTTTGCTCAAGACAGTTTTTTTTTGTGGAAATGGAAATTTTGAAGACTTTAGGATTCTTGATGAATGAGAGGAGAGTGAGAGCTGTGGTTTTATGATATTGCTCTGGTGTCCTTGAGCTCATAGAGGAGGCCTCTATTTATAGGAGAAATGAGAGTGAGGGCTGATTTGGTTTTTCCATTTTTGGAGGGAGTCTTGGAAGAAAATCTTTCCATATCTAGTGGCAGCCATCTTCACATCAGTTGCAAGGCTCTATGAAAGCAAAAACCAGCTGATATGAAGGAGTTAGGTGACTTGAAATGAAGCTAGAGAGATAGGGAGTTGCAGCTGCCACATCCTTGGGGAAAAGTTTCTCTTTCCTCCCTTTTATGATTATTTTAATATCAACTTGCTATCAACTTGCAATGCTTCTCAAACCAACTCATTTTCTGGTTTTCTCCTCATCCACACCTCACATTATCAGTTTGTATTACAATCCAAGGGCTGAGAATGGCTGATGTGGTGAAAATCTGATTTTGAGAAGTTTTGACAAAGTGGTTCTAAGTGTGGCAGGCCCAACTCCTATGGTGCATAACTTCCTGCTCAAACATGCTATTGAGTAGTTCTACCACAATTTGGAAAGCCCTTAAGTAGCTCTACAACTTTCATGTTTTGGGAATTTCCAAATTCTTGATGAAACTAGGTTGAAAAACCCTTCAAAGTTCTGAAAAAAATCACTTACAAGTGTTAAATAACTTAGAAATTTTCTAAGTTATTTTCCCTTCAAAAATGAATTTTGCTATAACTCCAATTCCATGAATTTTTTGATCATGGACCGCTTTGAGGCTTTTGTAGGATTTGTCAAGAGATTTCTAATAAGCTTTGAACCACTTCAATTGGATGTGTGGTTGAGGGGTTATGGTCTTGCCCCTTTTAAAACCCTAATTCCCGATTTTTGCGATTACTTCCTAACCCTTGATCCAATGGTCATGAAATTTTACGGGGAGGTGTAATATGATATAAGGAACATTTTTTATTCACACCTTGAAGTCAAATTCCTTATTGTTGAAGAGTTGACTTTTTGGTCAAACGTTCGATCGATCAGTGTCTACCGAGTCGCCCGTTGGTGATCCAGACATCCTGAGGACTTGAAACTCTTTGGATGGACTTTACTAAGCCATAGGATCTTAATGGACCTTAATCCCACCATTGAAATACTCTTTGAATTGAAAGTCAAACTACAGTTGACTTTTTCTGATCGAAAACCCTAATCGAGTATCTCAAATTGCACTGTTCTCAATCCCCTGGTGGCCACCTCAAATTGCACTCATTTTTGGTCCAATGTATTATCCTTGATCTTGTTTTAAGTTGGATCAATCCAAAACATTGATTAATCAAACCCTCGAAGTTTCGACTTTGACGGTACGGAACCCTAATTCATCTGCATCTTATCAAAGATAAACTGAAAGTGGCTTAAGGTTAGCTAATCAAGAAAATGCGATCCTACAATGATGATGAGGATCTAAGGGGTCAAAATTTGGGGTGCAAAAGATGCCCCTATTTAAATATCTTCACTAGATGGTAATGAGAGATGACAATCCTCATAGAATCGTAGTGAAAGGTATTTAAATATAGCAAACCAGAAATTTTGTCCCTTAGATCCGATGGTATGCAAAAGGACAAATGCGAATATGCCATGAATCTAAATGATTCTTTATGATGCTTGAATACAAGACAAATGCAGACGCAAATATAAAATAACGGCAATACAACGAGTAACCACTCACGAGGACCCCGACACAACGGGGAAAGATTCAAGACAGAGTAAGCAAGATAGTTCAAACACGACTAAAGATGTTTTTCAAAGGAATCTTTCACATATGGGACACAAATTCCACCAGGGAAGACACATCTTCAGTGGGGAAAGGAGATACGAACCTCACTGGAGATAGACAGATGAGGAAGCCCACCGGGGAAGATGACAATTTTTCACTGGGGAAAGGTTTGCTGGGGAGAACTTTTCTGGGGAATAGTCCCACTGGGGAAGCAAAATTTCACCGGGGAAAAGACGGAACAAAGACACGAATCTCGCTGGGGATAACTAGATGAGAAATTTCCTATAACGAAGAGTTCAAACGGGATCTTTAGGAAAAGGTTAGAAACAAGACCGGACGTGCCAGGGAAACTAGTATCCACTAGTTCTCCGAGACTCGACTTAGAAAAGCAACAGCTTCAACTGGGGAGACTGGTGACGACCAGAATAGCTTCGAACGATGCCAGTTTCTACTAGACTTACTGGGGATATGGTGACGACCAAATCAATAACGGTTTTCAAGAAGTGCTAAACATTACGAGACTTTCTGGGGATATGGTGACGACCAAATCAAAGTTCCAATTACAATTGGGAATTCCCACAATGGTGTTAAAACAACAGGACTCTGGTTGGGGAAGTTGGTAACAATCAACTTTCGGCACTAATAACGATTAGTTTTCAAACAATGCCAGTAACCACTGGATCTAGAGGGGACTGGTGATAACCAAATTAGGATATACCAATAACAATTGGTTCTAGATGATGCTAGTAACAACTAGACTTAACTGGGAATTTTGGTGACAACCGAATCAAGTATACCAATAACAATTGGTTCTGGATAGTGCTAGTAACTACTAGATTTTCCAAACAAGGCTAGCGACCACTAGACTTTATAGAGATTGGTAATAACCGAATCAAAGGTACCAATAACAATTGGGTCTGAAGGTAATACTAGTAACGACTAGGTTCAGAAAGACTAGTAATAAACTGAATCAAACGGGTACCAATAACAACTGGATTTGAAGGTGATGCCAATAATCATTGGACTTTAGGGAATTTTGGTGACGACCAATTCCAATGTCAATGACCATTGTTTTTTTAGAAGGCAATACTAATAACCACTAGATTTTTAGCCAGATTGGTGAAAACCGAATCAAAGGGACTCCAATAACAATTGGTTTGTTTTACATCAGAATTAGTAACAACTGGGTTTGGAAAATAGTTGGTGACGACCGAATCACGGTACCGGACGTAATTAGTTCTGAACGTGTGCTAGTGACCACTAGTCTTTCAAAGTTTGTTGGTGACGACCAAATCAAAGATGAAAATCGGTAACAACCCCCTGTTTGTGTAAATGGGATATTGCTAGTCACCACTAGCTTCCCAAAGAAGATAAGGGAACTCCAGGACGTCGACTTTGAAGCGAACTTGTAACAACAAATCAAAGATAAAGGTAACGACCAAAGGATCTCAAAGGCAACAGCCTAAACAGGCAAAAACCAAAACCAGAAATGCAAACAAATACGTATGCTGGCATGATGCTGTATGTAAGATGCAGACCGACCCGTAGGAACAAAGGAAAACAAAACAAATAGGGAACTCGTCACGCTGAGTTTCAAAACGCCTCAAGTTGGGCGACACTTTCTTTTTGGTATAGATAACGATCTTTTCTCAATAATATCCTCGTAATTCTGCAGAGAAGAAGTCTTAGCTTAAGAGTTAGAATTGCTATCGGACACATCTAGCTTAGTCAACGGTAACAACAACTTTCACAACTTTGAGAATTGTGTAATATCATCTTATTACCTCTAAAATTTTTCAATCATTTTGTCAAATCGTGCTTTCTTTTTAAAACAAGACTTTAAGTTTTTCAAAACAACTTGCTTTCATGAAAATTCTTATTAACAAATAAGTGAAATTGCATAACAAAAACAGTGGATCATAACAATGATTTGGCCAAAAATCTTATTTTATTGATAGACAAGAACTTTACAAGAGGCAAAGCCTTGGGAATTTTATAAGTTTGAAAAATGGCAAACAGAAAAGGTTACAGAATCCCATAATAATCCGGTCCTTCTGGCTGCCAGTTCACTTGCTTTGCTGCTTCTAACGAGAATAACAGGCGTTGATCCTTTTTTTTTTATATCTTGCCCAAGACTCCGCTCCGGCATCTGCCAGCTTTCACACATTGGGGTTTCATCTTGATGAAGCACTAAAATCTCCTTTCTAGGTATTTCGTTTCAGGCGTAGTATTTTCTCACTGCGTCTGAGTTAATGGGATACTTGAGTTGTTCGCCATCCATAGTCTCGAGAATTAGAGATCCTCCAGAGAAGACAGTCTTTACAACGAAAGGGCCGTCATAATTGGGCATCCACTTGCCACGCGTATCCTTTTGAGTTGGCAGGATCTTTCTGAGCACAAGCTCTCCTTCCCTGTACTCTTTGGGACGAACCCTTTTGTTGAGCGCTCTGATCGTCCTTTGTTGATAGATTTGACTGTGACACATGGCCGTCATTCTTTTTTCGTCAATGAGGTTTAACGAGTCAAATCTTTCTTTTATCCATTCGTCTTCATCAAGCTTTACTTCCGTCAAGATCTTTAAGGAAGGTATTCTGACTTCAATTGGTAGCACAACGTCCATCCCATACACTAAGGAAAAGGGAGTTGCCCCTGTCGAAGTGTGCACCGATGTTCGGTATCGGTGCAAAGCGAATGGTAGAATCTGGTGCCAATCTTTGTAAGTTACGACCATCTTTTGTATTATCTTTTTGATGTTTTTGTTTGCAGCTTCAACTGCACCATTCATCTTAGGTCTGTAAGGAGACGAATTGTGATGTTTGATCTTGAAATCGTCACAAAGTTCCTTCATTGTTTTGTTGTTCAGATTCGACCCGTTGTCAGTGATGATCTGGTTAGGGATACCATATCGGCAGACGATCTCCTTTTTGATGAAGCGAGCAACCACTTGCTTTGTAACGTTTGCATATGACGCTGCTTCCACCCATTTGGTGAAATAATCGATTGCGACAAGGATGAAGCGATGGCTGTTGGAAGCTTTTGGCTCTATTGCTCCAATCATATCTATGCCCCACATTGCAAAAGGCCAAGGTGATGTCATCACATTGAGAGGATGTGGAGGGACATGCACTTTATCGGCATAAACTTGACATTTATGACACTTTCGAGCGAAGAGTATGCAGTCTGTCTCCAAAGTTAACCAGAAGTAGCCTGCTCTTAAGATTTTCTTAGCCATGGCGTGGCCATTCGTATGGGTGCCGAAGGTTCCTTCGTGTACTTCGGTCATTATGAGATTCGCCTCGTTTTCATCGATGCATCGGAGTAAGACCATGTCATGATTTCTCTTGTACAAGGTACCATTACTGATGAAGAATTTAGATGACAATCTTCGTATTGCTCTTTTGTCAATTGTGGACGCGTTAGCGGGATACTCTTGATTTTGGAGGAAATTCTTGATATCATAAAACCATGGCTTCTCATCAGATTCTTCGTCTATTGCCATGACGTATGCGGGTACTGTCCTTCTTTCGATGCGGATCAGAGGTGCCTCGTTGACAAACTGGACCTTCCACATTGATGCCATCATGGCTAGCGCATCGGCAATATGATTTTCTGCTTTTGGTACGTGCTTGAAGGTAATTTCATCAAAATATTCAGCCATCTCCAAGATGTGGGTCTTGTAAGGGATCAATTTTTCATCCCTGGTTTCCCATTCTCCTTTGAGTTGGTATATCACCAAAGCAGAATCACCAATTACTTCCAAGATTTTGATGCGGAGATCAATGGCAGCTTCCAATCCTAGGATGCAGGCTTCATACTCTGCTATGTTGTTTGTACATGAGAAATAAAGTCGGGCTGTGACGGCAGTGTACCCTCCAGTCAGATTTTTCAGAACAGCTCCTACACCATGTCCACTTTTGTTCGACGCTCCGTCGAACATCATCTCCCAGCAGAATCCAGGCTCGGGACCTTCTTCCGGACCAGGCTCTGGTTTCGTGCGCTGAATATACATCACATCTTCATCAGGAAAATCAAACTTGAGTGGTTGATAATCCTCCATAGGATGCTCTGCGAGGTGTTCTGACAAGACACTTCCTTTGATAGATTTTTGAGCAACATATTGGATATCATACTCTGATAAGAGCATATGCCATCGGGCTAATCTTCCTGTTTGAGCTGGCTTTGCAAAGATGTACTTGATGGGGTCCATCTTAGAAATCAACATTGTAGTGTGACAAATCATGTATTGCCTCAGACGCTTGGCGGCCCATGCTAAAGCACAACATGCTTTTTCCAGGGGAGAGTAACGACTCTCACAGTTAGTGAACTTCTTGCTTAGATAATAGATTGCATGCTCTTTCTTTCCTGACTCATCAGTCTGACCTAAGACACAGCCCATTGAATCCTCTAGCACCGTCATACACATGAACAAAGGTCTTCCGGGTACCGGAGGAATCAACACTGGAGGTTCTTGCAAGTACTGCTTGATTTTCTCGAATGCGGCCTGACAGTTTTCATTCCATACCACTGTTTGATCCTTTCGTAACAACTTGAAGATCGGCGTGCAAGTAGGGGTCAGATTGGAGATGAATCTGGAGATGTAATTCAGACGTCCGAGGAAGCCTCTGACTTGTTTCTCAGTTTTGGGAGCAGGCATCTCCTGGATTGCTTTAACCTTGTCGGGGTCTACTTCAATTCCTCGTTGACTAACGATGAAACCAAGTAACTTGCCTGAGCGAACTTCGAAGGTGCATTTTTCTAGATTTAATCTCAGTTGATACTTTCGGAGTCTCTCGAATAGCTTCAACAAATGATCCAAGTGGTCCTCTTCACTTTGGGATTTTGTGAACATATCGTCCACGTACACTTTGATTTCTTTGTGCATCATATCATGAAAGAGTGTGACCATAGCTCTCTGATACGTTGCACCTGCGTTCTTCAAACCAAAAGGCATGACCTTATAACAATAGGTGCCCCATGGTGTGATGAAGGTTGTTTTCTCCATGTCATCTGGATCCATTTTTATCTGGTTATAACCAGAAAATTCGTCCATAAATGAGAATACTGCAAAGCTTGTTGTGTTATCTACCAGAGTGTCAATGTGTGGTAGAGGGAAGTCGTCCTTCGAACTTGCTTTGTTTAAATCCCTGTAGTCGACGCACATCCTGACCTTGCCATCCTTCTTCGGGACTGGTACAATGTTTGCCACCCACTCTGGATACTTGGATACTGCTAAAAAGCCGACATCAATTTACTTTTTGACCTCATCTTGGATTTTAAGTGCCATGTCTGGTCTCGACCCGCGAAGCTTTTGTTTGGCCGAAGGACATTCTGGCTTCAGGGGGAGCTTATGCATGACAATGTCGGTATCCAACAATGGCATATCTTGGTAGGACCAAGCAAATACGTCAACAAAATCTCTGAGGATTGTTATCAACTTGTCTTTGATTTCTGGCCTTAATGATGCCCCGATCTTGACTTCTCTTTTGTCTTCCTCTGACCCCAAGTTGATGACTTCAGTCTGCTCTTTGTGAGGTTGGAGATAAACATCTTCGTATTCAGCCATTCTCTTTAACTCTTCTGGGACTTCTAACTCTTCGTCATTCTCTTCTTCAGCTTGAAAGACAAATGGACCGCTAGTAGAAGGAGCCGAAGGATCATAGGTTCTGTGGTTGATGGGGGTATTCTGCATGTTTTATTTTGGAACAATTAGGCACACACACACACAGACATGCAGATGAAGGGTTGTTTTTATTTTTTCAAAAAAGATTGCCATTTTTCTTTTAACACAAAGAGTGAAAATGATGCGCAAAATAAATAGCAAGAGTTTTAACAAAAACACTTTTTCATTAATGATTTTCAAATTTTGCAAAGTGGCCCAATACAAAATAATTCGCAGGCCTTGGGCAAGACCAGGAACTTTTAAAGAAAAACACAAAGCTAACAAGCAGAGTGAATTACTCTAAAGGTAAAAAGATGGGAACTTCCACAGCCTCCCAATTGCGCAACGCTGCTCCTCCCCTAGTTATTAGATGATCCAGATTACCATCTTCATCTTCAGCAATAATGGCATTGACTTGCACGCCGCCACTGGTGAATATCTCTTTTAAAGACTTCTTCTTCATGGTGCTTTCTTCTGGCTCGCCTTCTGGAGTTGGTTTGTAACCCAACCCTTGTCGATCATTTTTGGCTCGAGCATTGACTTCGATGACCTCTCCCCATCCCAATGGGACTCCAGCTTTCAGTGTTGCCTTAATACTTTGAGCAGAGGTAAGTGATGGCCCACGGGTTATGTCTGATTCATCAACTAGAACAGCGTGAGCTATTTCTAGTGCTTGGAAGGCCGTCTCGAGGGAATCTTCATCAGCCTCAATATACCGGAATGATGACAAGTTGCTCACCATTAAGTCTTCTTCTCCATGGACAATGACCATCTGGTCATTCACAACAAACTTCATTTTTTGGTGGAGAGTGGAAGTGACAGCGCCAGCTGTGTGAATCCATGGTCTTCCCAGTAGACAACTGTAGACCGGGTTTATGTCCATCACCTGGAAGGTGACTTCGAAGATTTGTGGTCCAATAGGATAGGAAGATCAACTTCTCCTATCGGTTCTCCTGGATCTGTCAAATGCCTTGACTATAAGAGAAGTTGGTCTCATGGTAGCACCTTGATATGCCAGCTTGGCCAAAGTCCTTTTAGGCATTACGTTGAGTGCTAATCCTGTGTCGACAAGAACTCGAGACATTGTATCCTCTTCGCATTTGACTGACACATGTAAAGCACGATTGTGCTTACGCTTCTCAGCTGTCAGATCGTTATCGTCAAAGCTCAATGTATTGCAGGCAGTGATATTTGCTACAACAGAGTCAAACTGCCCCACTGTAATATCTTTAGTGACGTGGGCCTGTGTCAGGATTTTGAGCAATGCCTGGAGGTGTGCTGGAGAGCTTAAAAGCAAAGCCATGACCGAGATCTTGGAGGGTGTTTGGTTTAGTTGGTCCACTACCCTGTAATCACTTCGCCGAATGATTCTCAAGAATTCTTCTTTATCGTTCTTGAGACTTTCTTTTCCTCTAACTAAAGGTTCTTTGGCGGTGACTACCTCTGGAACAGACTTCTGAGGAACAGGAGTTTTTTGAACAGAAACTGTTGGTGGAGGAGTCTCATTATATGTTCGAGATTGGTAGATGCGACCACTCCGGGTCATTTTGCTTCCACTGGCAATGTTGGCCACACTTGCTGGTTTCTTTTCTTTGAAAATCCCCTCACACCATGAATAGTCTTATTTTGGTGTCACGGCTCTTGGGTGAGGCTTGGATCCTCCCCTCGGCTCAAACCTAGTCTGTCCCCTCCCGAATTTCGGGGGTGCATCATCGCGAAATATTGGCCGAACGTTCTTGTAGTTTTTGTTACTGTTATCATCTCTGAATACGGCTCTTTTGTTGGGCTCTCTTGGTATGTTAAACACAGGTTCGATGACCGCCACATCTTCTTCCTTTTTCCGATGAGTGATTTCTATCATTCCCTGTTCAATCATAGCCCGAATGTCCTTTTTCACAGCGTCACAACCCTCAGGATTCAGCATACATTCTTTGCAATCTTCGTGAGATGTCTTGAGCGACCATGCCTGAGCGAGGCGTTTGTGTAGGTCTGCTAATGGCACTTTGATCTCACCAACGGTAGTAACTTTCTTGTCTTCTGATCCCTCCCCTTCTTCAGTAATGGCGTTGACTCCACCATGATTTGGAAGAGGGTTGCTCTTTACGCTGGGGTGATTATCTTCGAAGGACAGAATTCTTTTTTCAATTAGTTCACGAACTAGATGCTGGAGGGCGAAGCAACCTTCGAGATCGTGGCCTGGAGCATTCTCGTGAAATGGGCAGTGAGCATTTGTGTTGTAATAGAACATGAGCGGATTAGGTGGAGCACTTAATTTTCTTGTTTTAACCAGCCCTCTTTCTATTAGCATGGGAAACAGGTCGGTGTAACTCATTGGAATAAGTTGTATCTTTGGCCTATTTGCTTGATAATTTGCCCTGTTCTGCGGCTGTTGACCTTGCGGCTGCTGGTATTGTTGCTGATTATTGGCGCGATTAATGTTGCTGATTTCTAAACTGATACTGGTGCTGATTGCTGGATGCCCCAGGTTGGGGATCATGCTGTGATGAAGGTTGAAAAACCGGGGTCACTGCCGCCACATATGATGGTTGGTACTGTTGAATAAAAGCATCTGAAAGGTCTTGAAAACTGTGGATTTTCGCTTGATCTAAACCGAGATACCACTTAGTCGAGGCCCCTATAAGACTATCTTGGAAACAGTGTACTAACAGTTTGTCATTTTCAATATGCGGAGCCATCCGCCTACAGTACATGATTAGGTGCACTTTAGGACAAGTGGTCCCCTCATATTTGTCGAAGATTGGCATTTTAAATTTCTGAGGAAACACCAATCCAGATACCAGATATAGATCATTGGCATCAGATCCAAAGACATGATTTCCTTCAATGGCCCTCATCCTTTTGGCCATGATATCCATCTTTACTCTTAATTTTTTGTGTTTTTCATCCTCAGCTTCAGATCCATCGGGTATATCAAAGGTTGGCTGTTGATTGGCAAAAACTGGTTGTACTGTGGTAGGCCCACCTGCTTGAGTAAAAATAGGGTTTCTGATTGTTGAGTCGAACAGGGGACTGAGACTCGAAGACTGCATATTGTTGAATGGCGGCACAAAATCCCGGGACATGCCGTAGGGAAACTCTGTTGAAGTAACAGGAGCTACTGTGATATTGGACGCTGTTGTGGCAACTTCGGAGATCACTGTAGGTTACGCGTCCATCTCTGCTTTGATTATGTTGAGGACTTCCATGATTTGGCTGACGTCCCCTTTGATCCCTTCAATGTTATTATCCATTTGATCGAACCTTTGGTCGTTATCTGCCATCTTCTTTTGAGCTTGGGACCGTGTGTTGTATCTGTGGGTACTCAGCGTGACTCCTTATCTCCTTTTGGACAAGAACAAAGGATGAGCTGCGGATCCCAAATGCAGGACTGGTGCAGGATGACATGCAAATGCAAATGCGGATGCATAAGCCATTCAAGGAAATTCAATTTTTTTGTTTACAAACAAAAAGTTAGAACAACATGTAACGACATGCTTAAAAAGCGTTTTTCATTTGATAGCTGGAAATCTATTACAATAGAGTGGCCCTTGCTAAAAAGCAAGACCTTTCTTACAAGAAAATGAAAGTAAATGCAACAAACAGGATTTCAATCCTTTTTAGGGAAAGCAGGGAAATGGTGAAACAAAGATCAATCTAACAAGATGATCCTTCTCCTTCTTGGACTCTGACATGAACTTGGTCCTGGCGGATAATCTCCCATAGGTCTTCGTTCTCTCTTTGCGCTTTGACCAAAGCGTATCTTAGCTCTTCCCTAGTTGCGGGGACCTCGGGCTCCATGATTATCTCATAGTCATGAGTGTAGAACATGTTTAAGGCAATTTCTTTTGACCATAGCAGGTACCCCCTGGTGGTTAAACAGCTTGCATTCTTTATTGGAGTTAGGCCCAAGAGGTGTGGATCTCTTTGAGCATATTGAGCATTAGCTTCTAGTTCTTGGTTGCGACCTGTCTCACAGAAGCAAGGCCTCAACAGTTCTGGTTCAGGCTCTGGTCCGGTAGGATACCCATGTTGACGCCGAGCGAGAATAGGATTATAGGTGATCACCCCTTCTATCCCAATGAGAGGCACATTGGGGAAATCTCCGTAGCTAGGAATCATGACTTGGTCACCGATGCGGGTGTCATACCATGTGATGTCATGGTGTTAGAGAGTGACGAGTTTAGAAACCCATGCGCTTTTGGTAGGAAGCCTCCAAAGGATATGAGTCCTTAGCAGATGAGAAGTAAACTATCGGTCGAGTAGTGCAAGACAACATGAGAATTGCCCACAATCATACAAGATGAAACGGTGGATGACCACATAAGTGTCAGCCAGTATTGTGTTGACCGAATTTTTAATGATGAAGAGGCGGATCGCCTCTTCGCTGATGAAGTCGTAACTGCTTGGAAAAAGGTACAATCCATATATTAGTAATGCCAGAATCGCCTCAAAAATGCCTAGGTTTCTGCTTTCATAATGATACTCAGCCATCTCCATTAGAGGTCTGGCATCCATTCCGTACCACCCTCCTTTCGCTCTCATTGGTGGTAAGTCTTCCAGCTTGATATGCAGGGCTTTGGCTAAGTCCTTCTTCTTTGGTTTTCCATAAGGGAGCGTAAAAGTTCATGGAATCTTCAAGTAAGCAGTATACTCCTCGAGGGTCGGAAGTAACTGAAAGTCTGGAAACACAAAGCAGTGGTAGGTTGTATCATAGAATTCAACCAAGGCTTGCAACATGGGCTCGTTGATCGGAGCACTTATCAATGGCAATAGGTCCCCATATTTGACTATGAAAGCAGCAGGATTTTGGACAAGTCTCGTTAACATCCTTAGACGGCCCAACCTCAGATCTGGAACTCGAAGCATGTCTCTTCTTACCATGTTGTTGTCTCTAAAAGAAAAAAAAATGAATTTCCTTGAATGGTTAGAAGAAGTGCAAATGCAAATGGTGTCATGGAACTCAGATATTTTCGAACATCAGAAGTCGCCATTTCATTGATTAACAAAGCGGATTACAAAACATTGTTTCCCCTTACAAGAGTTTTAAACAACAGCTAAATGAATCCTATCAAGGTTCCCCTAGCAGTCTTAAATTGAGCTTCTCGATCTTTCTTTCCATCTGAGTCTTCTCAAAGATGAGTCTATCCACAATTATCTTCCATGGATTAGACTGAGGCTCATAAGGTTCTTCTAGTGCTTTCCTCTTCTTACAAGAGAGGATTTCTTCATCTTTCAACTGGAGTTGTCTCTGGAGCTCCGCATTTTCTTCGACGACTATTTGATACTTGTGCTTCCAAGCTTCTTCAGTTTGCTGTGCTTTAACCAAAACAATTTTCAACTTTTCTTCTTCAGACATGAAGACCAACGGGCGTTCTTCCTTTAAAGCCATAGGCTCTTGCTTAGGATACGGCATCCTTAGTGTGATGGCTCTTTTTTGAACCCATTGGAGGTAAGGTTCCAAAGAGGCACAGTTGAGTCTTCCAAGATCCTTCTTCCCTTTCTGGTGTAGATGCTTCCAAGCCTCTAGAATCTTCCCTTTTAGTCCTTGACTATCTTCCCCTTCTTTGAAGAAGATACTTTCCACTTGAACGCTATTGGGTTTGTCCTTTAGAGGGTATCCCAGTTGTCGGCGGGCGAGTATTGGATTGTAGTTGATCCCTCCATTAATGCTGAGAAGAGGTACATTGTTAATAATCATTGTCCCATTATAATCACGACTATACCAATCAATATCGGAGTGGGTAAGAGCCATGATCTTTTGCGACCACCATCCTCTCTTTGGATCCCAAAAAGCGTTGGCTTTGGGCAAGTGTGGAGTGAACCATTTGTACAATAAAGGAGCGCAACAAGTGATCATTCCTCCATTGTGAAAGTTCCTCAGATGAACAGAATGGTGTGTGTCTGCTAACAAGGTAGGCACAGGATTCTTCTTCAAGAAATTTTGATGGCATTGAGGTCCACAAAATTCTCAAAGCTCGGAAACAAGAATATACCATAGATGAGTAAGGCAAGAATAGCCTCGAATGCATCCATGCTTAAATGATCTGCATAATACTGAGCTTTCTCAACCAAGAATTCTGCTTTTAACCCAAAGACTCCTCCTTTTGTAATCAGATTCTTTTTTATATCAACCACTCCCAAACGTGTAGCTTTGGCAATATCTTGCTCTTTAGGGTCCTTCTCCACAATTGGAAAAGGAGAATCTTCAAGAATGGGCAACCCAATTAACTGAGAATACTCTTCTAGTGTGGGCACTAGCTGATAATCAGGGAATGTGAAACAGTGGTAGAGCGGATCATAAAACTAGAGAAGAGTAGAAAGAAGTCCACTATCCATCTTTATCTTCAAGAGTAGCAATAGCTTCCCGTATCGGCTTTGAAATCCCTCTGGATCTATCACTAAGGTGCTCAACCTTTTCAAATCATCTAGGTTAAAACCCTTGTAAGTGTACTTCAAATTTTTCTTTCTTTCACTGTTCATGACGACCTCTGATGTTTACAAACAACAAAGTCTAAGTTCCATGAAACCATATGATGATGATATGACGATATGAGGATATGAATGAAAGATGCACAAACACAAGTAAATGCATATGCACACAACACAAACTTAGGGTTAAGGACAATCATGAGTCCAAAGGTCTACCCATCCCCAAAGATTTGTACTATGGATTAATTGTACCTGCCGAACGGGTTCTACAAAGTTCCCAGAGTCATCAACCCATCTTTCAGATATTCTCAACTTCCCAAATCACTTGGTAATCGATAATATTCTCAAGAGAATCTCGTCTGAGTGTAGTATCGCGTATCAACTATTTCGGAAATACTTCCTTATAGTCATCGCACTACATCCTAATAAGGCCAAAGTGGGGTAAAGTGTATTCTAAAAGTCCATAGTGTCATGGGCTCCTTCGTTGAAAGTAGCATTGTTTTCACGAATACTCGATCAACAATACAAAAACTTTCAAGAGGGCCTACACTGAGCGGTGGTTTCTCAAGTTATCTTGGTCGGGAATCAACTCCCTATAAGCCTTCTTGAATATACCACCATCCTATCATAATTTCACTCAAGTCCGGGTATAGGACCGTCTCACCACTCGAAGCACCCAATATCCAACATACAAATATATTGACAAATATACATGTTAAACAAATATTCACAAATATAGCATAAAATTAAACAAAATAGGCTAAACCCTCAAGTTTAAGTTTTCCCCAGTGAAGTCGCCATTTCTGTTGCGGTGAGAATCGTGATACCAAGCTATTGAATTAACTTGAATCTTAATTCTTAAATTCACAACTGAACTTTAATTTATCCAAAGGAAAGGTCTAAAGAAAGAAAAACCCTTTTCGCGATGTAACAACAACGCTAAGAGATTCGGGGATCGGGGGTTGGTTCTGCATAGGGTAGGTTTTCACATCCTAAACATCTGTAGTACTCTACAGGAGCTTTTTGTTTGTTTGCATGCTAAGTTGGTAAATGTTTGCTAAGGTTTGGGGTTTGGTAAAGGGTGTAGGTTAAAACATAATGATAGTTTCTAAGTTTGCTCGCAAAGACATCGCGTCCTCTGCCTACGTATCCTTACTAGGATAGAATCAGATCAATCGTAGTTCACCTCACTAGGGTTAAAGAACACTTGATTATGATCAAGGTTCAAAGGGGAACAAACATAACAATGTTTGTATAGAGTTTCACAAAACTCTCTAGATCTATGTTGAACTCTCAAGAAAGGGGAGTAAGTAATCATTTCCATGATTCTTACATAGAGTTAACGAACTCTATCCTAGGGTTCTAGTTGAAGAACACTCCTAGTGTAGGTGAGTTTTCTAGACTTAAAGCAAAGACTAATAGTTTAAATGTTCTAACTTAACTAATTTAGGGTTGAAGATGACTTCACAAAGTCAAGGGAGAGGTAAATGAGCTATCCAATGACACAAAGGTCAAGGGAGAGACTTTTCCTTTGGAAGGAGAGAGGGGGAGACAACTTGGATGAGAACTAGAAAGTTCCATCACTTGGGGAAGCAATACTTAACAAAGCAAGATTTCAAATGAGCAGGATGAGATAAAATCAAGACAAGTAAGCATGCAAATTACAAGGAGCATATACTTCAGATGATATCAAGGGTTACAACCAATAATCAATCATCTCAACAAAGATTTGGGGCATATCTTAACAAAGATTTGAACATGATGAAGGTAATTACCACATAAGCAAATCACAATATGAAGATAGGCAAGTTACAAATTCAAAACATAGCAAATGTAACAATAATGCATAGATGATAATCAAACACCGTTAAATCAGTTTAAACCTCATAATTTAGGAGGGATGGAATTGGTCTTGAGCAGAGTTTTGCTCAAGACAGTTTTTTTGGTGGAAATGGAAATTTTGAAGACTTTAGGATTCTTGATGAATGAGAGGAGAGTGAGAGATGTGGTTTTATGATATTTCTCTGGTGTCCTTGAGCTCATAGAGGAGGCCTCTATTTATAGGAGAAATGAGAGTGAGGGCTGATTTGGTTTTTTCCATTTTTGGAGGGAGTCTTGGAAGAAAATCTTTCCATATCTAGTGGCAGCCATCTTCACATCAGTTCCAAGGCTCTATGCAAGCAAAAACCAGCTGATATGAAGGAGTTAGGTGACTTGAAATGAAGCTAGAGAGATAGGGAGCTGCAGCTGCCACATCCTTGGGGAAAAGTTTCTCTTTCCTCCCTTTTATGATTATTTTAATATCAACTTGCTACCAACTTGCAATGCTCCTCAAACCAACTCATTTTCTGGTTTTCTCCTCATCCACACATCACATTATCAGTTTGTATTACAATCCAAGGGATGAGAATGGCTGATGTGGTGAAAATCTGATTTTGAGAAGTTTTGACAAAGTGGTTCTAAGTGTGGCAGACCCAACTTCTATGGTGCATAACTTCCTGCTCAAACATGCTATTGAAGAGTTCTACCATAATTTGGAAAGCCCTTAAGTAGCTCTACAAATTTCATGTTTTGGGAATTTCCAAATTCTTGATGAAACTAGGTTGAAAAACCCTTCAAAGTTCTGGAAAAAAATCACTTACAAGTGTTAAATAACTTAGAAATTTTCTAAGTTAGTTTCCCTTCAAAAATGAATTTTGCTATAACTCCAATTCCATGCATTTTTTTATCATGGACCACTTTGAGGCTTTTGTAGGATTTGTCAAGAGCTTTCTAATGAGCTTTGAACCATTTCAATTGGATGTGTGGTTGAGGAGTTATGGTATTGCCCCTTTCGAAATCCTAATTCCCGATTTTTGCAATTATTTCTTAACCCTTGATCCAATGGTCATGAAATTTTATGGGGAGGTGTAATATGATATAAGGAACATTTTTGATTCACACCTTGAAGTCAAATTCCTTATTGTTGAAGATTTGACTTTTCGGTCAAACGTTCGATCGATCGGTGTCTACTGAGTCGCCCGTTGGTGATCCAGACATCCTGAGGACTTGAAACTCTTTGGATGAACTTTACTAAGCCATAGGAGCTTAATGAACCTTAATCCCACCATTGAAATACTCTTTGAATTGAAAGTCAAACTACAGTTGACTTTTTCTAATCGAAAATCCTAATCGGGTATCTCAAATTGCACTGTTCTCAATCCCCTGGTGGCCACCTCAAATTGCACTCATTCCTGGTCCAATGTATTATCCTTGATCTTGTTTAAAGTTGGATCAATCCAAAACATTGATTGATCAAACCCTCGAAGTTTCAACTTTGACGGTACGGAACCCTAATTCATCTGCATCTTATCAATGATAATATGAAAGTGGGTTAAGGTTAGCTAATCAAGCAAATGTGATCCTACAATGATGATGAGGATCTAAGGGGT
Source organism: Lathyrus sativus (assembly GCA_963859935.3). Taxonomy (NCBI): domain Eukaryota; kingdom Viridiplantae; phylum Streptophyta; class Magnoliopsida; order Fabales; family Fabaceae; genus Lathyrus; species Lathyrus sativus. Next base: position 89,100,479 of record OZ012735.1, on the reverse strand, counting down.
CAAAATTTGGGGTGCAACAACCATTAATATAAGATTCAACCCAGAGTTACCAACAGTTGGCAACTCATATGACACGGATATGTGATTTCCTAGGCGTTCTTAGGGCCCTGGGTCGACAAACTCCTCTGCCTCGACCGGAGACACCAATTCGATAAGATGAAGTCTTTGACGAAACAATTGACCGGCAACCCCATGAGGTTGAACACACACCTAGGGTGGCCCAAAGGTCTCTCGTTGTTTCAGTTCATAGGAACCAAGACCCAGACTATATGGTCATAAAAGTTTGACGCGAAGCTATGGCTGGCGAACCAAATTTAAAAGCTATGGTGAAACGAGTTATGGTTCATAATGGAGCGAACCCAGGCCTTCGACGGCCAACATATACATCCCCACTACCAGACTTTGTTTTGCAAACAGAGCTCTCTAGGGGATGGAAGGTTCCAAAGTTCGTCAAATTCGCTAGAGATACTGAAGAGTCCATCGTCGAACATGTCGCCAGATATCAAACTGAAGTTGGTGACATAGAAAATAATGAGGACTTGAAAATGAAGTACTTTCCAAGTTCTCTCATAAAGAATATGTTTACTTGGTTTACCATGTTACCCCTACAGTCTTCCATACCTGGGCACAATTAGAAAGGTTGTTTCATGAACAGTTTTACATGGGACAACCAAAAGTTAGTCTCAAAGAGTTATCTAGTGTCAAACGGAAGGCCACAGAGTCGGTGGACCAATATCTTAACAGTTTTAGTCTTTTGAAAGTGTGATGCTTCACTCAAGTCCCTGAACATGAGCTAGTCGAGATGGTGGTTGGCGGCATAGATTACTCAATCAGGAAAAAGTTAGACACGCAATATCTCAGAGATATGGCGCAGCTAGCTAATAAGGTCCAACAGGTCAAATGTTTAAAAAATAAAAAAAACAACTCCGGCTAACAAATACCGCAAGAAAGAGAATGTTTCATACGTAGCCGTTGACGAATACTCTTTTAACGATGAGGATCTTGTCAACTAAAGTGAGGTTAACGTGGTTGAAATCAAGCCAGGGCCTTCTTGCACATGTAAATTTTTAAAACCATAAAATCGAAAAAATCCCATAGAAACTGAAAAAACAGATAAGTACATTTTAAAAACTTATACTTTTGATGTATCTAAGTGCGACGAAATATTTGATTTATTAGTTAAAGACGGTCATATTATTGTCCCTCCCGGGGTAAAAGATCCCCTGTAGAGCAAAAGAGGAAGAAAGGATTTTGTAAATTTCATAATTTCCTTGGTCATAAGACATCTCAATATGTTCTTTTCAGGGATTTGGTGCAGAAAGCTTTGAAGACAGGTCGACTTCAATTTGGCGAAAGGCCAAAGATGCAAGTTGACGCGGATCCTCTGAAGGTCGAAGAAGGATTGTACTACGAGCTGTATGACTGCATTATGGTTGAGACTATTGAGGATCTCAACAAACAATTAATAATCAAAACTGTTGAATGCATGATGGTCAAGACTACTGATGGTTCCGACAAGATGTCTGAGGAGGAACTCAAAGTAGTTTTCCCTCAAATTGGCGAAAGTATGACGGATTTCCAAGAGAAATTCAAGGTGAGTGGGTTGAAGGTTGTGTTATGCCTGAGAAGCAACGCCATCTTTGATGAAAAGGCTGCTGGGAAGTATAAAGTTGGTAAAAGTGTGGCACTGCAAGATAGTAAGCCACCAGTCCCAAGGTTTGTGTTCGACCAGAACAGTGCTTCTCATCAAAATGAAGAGTACAAAAAGTTGTTCCAGCAAGCACGACCCAAGACTTTTGTGCTGCCATCAAACACTCCACAGGATAAGTGGGTGGCACCCGTGAGTCAGAAAGAGAGCAAGAGGCTGAAATTGAAGGTATTTGATCTAGAGAAGGAGGCAAAGGTTTCCGACAAGACGGCTGAACCTAGGGGCTATATGGTGTCCCCCAATTACAAAGGGAATAATCATATGACAAGGACTTAGTGGAGGCGGTACCAATGAAACAAAAAGGCTGCCAAAGAGGCTTCGACTTCACAATTGAAGCATGTCGGGGCCTTTGGACTGAAAAGGCAATATCCAAAAGTAAGGTGGGTCGAGAAGGAGAAAATCGTGACAAATCAAACTACGGCAGTGACTGTGGAAGCTTCAGGAGAAAAGGGGGTGGTGTCAACCCAGAGTTCTAAGTGCATATCTGGGGTTGAGGAAGAACCAGAGTACACTCCCCAGTTAGATGAGGAGTGTACCCCGTCACCAGAAGGAGATTTCAATGAGGATATGTATGACAACACCAATGATGACACATACGGTGAGGATTTTGTCGTAAACTGCGGCATCGTGTCAATACTGCCAGAAAAATATGATAAGGTGTCAGAAGTTTCTGAAGCAGAAGAAGATTTCATGCCAGACGAGACTATGGAAGACAAGCCGCTACGCTATTATGTTATGAACAGTGGCGTTGTAACACCCCATTTAAATTATTGAGTCGGTTTTGTATTTTTTGTGATGTGTATTTGTTGTGATGTCCTTAATTAAGGGTATGAGGTTAAGAGCGAGAGTGAGAGCTGACCTTAGTTGGGGGTGAGGTGGACCTATAACGATGATGAAATTAACCATTTAATGAGGATACTATAGTTATAGATATTATTTAATTATTATTAATTATAACATTAATTAGAGAGTGGTTACTATTATGGTTATTGTTATTATTGTTATTATTATTATTACTATTAGTAAGAGTAATTAAATTAAATGAATTAAAATAGGATTAAGAGGGTTTAGAGAGTATTAGTGGGTTTAGACAGTTAACACGTGAAAGAGGAAAAAGGCAGAGAAAGGAGAGCTAGGGCAAAGAAGAACCAAGACTTCTCCATTGTTGTCAAGAAAGAGCTCAAATCCAAGGTAACAGGGGAGAATGGATTTCAATATGGGTGACTTAACATGAGAGGGTAGTGAGAGGTCCTTTCTCTCGTAGGAATTTTGTCTGTTCTCACCTTTTGGTTTGATTTTCGTGATATTACAATTTCCCTGTGATTGTTGTTATTGTTGAATGACCTTTATATGTTGTTGTATGTATGATTCTGGTATGAACATGAAATTCGTGTGGAGATTTCCTGGAATTGTGATAGAATGTTGTAGATGAATAGATCTGAAAACGAAGGGTTTAACTGAAACTGAAACTAGATCTAATAGATAGAATCTGGAAAGAATAGAATATAGGATTCATGGAAATCAATCTAAAATCTGAGTTTTAGGATGAAGGAGAAGGTAGAATGATGAATCTAGAGGGGAAACTCGTGATAATGATGAGATTTGAGTTTTTTGACAGACCTGCTAGTCATACGCGTATTGGGGTGTCAATACTCGTATGGGGGACTTCCCAAGGGCTGTACGCGTAGCACACGTGCCCTGTCCCCAGTACCAGCACGTCCATCTGGTGATACGCGTATGGGCCTAGGAAATACGTGTATGGAGGTAATCATACGCGTAAGGGGTGACTCTGATAAGGTTTGGGAGGTAGAAGTCTTTGGTCTTACGTGTAAGGGAGGGCCATGCGCATATGACAGCAGGCAGTACACGTATGGAATATGCTGGTACGCACATGGACAGTCTGGGATGACTTTTTCCCCAGTTTTGTGATTTCTGTCTAGCGTTTGATTGGGACGCATTTCCATTGATTCGATAGGGTTAATATGACTAAAATGAACCTAGAAATAAGAGTAATGAATTAAATCGGGAAAATGTAAAATGATATGGGTGTGCCCTTAAGGGGTGTGGTTGATGATTGTGAGCCATGATTGTCAAATGTGGATAATCTTGTGCGATGATGGTAATCCCCGAGAAGATTACGGTGACCGGATGGCTCGTGTGAATCTTGGATGATTGTGAAATTATGCTTGAATTATTATATTGCATGATTGTGTGGTCATGCATTTCATGTCATGTGTCTTATGGAGATGGCTATGTGGGAATCCATGATGGGTGCCTAGTTTCATCCGGACTTCATGTGGAAGTCGTTGTGGAGATAAGTTGTAGTTCAGAGGAACGTATACGACTTATCCGGATTCCGACAGGAATTGGGTTTTAGGGTGAGCCGTATGTATTTGTGTTGGTACCACATGCATTGTGTTGAGTCGGTGAGTCATATTGCATAATCGTAATTGAATATGGGTGTTGCGATGAGAATCGTGATACCAAGCCATTGATCAACTTGAATATTTAATTCTTAAATTCACAACCGGACTTTAATTTATCCAAAAGGAAAGGTTTAAATAAAGAAAAACCTTTAAATGCAAAGCGAAAAGCAAGGCCTAAAACTAAGCACAGAGAGATCTAAAGGTTCGGGGGTTGGTTATACCTAGGGAAGGTGTTAGCATCCTAAGTATTTGTAGTACTCTACAGGAACCTTTTGTTAATATTTGTGTTATGCTAAAATTGCTTGCTAAGGGAAAAGAGTGCTAAGGTAAAGATCTAAAATATATACAAAGTATGCTCGCCAAGACATCGCATCTCGTGCCTACGTATCCTGACGGGAATGGAATCAGAGCAACCTTAGTTCCCCTATCTAGGGGTGAGGAACTCTTGACTGTGGTCAAGGTTCCAAGGGGATGTAAGCATTCATAGAGAAGTACTTACATGGAGTGCAGAGACTCCTATCCTAAGTTGAGATTGTTATGGTAGAGAATGTCCACGGCGGGACGCTAAACATGAGTATGGTGACTCAGATCCTAGGGTTAGGATAAAAGGTTTAAGATGTCCACGGTGGGACGCTAAAAGTGAGCACGGCGACTCAAATCCTAAGGTTAGGATACAGGGGAAAGGATGTCCACGGCGGGACGCTAAAAGTGAGCACGGAGACTCAAATCCTAAGGTTAGGATAAAGGTTAAAGGATGTCCATGGCGGGACACTAAAAGTGAGCACGGCGACTCAAATCCTAAGGTTAGGATAAAGGTTAAAGGATGTCCACAGCAGGACGCTAAAAGTGAGCACGGCGACTCAAATCCTAAGGTTAGGACAAAGGTTAAAGGATAACATCAAACAAAGTCACAATAATGTAGACAAAAGATTCAAAACCTCATGGGGATAATCAATAGTTTTAAAGGTGAGCCACTTAAATGCGTACAAGAAAAGTTGAAATTCAAACTTAAATGCACAAGGGAGACAACAATCCAAGTTCATGTGGCCTTCAAATTTAAACTTAAAGAGGAATAAAATCAAAGTTTGAAAATGAGAGATAGGAGTGTGAAAATCCTAAAATGATTTATAATTCTCTCACAATGTAAAGTGTTTCTAAAATGAGATTTTAGAGTTCTTTGAACATCATGTGAAAATATACATTGATACAAGAATTTAGAAAAAAGAGTCGCTTAAAAAGGATTAAAAATGAAGAAGTTATGTAAAATTGAAAATTAAATAAAAATAAAAAAATTAAATAAACTAAACATTAAAAAAGAATGAAGTGTCTCACCCAAGGCTTGAACTCAAAAACTTGGGGTCATGGACTTAAAACTAAACCAACTTTTCCACTTCAAGCGCATGTTAATTGATGGAGAAAGAAAATAAAAATATCAAAATGTGTAAAAATCATGAAAAGAAGCAAAACTGCCCTCGCTGAGGGTCGAGCTCGCATCACAAGGCATGGCAAGGGTTTTAAAAGCAAGGCAATAACCACCGGGGTGGCGATACATCAATTTTATCATGCCACCTCATTTGGATATATACCAAAGGGACGTGATTTTCTGGGCATTTGCAAGGCAAGTTCAAGTTGAAAACTCTAAAACAGTTTGAATCCAAAACCTTCAATTCTCAACCAAAATTAATGAAATTTGAGTCAAAACTGAATGGATTTTCATGAAGAAAAAGGTGATGCTATTAATTTTATGAAATCATGCACACACAAAGGAATTCGAACGAACATGCAAAAGGAAGTTTTGGAATGCATTTTGGAGTTCAAAACTCAAAACTGATGCAATTGAAGGTGGGCAATGACCTGAGCAAATTCCACATGTGACATAGAATGAGTTCTAACAGGGAATTCGGTTTAAAACACAACAGAACAAGAAATGGAATTTGAGTTGCAAATGATGAAAAGAGAGGTTTTGTTGAACTTAATGCTTAAGCAAAGATCCATGACAGTCTTACTCCCAAAGTGATGAAAAACCAAAGCAGCTAAGGACTCAAGACAAAGTTGATTAGCACAAACGCATTACAACAAGACTGACAGCTAGATCCATAATGCTCATAACTTAGCAACTGGCCAATTAAAGCTTAGAAATGGTATGTCAGAACCAAAAGCATCTCTTACAACAAGTGAACCAAACAATGCATTATACACCCTAACTCTAATTACACATTATAAATAGAACATGTAGTATTAGCAGACCTTGTTCTAAACTAAAGCTCCAATGACAGTCATAAATCTCATGCTAAACCACATACAGTCAACAACAGAAGAATTGAATCTTACAGCATCATGCTAAAGAAGTTGAGACTATAACCAAAACATGATGTAGCCGTAAAACCGCAAATGATGGATTTGGTTAAAAATGAACTTGCAAATCAACAATGCCAAAGTTGTTAACTCATTACTTGAAGTAAGCACACACAGTTGGACAAATCCAGAAAACTATATCCAAAGGCCTCCAAGACACACTGTCAGTGAAGAAATCTCAAGGTCTAGGGGGTTGAAAAAGTCATGACAGACTTACTTAACAAGATCTTGACATAAGCATAAAATCACATAGCCAAAGATACCAGTTAGTAGATCAAGGCAAATGATAATAAGGGCATACACCAACAGTAATATGTTAACTCAAATTGTAATAGGCCAAGAAGTCCTACTATGTCTTAAACTCCTAACACGATCTAGCCTAACTGGAACAAACCCTGCCAGTAGTCTGGAGGCATACTTACAGTCCTGTCTCTCAAGCAATAATCAAATCAATTATCCACTTAAGCCTCTCAGTTATGAATGGACAGGTTCAACATAGCTTCTAACAGCAAGTTTTTCATGCAAAGAAAAAATTATAATGATAGTCTCAAACCCTCATGCTAATAATAAAACATGGTCTGCTCCCAACTAACTTATAATAGTAACAGCTTGTTAATACAACATCAAACTCATACACTAATCAAAAACTGTTTTAGATGACAACTCCCAACAGAAATTCCAAATGGCAGTTATTTGAACAAACCACGATGAGCAGACTTAATAGCAATAAAGATTAAATATCAAATACTCCCAATGTGCCAATGTTCAACAGCAGTGCTTAACCAAACGAATCAAATGACAGTTCAAACTGCATATTATATAAGCTCAAAAAATGGACCAACATGTGCTTGACAACCAAGTGATTCTTTTCAGTGAAGGTAATAACAAACATAAGTGCATAACAGACTGAGTAGTCAAAACATGCTGACAGAATTCTTGGTGTTTCAAGCATTGATGAATCCCCTAACAGCAAGTCATGGCAAGCAGGATAAAAACATAATCAAGTAAGAGAGTTTTGGTCTGAAGGCAAGAGCCGCAACACAACCTTTTTCATTATAAAGTGAACACACATGGATTTGACAAAACCAAACCTCACACATAACTTGGGACAACATGATTAACAAACTCTAGCATGACAAAGTCAGAACATAATCCACACATACATAATGTATAATGATGAGCAAGTTCAAAACTACATACCTTTTGTCGTCTTCCCACACTTAATGTTGAATAAAAGCAAGAACTCCTTCCTTATATGCAAGCTTTGAGATTGTCTTCTTCTTGAAGAAAAAGAGGTAATCTTGTGGACAGACCTCACCCAAGGCTCTCAGCTGTGGTTTTAGATTTTAGACAAAAGTCAAGAATGATAGAATGGGAGTTGTATCTTCCTTCTATTTTTGATAGTTGCGGTGTTCAGTCAATCCCCCCTTTCATGAAAGAAATAAAAACTCCCTTTTCCATGAAAGAAATAAAAACTCCCCCCTTAACCAATCCCAACTCCTCCTTTTAAAACAATGAATATCGGGAAGAGGGTTCAAGTGAAGATCCAACGGGTCTTCTCCCCTTCTGATCCTGCTGTCCAACCCTTCTCAGGTGAGCCTTTTTGATAAACCACTTTCTCTTTTTCTTCACAAACTTTACAAAATAACACCCATGGATGGGATGTCTCCAGCTGTCAGTTGTGCAGGTATTGGGGAAAGGTTTTGCTTTATCATGACAGAACAAGCAACAGAGGGTGATAGTGAAAAGTAGTGAGGTGTGAGAGAGAAAAGCCTATGACATGAGTTGCAAGAGCTGGTGTATCACAAATGCCACTTTCATGTATATTACAAACGCCTTTTGTTGTGTCATGGAAAGATGAGTTTATTTGGGAAATCTTTGGGACCTCAATATGCAGTTCTTGGTGCACACGAAAAGAGTTCTTGGATGTTGCATAGCTTTTATTCCACTAAGTCATTAAACTTGAGCATGGTGCAAGATAGAAACAAAGACATATGACCTACTTTGGTACACTAAAACTCCATGAATATTTGCTCAAATGTGGAGACCTTAAGCTCTACGGAAAATAGGCATGTAGCTTCAAAACTTTCATGTCAATGTAATTTGGAGTTGAGGCTTGGAAATACATGAATAATCTTCTTGAAATTTGGTACAATCAAGCTGTCCAACAAAACTTGACAAAATTTCTAAGTATAAATCCCAACTTTGAAACCATGACACTTTAGAACACCATAACTTGAGATTGGTTAATTCAAATGAAGAGTTCTTGATATGCTTAGAAAGCTTGAAGAACAAATAAAAACTTTTATGTTTGAGTAATTATGAATTGAAGCTTGGATCAATGAGAAAAATCCCCATGAAAATCACTCCAAAAAGCTGAAAAATAAAACTTAGAAAAATTCTAAGTATGGGATTTCCAAACTAAGTTTTTCCCAACTTTGAATCAAAATAACTCCAAATCCATTTATCTTTTGGACATGATTTCTTCTACAAACTTGTAGTTTAGGAAACCCTCTTTACAACGATCCTTGGTTTGTCCCAATCGGCTCATGGATGAGTGAGATATAACTCTTGTAAAATGACTAACAATCTTGATTTCCACACTTATGACTTTTAGCCAAAACCCTAATTTCACACAAACTTTGATTTTATGATTCTATCTTGATTTCTCTTGATTCATTCACATGAGACCAAAGGATAAAACTTTGTGAAGTTCAAATTTGACAATAAAACCCAAAGGTTGACTTTTGTGAAGCCACGATCGACTTTTGAATCAGATGAAAGCAAAACTTCTCCCATCCACTTAGGACACTCTTGCCTTGGGTTTCTTGGTTGATTCCTCACTCATCCCTCGATTAATCAGGATTTTCTTCTATTCTCCGCAAACCCTAATTCCACAAAACAAACAAAATTGCAAAGCTAGATGAATTGGTTAGTGATGCATAGATGATTGACCTAAAATGATCATGAAAAAGATCAAAGAATCTGAGGGTAAAATTTGGGGTATGACAGTTGCCCCTATTTAAATATCTTCGTTAGATAACATGAGTGATGAAAATCCTCATGAAATCATGGTGAAAGGTATTTAAATACAGATAACCAAAAATTTTACCCTTAGATGCAATGACATGCTATGCTATGGACAAGAAAAGACTATGTAATGCTGACATGCCATGAACTCTATCATGATAAAAAAAAAAGATGAGATGCTAAAATACAGACAGACACGAAAGCAATACGGGACAGAGACAACACAACGAGTAACCACTCACTGAGGAAAGACAACAACATTGAGGAAGCGACAGACATCATCCATGAACAGGACTGGATGGAAAAGAGTCACAACATTCAGAGTAACATCGAATGAGGTGAGGAGAAATCTGAGAAATATATTAGGGACAAAAAACAAACATTAGAGACATTCGGAAGAACATCGAATGAACTCTGAAACACACCACAGATACTCAAAAGAACATCGAATAAACTATGGGACACATCCAGAAACAAAATGAAGACATCTAAAAGAGCATTAGATGAAAACAAATATTCTGAATGTACATCCTTAGAAAAGCTTATATGTATGGGAAAAATTTTGAAGACATATCTGGAAGAACATCAGATAAGCAACAAAGGAGTTTTGGAAGAACGTCAAAACAAAAACTCAATCTGGAAAACCATCAGAAAGAGAAATAAATATCTGGAAAACCATCAGATAAGTTCTAGAAGAACATTAGAACAGAGACTCAATTTGGAAAACCATCAGAAAGAGAAATAAATATCTGGAAAACCATCAGATAAGTATGACAAAAACTGTTCGGTACGTGCCAAGTGAATTGGACTTTGACCATAAGGTAAAACATGGATAAAACACGACCTCGGGAGAAATGCAAATGAGGACGCAACACTCATGATATGCATATGTATATAAATCATGCAGGTGATATATGACCAAATGCAAATGCAAATGCCGACGACAAGGCTCGACTCTTTTGTGAGAAGACAAGACCGGAAGACTGATTCCTCAACACAGAGATCATTGTCATTCTGCTTGGGGACCCAAGATGTTACTGCTGAACACATCTCTGTCACACTGGTAAACTGTATCAAGTTGATGGTCCTTGTAGGGAGGATGAAAAGCTGCTTGGGGATTCTTCAAGTAAACTGCCCTAGATTAACTGTCTGTTGTAGATGAACTGATAATTGCTTCAGCTTGTCTGACGTTGAAAATGACTGATCCACTGGGTGCTTGGAAGGCTTGCCCCAGTTTGAGTCTTGAAATATCTTCTGGATAAACCACATCTGAGAAGACCTTCCTCTGAACAAATATTAAACTGATTCTTCGACAGGATGTGAAAAGAACTTGACCCTGATAATCGTCGACCAAGTTTCTCAATATTTGAAAATTCCTTGAGAAGAAAGCCAGTTTGCAAACAAAAGTATTCATACAAACATGGTAATGCAAAGTTCGTGCAACTTTTGAAATCAACATCATTTTTGAAAGATGCAGCATAAATGAGTCATTGGTCAGAACACGGTGGTTCAAGACACTCAAAGTTTAAAGCACAGATGTACTGCCAAAATAATTGATTTGCAAAGATCTTTTGGAGTCAGTTTACGCAACCTTGTTATAGTATGCTTTCAAAATAACCTTGCTTCAGTTAGGTCTTTTGAGGGTTGTAACGTGGCCTGGTTCACGGTTTAAGAAACAAATGATAAATGCTCAAAGTTTATTTGTGCCCACCCAATCTATGTGATGAACTCTAGTCCTATGCTCAGGTAACTCAGAATATACACTCAGGTTCCTATAGGAATTGCACTGATTATAACCATGATGATGGTTCAGAAGTCAACGGACTTATTTTTGAAAAGGCAGTCATTGCTTCTTTATAACATCTGACATTGAGGATTTTCAGGGTAATGATTTAAATACTTCCTCTTTTTTATTATCCCTAACTTTTTTTTCCTGGACTGTTTCTTTTAAAGCTTACAGTCAGCGGGATGCCTCAGTTTTGCCTAAGTCTCCTTCATAGGTTTTGACTTAGCAGGCTCTTTTCTTTTGATTTTTTTTAAGGAAGAGAGTGACTGTCTGCCTTAATGATTACGGCGAACCATCATCGGCTTTTTGGCTAGAAAACATCTTTGACACTTGCTTGCTGTGTGTGAAGGAAAACTCGTGAATGCAATCTTTATATGAAAGGTGTATTGTAGGAAAGTACAACCGAGTTAACTGAGAACTACCCTGCCCCAGGTTCAGATTTCGGGTTTTTTGTAAAGAAAGAAACTCCAACTTCTAGGCTCGAAGGGGTTGACTAGGGAATAACTTCCTTATTTCTCCAGTGTTTGGGAGTTAAAACAATGCCTTACATCGTCAACAAAGTTTGATTGAAAGCATACTGATAACAGTTATGGGTATAACGTTTTCATCATCCTCCCTCAAATATTTGCATAATCAAATGTTTGGACAAGTAGTAAATATTTGAAAGATAAAGCATAAAAGTGCAAATAATAGACAAAATGAATTGAAATCAAAAGTTGTAATGCTCATTTCATTGGTATGAAAGTACAAACACTAATTAAAAGCAAACAGCTTAAACAAAATAAGGAAAGTACAAACAATGAGAAACAAAAGGCCTAGTGACTAAATCAGTACAAAGATAAGTCGTCCTGTCTGAAACACTGGCGTTTAGGAAGATAATCTGCTGAAGTCAGACTGAAGCTTCACTTTTGATGTATTGGCAATGGATTGTTCTGAACATTCGGAGGACTATCCTTAAAATCAAGGATTCCAGTTCTAACCAACTCACGCACTCTGGCTTTCAATGCAAAACAATGCTCCAAGTCGTGGCCTGGGGCACCCTTATGAAAAGCACAATGGAGATCAGCTTTAAATTCAGATGGAGGAGGATTAGGAGGAGGTTGCAAAGCCTTTGTAGTAATCAACCCTTGCCGAACCAGATCAGGATATAGTTCTATGTATGTCATGGGAATAGAATCAAATTGATTCCTATTCTGATACTGGTTATGTCTAACAGCTGGACGTTGAGGAATCTGAGTTGGTCGTGGAGCAGTAACAACAGCAATAGTAGAAGTAATGGAAGTAATAGCAGAGTGATTATACTTTGGTTGGGGACGAGGATTTCTCACTTCAACCATGACAGCGTTGGTTTGCTCTTCTTTCTTCTTATGGAAGGTCCCAAAGGATTTCTTCACACCACTTGAAGATTCAGCGGCTTTGGATACCTTACCATTTTTCAGTCCTTCTTCTAGCCTTTGACCAATAGTCACCAGATCTGTAAAGCTTGAAGATACACTTCCTATCATCTTTTCCCAATAGAAAGGAGACAAAGTATCCATGAACATTCCAGTTAGTTCCTTCTCTGCTAGAGGGGGTTCCACTTGGGAAGCTAACTCTCTCCAACGTTGAGCGTATTCTTTGAATGACTCTTTTTCATTCTGAGACATACTTTGAAGTTGACGGCGATCAGGAGCCATGTCCAAATTGTATTTGTATTGCCTCATAAAAACGTTTGTGAGATCCTGGAAGCAGTGGACGTTGTTATGCTCTAAGTTCATATACCACTTGAGAGAAGCACCATTCAAACTGTCCTGAAAGCAATGGATGAGCAACTTCTGATTGTTGGTGTAAGCTGCCATCTTTCGGAAATACATAACTAGATGGGTTCTTGGACATGAGTGACCCTTATACTTCACAAACTCGGGAGTCTTGAACTTTGCAAGCATAACAAGACCAGAAACTAGGCACATATTGTCTGCATCAACGTTGAAGAAGTCAGTACCCTCAACGGCTTTGAGTCTCTTGTATATGTTCTGAAACTGTTCACGGACAACCTCAGGCTCAACAAAATCTTCATGGTCTTCCCCTTGAGCACTGGCAGCATTATACTCATATAGAGGATTCTCAAAGGGAGCTTGGACAGCCTGGTTAATAGTGTGGACCACAGGTCTGGGCTCAGCAAAGACGGGAGCTTGAAAAACTAGTCTGACAGTCTGACCAATCATAGCAGTAGACGCAAGAGGTGGAGAGTAGTTGTGCGGTAAACCAAACTCTGGCCAAGTTGAAGGCGACATTTGAACAAGAGGAAGGTCAGCACTTGAAACTTCCTGAATGACAGTCCTTTGAGATTCTCCTCTGGCCATCAGGACTTGAAGCATCTCGGTGAGCTTAGTCATGCCTGATTTTAACTCATCGATCTCCATTCGGATTTCTGTTTTGTGTACTTCCTGCTCTGACATTCTTCGTCTATAGTTGGCTCTAGTCCGATATTGGTGTCGAGGAATCAGCTTGATGACTCAAAGGCACACTGGAAGATAAAGACAGCTAAACATGAGCTACTGGATAAACAGAGGTATGCAATGAACCATGAAAATATGCAAATGCAACGCAATGTAAGGCAGGATGCAAAACACACATAACAGGATCAAAGGTTTGAGATCACAGTATGAGGTCTGGGTAAAGAACCAACCACAGGGTGTGTACTAGGGGTTCTCAAATCTGCAGAACATGGTTCTAAGAGGTTCTCAGAGTCAACAACCCATCTTTCAGATATTATTAATTTCCCAAATCACTCGGTAGTCGATAATATTCTCAAGAGAGTCTCGTCCGAGTGTAGTAACGCGTATCAACCATTTCGGGAATACTCCCTCATAGTCATCGCACTACATCCTAAAAGGTCAAGTGGGGGTAAAAGGTAACTAAAGGTCCTCAGTGTCACAGGCTCCTAGGCTGAAAGTAGTAATGTTTTCACGAATACTCGTTCAACAAAACTACTCCCAAGAGGGCCTCCACTGAGCGGTGGTTTCTCAAGTCAGCTTGGTCGGGAATCAACTCCCTATAAGCCTTCTTGAATATACCACCTTCCTATCATAGGTGCACTCAAGTCCGGGTATAGGACTTCCTCACCATTCAAAGTAACAACCCTGCATACAGAAAAACCTAGGCACAGACAGATATATGTACAGATATATACAAATATACAAGTATAAAAGCAAGCAAACATTAAGCAAACACAAATATAAATAAGGTGGGATTAACCCTCTTAGGGGATATCCCTAGTGAAGTCGCCATTTCTATTGCGGTAAGAATCGTGATACCAAGCCATTGATCAACTTGAATCTTTAATTCTTAAATTCACAACCGGACTTTAATTTATCCAAAAGGAAAGGTTTAAAGAAATAAAAACCTTTAAATGCAAAGCGAAAAGCAAGGCCTAAAGCTAAGCAAAGAGAGATCTAAAGGTTCGGGGGTTGGTTATACATAGGGAAGGTGTTAGCATCCTAAGTATCTGTAGTACTCTACAGAAACCTCTTGTTAATATTTTTGTAATGCTAAAATTGCTTGCTAAGGGAAAAGAGTGCTAAGGTAAAGATCTAAAATATATACAAAGTATGCTCGCCAAGACATTGCATCTCGTGCCTACGTATCCTGACGGGAATGGAATTAGAGCAACCTTAGTTCCCCTATCTAGGGGTGAGGAACTCTTGAATGTGGTCAAGGTTCCAAAGGGATGTAAGCATTCATAGAGAAGTACTTACATGGAGTGCGGCGACACCTATCCTAAGTTGAGATTGTTATGGTAGAGAATGTCCACGGCGGGACGCTAAACATGAGTACAGCGACTCA
Organism: Lathyrus sativus; assembly: GCA_963859935.3. Taxonomy (NCBI): domain Eukaryota; kingdom Viridiplantae; phylum Streptophyta; class Magnoliopsida; order Fabales; family Fabaceae; genus Lathyrus; species Lathyrus sativus. The sequence continues at coordinate 89,085,349 of OZ012735.1, read as the reverse complement.
GATCCTAGGGCTAGGATAAAAGGTTAAAGATGTCCACGGCGGGACGCTAAAAGTGAGCACGACGACTCAAATCCTAAGGTTAGGATACAGGGGAAAGGATGTCCACGGCGGGACGCTAAAAGTGAGCACGGTGACTCAAGTCCTAAGGTTAGGATATAGGTTAAAGGATGTCCACGACGGAACGCTAAAATTGAGTGTGGCGACTCAAATCCTAAGGTTAAGATAAAGGTTAAAGGATGTCCACAGCGGGACGCTAAAAGTGAGCACGACGACTCAAATCCTAAGGTTAGGATAAAGGTTAAAGGATGTCCATGGCGGGACGCTAAAAGTGAGCACGAAGACTCAAATCCTAAGGTTAGGACAAAGGTTAAAGGATAACATCAAACAAAGTTACAATAATGTAGACAAAAGATTCAAAACCTCATGGGGATAATCAATAGTTTTAAAGGTGAGCCACTTAAATGCGTACAAGCAAAGTTGAAATTCAAACTTAAATGCACAAGGGAGACAACAATCCAAGTTCATGTCGCCTTCAAATTTAAACTTAAAGAGGAATAAAATCAAAGTTTGAAAATGAGAGATAGGAGTGTGAAAACCCTAAAATGATTTATAATTCTCTCACAATGTAAAGTGTTTCTAAAATGAGATTTTAGAGTTCTTTGAACATCATGTGAAAATATACATTGATACAAGAATTTATAAAAAAAGAGTCGCTTAAAAAGGATTAAAAATGAAGAAGTTATGTAAAATTGAAAATTTAATAAAAATAAAAAATTAAATAAACTAAACATTAAAAAAGAATGAAGTGTCTCACCCAAGGCTTGAACTCAATACCTTGGGGTCATGGACTTAAAACTAAACCAACTTGTCCACTTCAAGCGCATGTTAATTGATGGAGAAAGAAAATAAAAATATCAAAATGTGTAAAAATCATGAAAAGAAGCAAAACTGCCCTCGCTGAGGGTCGAGCTCGCGTCACAAGGCATGGCAAGGGTTTTAAAGGCAAGGCAATAACCACTGGGGTGGCGATACATCCATTGTATCAAGCCACCCCATTTGGATATATACCAAAGGGACGTGATTTTCTGGGCATTTGCAAGGCAAGTTCAAGTTGAAGACTCTAAAACGGTTTGAATCCAAAACCTTCAATTCTTAACCAAAATTAATGAAATTTGAGTCAAAACTGAATGGATTTTCATGAAGAAAAAGGTGGTGCTATTAATTTTATGAAATCATGCACACACAAAGGAATTCGAATGAAAATGAAAAAGGAAGTTTTGGAATGCATTTTGGAGTTCAAAACTCAAAACTGATGCAATTGAAGGTGGGCAATGACCTGAGCAAAATCCACATGTGACATAGAATGAGTTCTAACAGGGAATTCGGTTTAAAACACAACAGAATAAGAAATGGAATTTGAGTTGCAAATGATGAAAATAGAGGTTTTGTTGAACTTAATGCTTAAGCAAAGATCCATGACAGTCTTACTCCCAAAGTGATGAAAAACCAAAGCAGCTAAGGACTCAAGACAAAGTTGATTAGCACAAATGCATTGCAATAAGACTGACAGCTAGATCCACAATGCTCATAACTTAGGAACTCGCCAATTAAAGCTTGGAAATGGCATGTCAGAACCAAAGGCATCTCTTACAACAAGTGAACCAAACAATGCACTATACTCCATAACTGTAATTGCACATTCTAAATAGAACATGTAGTATTAGCAGACCTTGTTCTAAACTAAAGCTCCAATGACAGTAAAAAATATCATGCTAAACCACATACAGTTAACAACAGAAGAATTGAATCTCACAGCACCATGCTAAAGAAGTTGAGATTCCAACCAAAACATGATGTAGCCGTAAAACCGCAAATGATGGATTTGGTTAAAAATGAACTTGCAAATCAACAATGCCAAAGCTGTTAACTCATTACTTGAAGTAAGCACACACGGTTGGACAAATCCAGAAAACTATATCCAAAGGCCTCCAAGACACACTGTCAGTGAAGAAATCCCAAGGTCTAGGGGGTTGAAAAAGTCATGACAGACTTACTTAACAAGATCTTGACATAAGCACAGAATCACATAGCCAAAGATACCAGTTAGCAGATCAAGGCAAATGATAATAAGGGCATACACCAACAGTAATATGTTAACTCAAACTGTAGCAGGCCAAGAAGTCCTACTATGTCCTAAACTCCTAACACGATCTAGACTAACTGGAACAAACCCTGCCAGCAGTCTGGAGGCATACTTACAGTCTTGTCTCTCAAGCAATCATCAAATCAATTATCCACTTAAGCCTCTCAGTTATGAATGGACAGGTTCAACATAGCTTCTAACAGCAAGTTTTTCATGCAAAGAAAAAATTATAGATAGTCTCAAACCCCCATGCTAATAACAAAACATGGTCTGCTCTCAACTAACTTATAATAGTAATAGCTTATTAATACAACGTCAAACTCATACACTAATCAAAAAATGTTTTAGATGACAACTCCCAACAGAAATTCCAAATGGCAGTTATTTGAACAAACCAAGATGAGCAGACGTAATAGCAATGAAGCCTAAATATCAAAGACTCCCAATGTGCCAATGTTCAACAGCAGTGCTTAACTAAACGAATCAAATGACAGTTCAAAGTGCACATTATATAAGCTCAAAAAAATGGACCAACATGTGCTTGACAACCAAGTGATTCTTTTCAGTGAAGGTAATAACAAACATAAGTGCATAACAGACTGAGTAGTCAAAACATGCTGACAGAATTCTTGGCGTTTTAAGCATTGATGAATACCCTAACAGCAAGTCATGGCAAGCAGGATAAAAACATAATCAAGCAAGAGAGTTTTGGTCTGAAGGCAAGAGCAGCAACACAACCTTTTTCATTATAAAGTAAACACACATGGCTTTGACAAAACCAAACCTCACACATAACCTGGGACAACATGATTAACAAACTCTAGAATGACAAATTCATAACACAATCCACACATACATGATGTATAATGATGAGCAAGTTCAAAACTACATACCTTTTGTCGTCTTCCCACACTTAATGCTGAATAAAAGCAAGAACTCCTTCCTTATATGCAAGCTTCGAGATTGTCTTCTTCTTGAAGAAAAAGAGGTAATCTTGTGGATAGACCTCACCTAAGGCTCTCAGCTGTGGTTTTAGATTTTAGATAGAAGTTAAGAATGATAGAATGGGAGTTGTATCTTCTTTCTGTTTTTGATAGTTCTGGTGTTCAGTCAATCCCCCCCTTTCATGAAAGAAATAAAAACTCCCCCCTTAACCAATCCCAGCTCCTCCTTTTAAAACAATAATATCAGGAAGAGGGTTCAAGTGAAGATCCAACGGGTCTTCTCCCCTTCTGATCCTGTTGTCCAACCCTTCCCAAGTGAGCCTTTTTGATAAACCACTTTCTCTTTTTCTTCACAAACTTTCCAAAATAACACTCATGGATGGGATGTCTCTAGTTGTCGGTTGTGCAGGTATTGGGGAAAGGTTTTGCTTTATCATGACAGAACAAGCAACAGAGGGTGATAGTGAAAAGTAGCGAGGTGTGAGAGAGAAAAGCCTATGACATGAGTTGCAAGAGCTGGTGTATCACAAATGCCACTTTCATGTTATATTACAAACGCCTTTTGTTGTGTCATGGAAAGATGAGTTTATTTGGGAAATCTTTGGGACCTCAATATGCAGTTCTTGGTGCACACGAAAAGAGTTCTTGGATGCTGCATAGCTTTTATTCCACTAAGTCATTAAACTTGAGCATGGTGCAAGATAGAAACAAAGACATATGCCCTACTTTGGTACACTAAAACTCCATGAATATTTGCTCAAATGTGGAGACCTTAAGCTCTGTGGAAAATAGGTATGTAGCTTCAAAACTTTCATGTCAATGTAATTTGGTGTTGAGGCTTGGAAATACATGAATAATCTTCTTGAAATTTGGTACAATCAAGCTGTCCAACAAAACTTAACAAAATTTCTAAGTATAAATCCCAACTTTGAAACCATGACACTTTAGAACACCATAACTTGAGATTGGTTAATTCAAATGAAGAGTTCTTGATATGCTTAGAAAGCTTGAAGAACAAATAACAACTTTTATGTTTGAGTAATTATGAATTGAAGCTTGGATCAATGAGAAAAATCCCCATGAAAATCACTCTAAAAAGCTGAAAATTAAAACTTAGAAAAATTCTAAGTATGAGATTTCCAAACTAAGTTTTTCCCAACTTTGAATCAAAATAACTCCAAATCCATTTATCTTTTGGACATGATTTCTTCTACAAACTTGTAGTTTAGGAAACCCTCTTTACAACGATCCTTGGTTTGTCCCAATCGGCTCATGGATGAGTGAGATATGACTCTTGCAAAATGACTAGAAATCTTGATTTCCACACTTAGGACTTTTAGCCAAAACCCTAATTTCACACAAACTTTGATTTTATGATTCTATCTTGATTTCTCTTGATTCATTCACATGAGACCAAAGGATAAAACTTTGTGAAGTTCAAATTTGACAATAAAACCCAAAGGTTGACTTTTGTGAAGCCATAATCAACTTTTGAATCAGATGAAAGCAAAACTTCTCCCATCCACTTGGGACACTCTTGCCTTGGGTTTATTGGTTGATTTCTCACTCATCCCACGATTAATCAGGATTTTCTTCTATTCTCCGCAAACCCTAATTCCACAAAACAAACAAAATTGCAAAGCTAGATGAATTGGTTAGTGATGCATAGATGATTGACCTAAAATGATCATGCAAAAGATCAAAGAATCTGAGGGTAAAATTTGGGGTATGACAATGGGCTATGGATATCGAGTAATTGATGTGGCACGTGTATATGCATTGTATGTGTATGATTGCATGTGTGGTGTGTAACTACTCCTTAGCATATGTATTTCACCGCTTATTTATTAAATGCAGTTCTCACCTCTTTTCTATTTGTTGTGTCTATGCTCCTTGGGGAGGGCAGATGACCAGGTACTTGAGTAGTGCTTGGAGTGTGTCACTATTTGATCGAGTCTTAGGAGTCGCTCTGATACGTAACACGGGATGACAGGATTATGTTTATTTGACTTATTTTCTTGATTTATTGTTACGTATCTTTTAAATTGTTGGATTAATCATGTATAACCACCATTTATGGAGACTATATTTAAACATTGATTTTATTTATGTTGTTTGGTTGAAAGCTAGATAACCTTGGTTTATTTATGAAGGATAAAATGACTTAGTGTGACATCCCACTGACTTTGAGAACTCTGATGTACTTTTATGTGATATTTCCGTATATGTTTTATAATATGCGTACGGGGTAGGTTGGGGTGTTACAGGCGTGGTGAAAGAACGAACAACCATGTTTGAAAGACCTAGTCCTGGAATGATGTACCATTTAAAGCCATTATTCATAAAAGCAAAGATCAACAGAGTGATAGACAAAAAAGTATTCATGAACGGAGGGGCAGCTGCCAATCTAATGCCTCATACGTTGTTTAAGAAGATTGGGAAGACTAAGGCTGATCTCCGACAACATAACATGTTTATATCTAATTATGAAGGGAAAATAGCAATATTCTTGGGGTTGTCCAAGTCGACTTAGTCGTGGGTACAACCACTCGATCAACGCTCTTCATTATTATAAACTCAAAGGCAAATTTCAACTTGTTGTTGGGTCGAGAGTGGATTCATGAGATAGGGGCGGTGCCATCAAATTTACATTAGAGATTAAGCATTTGGAGGAAAGATGGCATTGTCAAAAATATTGAAGTTGATCAAAGATATTATAAGATCGATGAAGCAAAGGGTACGAATAAATATTTTGATCAACACCTAGCAAATGTGGCACCTTTTGATGATGGATCAGGGTCTTATACCTCTGCCGATACGGGCCGTGTCCTAATTTGGATCCTGATTATGGATTTATTTGGGATGCTACTGACGAGGCAATGGAGCCTACAGAAGGAACTCCACCCTCTAGGTGGCCAACAGTCGATGAGAATGACTACTGAGTCAAAGAGCTTGACTCGATTTCGACCTATTTAGCTGAAAACAAGAGAAAGCTGGCACTAGAAACAGATAAACGACGAGATGTAGCTAGTGAAGTCGACATCAATGCACGGTCAAATGGCCGACAAGGCCAAAAAATAGCTTTAGAAAGCCAGAGGCTTGATTTCATCTATGACAACGAGCCTTTAGGGTTTGATAAAGACCCATTCATTGAGCTACAGAGAATGCAAGTGCAAGACCCACTCGAAGAGATTGGCTTAGGAGATGGGATAACAAAAAGACCTACTTACGTGAGTACTAAAATTGGGTCAAAGATGAAGGCCAAGTTGATCGAGGTATTGAAAGAATACAAAGACTGCTTCGCCTGGGATTATGGAAAAATGCTTGGTTTGAATCGAAGTGTGGTGGAACATCGACTGCCAATTCAGCCAGAAAAAAAGGCCCGTAAAATAGCAGTCACGATGATTCTCTCTAGAAACCACTCTAAAGATCAAGCAGGAGATCGAGAGACTACTCAAAATCCGGTTCATCAGAACTGCAAGGTACGTCGAATGGATAGTGAACATAGTGCCTGTTATCAAGAAAAATGTGACTCTGCGAGTCTGTATAGATTTCAGGGACCTGAACAACGCTACCCCAAAAGATGAGTATTCAATTCCTGTAGTAGAAATACTAGTTGACTCAGGTGCAGGTTTCGAATATTTGAGTATGCTTGATGGGTATTCCGACTATAATCAAATTCTCATAGCCGAAGATGATGTTCCTAAAATTGCATTCTGATGCCCTGGGGCCTTGGGAACATACGAATGGGCTGTGATGCCATTTTGTTTAAAAAACGCTGGAGCAACTTATCAAAGGGCCATGAATGTTATATTTCATGATTTTATTGAGAAATTCATACAGGCGTACTTTGATGATATTGTCATAAAATCCTCATCGGAGAATGGTCACTTAGACCACCTTCGACGTTCATTTGAAAGAATGAGAAAATATGGACTAAAAATGAATCCACTAAAATGTGCTTTTTGTGTACATGAAGGAGATTTTCTGGGATTTGTAGTCCATAAAAAAGGCATCGAGATTAATCAAAACAAGATCAAGGCAATTTTGGATCTCAAGCCTCCTCCGACGAAGAAACAACTTCAGTCTTTGTTGGGGAAGATAAACTTCTTGAGAAGGTTTATATCAAACCTAAGTGGCAAAACAAAGGTGTTCTCCCCATTGCTCAAGGCCAAAAAGGAAAGTGATTTTCACTAGGGATGGGAGCATCATGAGGCTTTCTATGCCATTAAAGAATACCTCACAAGGCCTCCCATTTTATTGCCACCTAGTGCGAATAAGAGCATGAGGTTGTACATTGTTGCGTCGGACGCAACCATAGGAAGCATGTTAGCACAAGAGGATGATTGTGGCGTCGAAAAACCCGTTTTTTACCTTAGTCGAATGTTAATAGATGCTGAAACTAGGTAAACTATGATTGAAAAGTTGTGCCTATGCTTGTACTTCTCATGCATGAAATTAAAGCAATATACTAAACCAGTTGGGATTTATGTTTCGTTGCATTTTGATGTTATTAAGCATATGTTGTCTAAACCCATTCTACATAGTCGAATTTGTAAATGGGCACTAGCGTTAACTGAATTCTCCTTGACGTATGTCCCTCTAAGGGCAATGAAAGGTCAAATACTAGCAGACTTTATTGTCGATCATGCAGTAGTCGAATCGTCGTTGTGGATGGTCAGCATTGATCCTTGGAGGTTACACTTTGACGGGTCAAGTCATAAAAATGGAACATGTATTGGAATCTTGATAATATCCCCGCACAACATTCCTACTAAATTCAAGTGTAGGGTTGACGGAAAATGTTCCAATAATGAGGCAAAATATGAAGCCTTAATCACTTGCCTGAAAATTCTTAAAGATCTGGATGCCAAAAGAGTTGAAATAAAGGGTGATTCTGAACTAGTGATTAAACATATTACTAGAGAGTATAAATGCGTCAAAGAACATCTTGTGGTGTACTTCACGATGGCGAAGCGACTTTTGAACGCTTCAAGGTTGTCAGCATTACACACATACCCAAAGTAGAAAATCAAGAGGCAAACAATTTATCCCAAATTGCTTCCAGGTACAAAGTGTAGAAAGGGAAGCTGAGGACTTCGTCGAGATTAAGGAAAATGTGGTGTCGAACGTGCTACCGTCATCAGGCTTATCAATTCTAGAAATTGGAGGGGCAAGCGTTCCAACAGGAAACTTAATGGAAAGTTTGGAAAATTATGAAATTTTCGCTATCAGCAATCTATCACCGTCAGATTGGAGAAGTTCAATTGTCAAGTATTTGGAAAATCCAGTGGGAAGTACTGATAGGAAGATTAAGTACAGAGCTTTAAGTTACATCCTAATGGGAAATGAGTTGCTGAAAAAGACTCCAGAAGGGGTGTTGCTCAAGTGTTTGGGAGACGCAGATGCATACCTAGCAATTTTAGAAGTCCATAGTGGGACATGCGGAGCTCACCAAGTTGGCCATAAGATGAAATGGTTGTTGTTTCGTCAAGGTGTATATTGGCCAAGCATGCTCAAGGATTGCATGGACTTTGCAAAAGGGTGACAAGATTGTCAACAACATGTGAACATTCACCATGTACCAGCCAGCGAATTACACACAATCGTCAAGCCATGGCCCTTTCATGGATGGGCGTTGGATATCATAGGCGAAATCCGACCAGCCTCGTCGAAACAGCAAAAATTCATCCTCTTGTGTATAGACTACTTCACAAAATGGATAGAGGTTGTACCTCTGGTGAAAGTGGACCAGGAGGTTGTGATCGAGTTTATCCAGAATCATATTTTGTATAGATTTGGGATCCCTGAAACCATCGCTACATACCAAGGTTCCATATTTGTTGGCCAGAAGATGCAATAGTTTGCAGCAGAAACGGGTTTCAAGTTAATTACGTCGACACCGTATTATGCTCAAGCAAAAGGTCAAGTCGAATCTTCCAACAAAGTAGTGATTGGACTTATCAAGAAACATGTTGCTAGGAAACCTAAGAAGTGGCACAAGACTTTGGATCAAATTTTATGGGCTTGTCGAATATCCCCTAAGGATTCAACCAATTCGACTCTATTTCGCTTGACGTTCGGTCATGACACTGTTTTGCTAGCAGAGGTTTGTTTACAGTCAATTAGAGTGCAACGTCAGCATGACATTCCGTCGGAACAATACTGGAACATGATGCTAGACAAAACCATGGACTTAGATGAAGAAAGGATGGCAACGTTATATGTGTTACTACGCTAAAAGGCACGGGTGGCCAAAGCATATAATAAGAAAGTCAAAAGAAAGACATTTGCAGTCAATGATTATGTATGGAAAGCAGTGTTGCTTATGCATCAAAGGGGTCGAATGTTAAGGAAATGGTCACCAAATTGGGAGGGAGCATTCCAAGTGATCCAAGCGTTCAGTAATAATGAATATGAGATCCAAGAGATAGGTATGGATCAACGAATCATTAGAGTAAATGGGAAATATTTAAAAAAGTATAAGTCTATGTTACAAGAGATTTGAATCCAAAAGTAAGTTTCCATTAATAATTGGCCAACATGGATAGAGGGCCAAGATAGTTTACAAAAGCTCCAAATGGAGTTACAAAAGTTCGAATGAAATGTAAAATACAATTATGTAGGGAATCTGGACTTAAAGTCTTCAAAAAGGTTCTTCTCGTAAGCCACCTTGCTTTCAATAAAGGACTTCTTCTTCTGCATTTGGTCAATCATACCTTTCACTGCAAGGGTCGTTTCGACATGGGCAATTCCTTGGGAGACTTCTTTATCAATTACCTCTTGAGAAGGTAGAGGTTCATCAGAGTCCAAAGAGGCCTTTTGCTTTTTGACCTCAGCTATTTTTCTTGTAAGTTCATTCATTTGGGCATGATAGTCGGATATCTGCTGGCCGAAAATGCAGCGTTTATCAGAACATTCTTGTTTTTTGGCCTCGAAGTCCTCAAGTTTCTTTTCACAAAGAGAACTAAGGTACCACTCAAGCTTCATCTCATTGGTCTTCATCCTGATCTGAGCATCAGCCTGTTTACAAAAAGAGAGGTCTTTCGCCACCTGAGTAAAGAAGGCCTTGAATTCAATTAAGTATTTGGCCATAGGAGCAGGAACTTGAAACTGGGAAAGTTCGTCCAATATCTTGAAAATTTCACAGGCTATAGTTGTTTCCTCTGCGATGGCAGCCAGAAATTCATCCTCAAATAGGTACATCCTCAACTGTTGGAGTTTGAGGGTAAAAGAGTCATCCATTTCTGGGTTAGGAATGATCGTCGAACCAGCAGGGTGAGCGTCTATAGACGCCTTACGAAGCTTGACCAGGGCCTTGTCATACCCTAAATTTGTCCTACCCTTTTGTAATTATTTTCGCTTTTTGTTCCGTGCCATTTAGACACGTGTCGTCTCGCAGTTGGTCGATTTTTCAAAATTTATCTTTTGACCAATCAAAGTGTGACACGTGGCCTAAAGGGCATTTTGGTCTTTTGCTTCCATGTTCTCTTTTCCTTTTTTGCTTTTTTTCTCCCCTTTCATTCTTTTTATTTATTTTATTTTATCACCTATTTATTTCTTTTAGATATAGGTTTGTTTATGAAAATAGCTTTTATTAAATACTTTCTTCTTATTATTAGATTTAACAGTAAATTTATTTTTATTTATTTAATTTTCATATTAATTAGAATAGGATATCTCTTTTCTTTTAAAATAGAGTTCATTATTTTTTTTAAATTAATTTTCTTTTGTGTATAGTTGTTAAGGTTTTTTTAAGTTAATAGTGGTAATTATTTTCCTTTTTAGATTATTATTTAGGCTTTTTTTTTAAAAAAATGTGTTAGTTATTATTTATTGCTTTATTATTTTGTTTTTTATTTATTATTATTTTTCTCGTTATTTATTTATTTATTATTTTATTTTATTTTCGTTTTTGTTTATTATTTATTATTTTATTTTCGTTTTTTATTTTTAATTAATAATCATCTTTTTCTTCTTTTTTATTATTATGGTTAATATTAATTAAGTTTTAATTTTATTAGTTAATGTTACTGATGTTGGTTATTTAAGTTTTATTATTAATGCTTTTTAACAACTGTCTTTGTTGGTCCACTAGTCACTATGCAAGCCCATTAGGTCTGATTCGGTGGCCACTTGTCAGGCTATAAAGTCTGATAAGTGTCTGCATTTATGGCAAACACATTCCCCAAAGTCTGAAACCCTAATAGCCGCCACCTAACCTAAACCCTAACCCCAGCTGGCACGCGTCCCAACAAATCCTGCATGCGTGCCACGTCATCGGCCATGCGAACCACCGGCACATTTGCCGGACAAATCAAACGGCCAAATACGCCGGAAAAACTCGCCGGAAAACTCATTCATTCTGCCGGAAAACTCATAACATGTTCATGTGTTCTTCGTTTTCTTCCAGAAATCTGCATACACTCATCATGTTCTTCATATCTTCACCCGCTAACTTTCCCAGAATCATCAGTAAACTCATATGTTCATCACAAAATTAATCCATCTCCATGAACCTTCATCATTTTCATCAATATTTTCCAGAAATCCATGAAAACTCAAGCACTTTTCCAGTTTCTTCATCAACCTTCATCAATTCGTATGAACTTCATCATGTTCATACAACTTTTTTCACCAGAAAATCATCTTTTCCCCAGATCCTTCTTCATCCAAACTCCATTACCACCATCTTCTTCAGATCTACACTCAAACATATCCCACAAATCTCCATCACCGACTTCATCGTTATGAAAACCCTTTCCAAAAACACAATCAACCTCCGTTATCATCATTTCAAACCTTCAACCGCAACAACCCTGCCCATAATCTTTTCTTTTCGTTCATCACCAACATATCCATCTCCGATTTGTCTCAAACAAACCATCAACCAATCTCTCATCGCAACATGCGGATTCAAGATCGTCAACAAACTTCAAACCCTCCGAGCAAACCCAGATTTGAACCCTTATCTTCACCCTCATGAACAACTTCCCAGATCTGTTCAAAGATCTCCGTGAATGAACGTACAAACAGATCAGCAAACCTCTAGATCTGAACTTCTTCTTCCAAATCGAACATCATCAAACATCTTCAAACAGTGAGTCATGAACAAGCTTCAACAACTTTTTTTCAGATCTGTACGCAAAACCTGCGATCGAGCCATGATCTGTCGTTGTCTTCGTGCAACTCAATTACTTCGTTGTTCTTCATCGTGAACAGATAACAACAACAACCTAACAACACGCTTCCACAGGTTTTCGTCCATAGGAGAAGGAAAAGAAGAAATTGGATGGAAAAGGTTGGAGAAGAAAAAAACGTGAGATAGGAAAGGGAGAGTTCAGAAGAGCATGAACGGAGAGAGGCTGAGAGAGTACGGCGGCGGCGGTGAACAGGAAAGGGTACTAGGGTTCAGTTTTTTTTGTTTTGGTTCAGAAGATGATGAGTCAGATTTGGGTTTATTGGGCCGTTGGCCCACCCGTTCCATTTGGATCTAACCCCCCGTTTTTTTATTATTGTTATTACACCCCCTATGTTTTTGCTGCTGTTTGAGGTTGGGCCTTAGGGCCCATCGTGGGGATTTTCATGTGTACCCCCCACTGGATACTGATGCCTCCTACTGTTTTACTATCTTGTAAATTATTTTCAAAACCTTTTGTTTTAGATATTTGTTTTAATTTATTTTCTTTATTTACTAAATTTTCAAATCTATCTTCAAAATATTATTTTCCAATTCTTATTTAAAAAAAATGGTTTTATTAAAATACCTTCTTTTCAAATTCATTTATAAATAATTTTGGTCCTTACTCAATTTAATTTTTATTACTAAATTATTTTTTAAATCAAATCGTGAGAAACTAAGTTCTTGAAGTCTAGCACTTCTTGAATTTTTGGATAGTCATTATTAAGGTGTACACCTTAAATAGTGTATTATTCGACCTCTCATTTTCAAAAAATTATATTTTTCTAACAAAGAAATGTCATGAGAATTTAGCATTCTTTGTGATATTTCCTTTGTTCATTCAAACATTTTCCAAATGAAAAAGGTGTCGTCGAGATCTAGCATTTCGATAATACCCCAATTAATTGGTTGTGAGGCCTACGTCTCATTTATCAAATAATTGTCATTTCTCTCATTTTCAAATACAATCTCACGTCCTCACATCTCGTACCTTAAACTATTTTCATACCTCATTTCACCTCAAATCTTTTTCAAACATTTTTCCGATCAAACTTCGAAAGAAGGAGGTTCTTGGAGTCTAGCATTCCTTGAATTTTCGAGTGAATGATTCTCGAGGCACGCCCTTTGAGTTATTATTCATTCAATCTTTCGACCTTTTTCAAATATCTTTTTCAATTCACACTTCGAAAGAAGGAGGTTCTTGGAGTCTAGCATTCCTTGAATTTTCGAGTGAATAGCTCTCGAGGCACGCCCTTTGGGTTGTTATTCACTCAACCTTTCGACTTTTTTCAAACTCAATCATTCTCAATATTCTCCTGAGTCGAATGCTCGTAGGCATTCGCAAACCAACCCATTTCTTTCACAATTCCTCGTGGTCTCGATATTAGGAGCACCCTCAGGGACTAATATCGTTTCTCACAACCTTAACCCTTGACACGTCGTCAAGCCGGTTCCATCTTCAATCAAATCTTCGACACGTCGTCGAACCAGTTCAAAACAATTCCCTTTTGGCCTCGCATGCCATTCTTCGATTCGATCCTTTCACAAACACATTTTTTAAACTTACGAAAGAGGGATATTCTTAGAATCTAGCATTCTTTGAATATTCGAACGAGTAACTCTTGGGCGCGCCCCCGAGTTGTTATTAGTTTATTCTTTCGTTTTCAAAATATCCAACTCTTATCTTCAACTCATTCAACTCAATTTCCGAAAGAACTGAGTTCTTGGGATCTCGCATCCCTTGAATTCTTGAGTGACAAGCTCTTGAGGCACGCCCTTAGGTTGTTTGTCAGTCACTCTTTCATCTCTCAACTCAACGTCAAACCAATTCAAACCTCTTTTTTTCGTGGTCGTCTCCACGAACTACGGACGCTCTGATTCTTTATTCATTCTTGAATATAAGATACGTAGGCACAAGATTGCGATGATCTTGGCGAGCACACTTCTATCCATCTTCCGTTTCCCCCCATCCTTTCCCGTAGTCGAACTACGACGCTCTGATTTCTCATTCTCGTCCGAATGAGCATACGTAGGCACAAGGGCCCCAATCCTTGGCGAGCACCCTATCTTCTAACCACCCATCTCTCCTTCGCGTCTTTAACCCTTTAACCCTACCAATTCTACCTTTACCAGCGAGAAGAAAACAAGTAGGCCTAAACAACACTCCCCATAATTACCTTAAGAGGTTCCCGTCGAGTACGACGGACGTGAGGGGTGCTAATACCTTCCCCTCACGTAACCGACTCCCGAACCCGGAACTTGGTTGCGACAGCCCTGTTCCTATCCTTTCGTTTTTAGGAGGTTTTCTCGATATTTTCCTCTCCCGTTTATTCGGGAAAAATAAAGTTCGGTGGCGACTCTGTCGAACCGCATTTCCGCGCCTTTCGCGCGAGGGTCGTATTTTCGAATGAAGATTTTTCGAGGTGCGACAGGTGGCGACTCTGCTGGGGAAGCATTGCTCCATGCAAAGAGAGAGTCGAGCCTATCTTTTGGTTTGTGAGGAGTGTTTGTTTTTTATTTGTTTTCTTTTTGTTTTTGTTCTCTTATAGATTTTATTTGTGCTTTGTCGCCTGTTGGTTACTGGGATGACATCGTGAGTAAAGCTCTACACCCGAGCTTTGGTAAAAGCAGAGGGAACACATAGTTTAGAATTGGTAGTCGAGTAGTGTTAGTCTCCGAGGACTTGCTCCTTGTGGGCCTAGCATGAAAGCTCCTCCAGAGGAGACCTATTCGTAGATCTCGTTGTAACACAGCTAGCCTGTCGCACGACTTGATTAATGAAGGGTCCGTGATTCTGGGAACCTTTTGTTAGCACCAGTTCCGATGTTGGTGGTCGTGTAGTGTTAGTCTCCAAGGACTCGCTCCTTGTGTGCCTAGCACGAGGACTCCGCTCAGGAGAGACCTTATCGTCATTATCGTCGTAATACAGCCAGCCTGTTGCGTGACGCTAATACGACCAGTGTCCGTGATCCTGGGAACCAAACATAGAAACCATCCCGTGAGTGGGTTTATGGGTAGAGTGTCTAGATCTTCCCATATAGGGTTTACCTGTCAACTTTTCTTTGAGCAGGAATTATGGTTATTTATTACGGTTACCAGCTTCAGGAGTTGTTGGAGTTGTGATCATGTGATCCTGGATCTTGTATCTTGCATTGCATCTTGCATATCATTTGCATTGCATTTCGTATGTTGTGCATTTTGCATTTCCAGTCCTCCAAACAGAATCTTATGTCTCCGTTCCTTCTTCTCCAGTAAATCAAGCTGATTCCTCGACACCAATACGCAACTAGAGCCAATACCAGACGAGTGATGGAGCAGATTCAACAGGAGCAAGTCGCCTTCAGGGAAGAGTTGGATTCCATGAAAGGAAAGATCGACCAGATCCTCGAAGCCATCCTCACAGCCAGGAGAGAGGAAGAACAGCGTGAAGCCGCCGCTGTCGTCAACCACAATGGACAAGGGTCTACTGCCATCCCTTTGGTTCAAATTCCAAGTTCTCATGGGATGCCGCTGAACTTCAACAACACAGCCGAGGGAAACACTTCTCAACCAATCCCAGCGCCTGGAGTTACTGTTGGAGTTATCCCGCACGCCCAGCCTGCTGCTGTGCAAATCCCGGTTCCTCATGTTGAAGATACTCTGATGGATCAGTATGACGACGTTCAGAACTATCATGCTGCTATTCCCATTGCCAGTCCTGTTGCCGCTCAGGATTCTGAAGCCATGAAGATGTGCCGAGATCTAGCCGAGAAACTCCGAGCCATAGAGGGGCATAACTCAAATTCTTTCAGTGCTTTGGAATTGTGCTTGGTGCCTGATGTTGTCATTCCTCCAAAGTTCAAGGTGCCCGAATTTTCGAAGTACAAAGGTCTCAGTTGCCCAAACATTCATCTGAAGATGTACTGTCGCAAGATGGCTGCTTATGCCAGAGATGAAAAGCTCATGATCCATTGCTTCCAGGACAGCCTGTCTGGGGCATCACTTGAATGGTATATGCAGCTGGAGCGTAATAGTGTGCGCACCTGGGCCGAGCTAGCCGATGCATTTGTCAAGCAGTACAAATACAACACTGACCTTGCTCCTAACCGTACTCAGCTTCAGAGTATGACTCAGAAGGACAACGAATCCTTCAAGGAGTACGCGCAACGATGGAGAGAGCTAGCTGCAAGGGTGCATCCACCTCTTGTTGACCGTGAATTGATTGACATCTTCATGGGTACCTTGCAAGGCCAGTACTACGAAAAGCTGATCGGTAGCGTCTCCGCTGGATTCTCTGACTTGGTGATCATCGGTGAGAGAATTGAAGAAGGGTTGAAGAGTGGGAAGATCCCAGGAGGTTCTAACAGTCAGGCTAATGCCAAGAGGCCTTTCAACGGGTACAAGAAGAAGGAGGGCGAAACAA
Source organism: Lathyrus sativus (assembly GCA_963859935.3). Classification (NCBI taxonomy): domain Eukaryota; kingdom Viridiplantae; phylum Streptophyta; class Magnoliopsida; order Fabales; family Fabaceae; genus Lathyrus; species Lathyrus sativus. The sequence goes on along the minus strand of OZ012735.1, from coordinate 89,068,679 downwards.
ATGCCATCTTCGTGCAGAAAGGGCAAGCTTCTCAACAAGCTCCTCCTATGCCTTATCAAGTTCCCTACTATCAGTATCCATATGTTGCTGCTGCGCAATATGCTCCAATGCCTTATCAGCCAGCTGTTCATGCAGCGCAAGCTTAGATGCCACGGCAACAGGCTCCTCAACAACAAGCCTACAACCAGCAAGGATATCAGTATCCTCCTCAGCAACAGCAGATGCAAGCTACTCAGCAACGACAAGGTGCTCGCCCACAGCGTCCGCAGAGAACATGGAGACCAGATAGAGTCTTTGATCGTCTACCAATGCCATATGCCAAAATCTTTGCTCAGTTGATGGAGAAGAAAGCCGTTGTTCCGAGAGACTTAGCTCCTCCAACTATCCTTCCTGCTGATTACGATGCAAATGCTCATTGTGAGTTTCATAAAGGCGCTCCAGGTCACACCATTGAGGACTGCAGGGCTTTCAAGCACATAATTCAAGACATGATTGATAGGGATGCTATCAACTTCAATGGGAAGTCTCCAAATATCATCAACAATCCGATGCCACCAGTCAACTAGCGCCAACGTCAGATTGATTTCAGTCAAGTTTGTTCCCCGAAGAAGGCAGTCATGTTGCCATTTCATTATTCGCAGTTTCTTATGTTTTGTCTTTGTTTATTTAAGTATTGTATGCTTTGAACAATTGCCATTCGTATTTGGTTTTCATTAATGTATCGTTTATGCATGTTTTGAATTAGTTATGTCGTATTCACTCATTTTTCACTTATCACCGACACGTTTATTCACTCCACTCTATTCACTGTTGTTTAACATGATTTGCGGGAGGATGATGAAAACGAGATACCCATAATTGCAAATTGTATGCTTTCAGACTGAATCTCGTCAATGATGTACAGGCATTGCTTCAATTCCCCAAACACCGGAGATATAAGGAGTTAATCCCTAGTAGACCACTTTGGGCCTAGAAGTAGCAGTTTCCTTCGGATATTCAAACCCTTACACTCAACCTGGGGCAGGGTAGTGTTCGGTTAATCCAATTCCACTCTCGAATCAACAAGCAAAATCCAGAAGACGGTTGTTCATCAATGACCCATGCTATGGCAGTCACAACGAAATCCAAAAAACACATCAAAAGCCTGCTAAGTCAGACACCTTAGAGGGGACTTAGGCAAAATCAAGGCAATCCCGATGGATCTGACAAACGAAGTCAATCCATGCAAAAGTTAGGGATCAAAACAAAAGCGAAAGAGGACCCCGAAACCCTCAACAAAAACAAAGGAAGATTCAGTGGCCACCCAAGTCAAGGGGCACTGACATCCATCAAAAAAAACCAAAATAAGGTGACTGCCACGTCGGGCAAACCTTGAATTTTCAAGCTTACACCGTCCAGACAAGTGTAGGATTAACTGAGCGTAGGACTGGAGATCATTACGAAGAAGGGGTGGGTACAAATCATATTTTGAGCCTAATAACCTTTTGTTTCATAACCGTAAACCAGACCACGTTACAACCCTCGAAAGACCTAATTGAGGCGAGGTTTCTTCTGAAAGCATGCTACCGCGAGGTTGCGTAACCTGACTCCTCACATGATTTCTGATCATCAATATTGGTGTCATTTTGCTTGCTATATCTTTCATACCAATTAGCACAACGTTTGGGCTAGCAGTCCATTCGTTTCACTATCACGACACCTCAACAAAAGACACTTTTTCAAATCTTGCATCGAGCTTTGCATTAACGTCACCATCTATGAATGTACAATTTTAATTGCAAATCAGTGCTAGGTATTCAAAGACACTCCAGCAAGGGGCAATCGAGGAGAAACTTGACTTTCAGTGGCGTACACGAAGCAATATTATCTCAAGGCCTACAGGCTGGGGGCAAACCACTCAGTAGCTCGAACAGAGGCAGGTTATCCGAGTTCAGCTTCCATATATCAGAACTGGTTAAGCTGGGGCAGGCCATTACCACGTTCAGACCAAGGCAAGACCAGGTGGTCCTGACCAACAAGCAGAGTTGCAACCTTCTCTGAAGAAAATTTACAACAAGTCACCAAATATCCCAGACTTGGGGCATCAAGGATATCTTCTGCTTCAATCATGGCGTCTTCAAACTGTGTGTCGAGGAAGTCAATCCCTCCCACCACCCGAAGTCCAATCCACATTGGCAACTACCAGAGGCCACCAAGATGGCATCTCCACCTGCATTTCCAAATTACCCGTCTGCATCATATGCATCATGCGCATTACATTCGCTATCATAAGCATCTTGCATCATATGCATACCTAACCATATCATACTTCCCTAGCTCTTACATCTCCGCGCGTCAGCATTTGCATTTGCACTGCCAGTCGTTATGGAATATCATTTATCATCCAACATTCATATATGCAAGTCAAGGTCCAGGATCAATCTCGAAGGATTCCAAGACCGTCGACTGCCCAGTCAGGGGCGTCTTCCGCAAGATGGTGGGTTTACCCCACGATTTTCAAAAGCTTCAAAGCAGTCATCAACCCAGTCAGGGGCAATCTTCTGCAATTGTGGGTCTCTCCCATCAAAATCCGAAGTTATTCAAAGCCAGATTCAGCCCAGTCAGGGGCATCTTTTTCAAGACCATGGGCGTCTCCCGTGACGAATTTCAACCTCGTGGTTGATCATATATGCAAATCAACATTCAGCCCAGGCAGGGGCATACCATTCAAGACCGTGGGCTTTCCCCACGAAGTTGTTCAACCTTTTATTGGGCAAATCCAAGAGGTTCAGTGCAAGATCCAACCCGAACAGGGGCATCTTCAGCAAGACCGTGGGCGTCCCTCATGAAGTTGTTCAACCTTTTGTTGGGCAAGACAAGACATCAAGACAAATTCAGCCCAGTCAGGGGCATCCTCTTCAGAATTCATGGGCGTAACCATGAAATCATTTCAGCAAATTATGATTTCCAAGCAAAGACAGTGGGCGTACCCCGTTGACTCATTTCAATTTTCCTCTCAGGGATTCCCCAATGAGTTGTACCCAGCAAGCGTGATCGTTGTCAATTGCCTTACTATCATCCTTTTGGTGATAGTCGAACTTCGTCAGTTCAACCTAGCCGGCATCCTTGTGGTGTTGGTAAACTTCAAATCTGTGTTGTCTTATCATCCTTTTGATGATAGCAACCTGTGTGTTGTGTTTTCGCTCTACCATCCTTTTGGTGGTAGGTCTGGTACTTCGTCGGTATCAGATTGTGCGATGTTTTCTTTCATGTTTTCGCTCTACCATCCTTTTGGTGGTAGGTCTGGTACTTCGTCGGTATCAGATTGCGCGATGCTTTCTTTTGTGTTTTCGCTCTACCATCCTTATGGTGGTAGGTCTGGTACTTCGTCGGTATCAGATTGTGTGATGCTTCTTTTGTGTCTTCGCTCTACCATCCTTTTGGTGGTAGGTCTGATACTTCGTCGGTATCAGATTGTGCGATATTTCTTTTTTGTTTTCGCTCTACCATCCTTTTGGTGGTAGGTCTGATACTTCGTCGGTATCAGATGGCGCGATGTTTGTTTCGTTTTCGCTCTACCATCCTTTTGGTGGTAGGTCTGATACTTCGTCGGTATCAGATGGCGCGATGTTTGTTTTGTGTTTCGCTCCGTCATCCTTTTGGTGGGGGGTCTATCATGGTCATTAATGATAGATTGTGCGATTTGTGTTGTGTTTCGCTCCGTCATCCTTTTGGTGGGGGGTCTATCATGGTCATTAATGATAGATTGTGCGATTTATGTTGTGTTTCGCTCCGTCATCCTTTTGGTGGGGGGTCTATCATGGTCATTAATGATAGATTGTGCGATTTGTTTTGTGTTTCGCTCCGTCATCCTTTTGGTGGGGGGTCTATCATGGTCATTAATGATAGATTGTGCGATTTGTTTTATGTTTCGCTCCGTCATCCTTTTGGTGGGGGGTTTATCATGGTCATTAATGATAGATTGTGCGATTTGTTTTGTGTTTCGCTCCGTCATCCTTTTGGTGGGGGGTCTATCATGGTCATTAATGATAGATTGTGCGATTTGTGTTGTGTTTCGCTCCGTCATCCTTTTGGTGGGGGGTCTATCATGGTCATTAATGATAGATTGTGCGATTTGTGTTGTGTTTCACTCCGTCATCCTTTTGGTGGGGGGTCTATCATGGTCATTAATGATAGATTGTGCGATTTGTTTTGTGTTTCGCTCCGTCATCCTTTTGGTGGGGGGTCTATCATGGTCATTAATGATAGATTGTGCGATTTGTTTTATGTTTCGCTCCGTCATCCTTTTGGTGGGGGGTTTATCATGGTCATTAATGATAGATTGTGCGATTTGTTTTGTGTTTCGCTCCGTCATCCTTTTGGTGGGGGGTCTATCATGGTCATTAATGATAGATTACACGATATTTTGTTTGTGTTTACCCTACCATCCTTTTGAGGGTAGTGGTTGGTGTGTGCCCTATCATCCTTTTGGTGGTGGTGGCCGTGTGTGTTTTATTCCATCATCCTTGTGGTGATGACGACCTTTTGCCTATCATGTACAGTTTACTCAGAGGTTTACATTTATCGGCATTTTCAACTCTCTAGCATCTCTCTTTCTTTCGGACAAATTCAGGGTCTTTTTATATCTAATAGACTTCTACCTCAGGGATGTGAACGCCAATGCAATTCATCCTCCTAGGTTTAAGCCTATTAGATAGGGGCATCTGTCATACCCTAAATTTGTCCTACCCTTTTGTAATTATTTTCGCTTTTTGTTCCGTGCCATTTAGACACGTGTCGTCTCGCAATTGGTCGATTTTTCAAAATTTATCTTTTGACCAATCAAAGTGTGACACGTGGCCTAAAGGGCATTTTGGTCTTTTGCTTCCATGTTCTCTTTTCCTTTTTTGCTTTTTTTCTCCCCTTTCATTCTTTTTATTTATTTTATTTTATCACCTATTTATTTCTTTTAGATATAGGTTTGTTTATGAAAATAGCTTTTATTAAATACTTTCTTCTTATTATTAGATTTAACAGTAAATTTATTTTTATTTATTTAATTTTCATATTAATTAGAATAGGATATCTCTTTTCTTTTAAAATAGAGTTCATTATTTTTTTTAAATTAATTTTCTTTTGTGTATAGTTGTTAAGGTTTTTTTAAGTTAATAGTGGTAATTATTTTCCTTTTTAGATTATTATTTAGGCTTTTTAAAAAAAAATGTGTTAGTTATTATTTATTGCTTTATTATTTTGTTTTTTATTTATTATTATTTTTCTCGTTATTTATTTATTTATTATTTTATTTTATTTTCGTTTTTGTTTATTATTTATTATTTTATTTTCGTTTTTTATTTTTAATTAATAATCATCTTTTTCTTCTTTTTTATTATTATGGTTAATATTAATTAAGTTTTAATTTTATTAGTTAATGTTACTGATGTTGGTTATTTAAGTTTTATTATTAATGCTTTTTAACAACTGTCTTTGTTGGTCCACTAGTCACTATGCAAGCCCATTAGGTCTGATTCGGTGGCCACTTGTCAGGCTATAAAGTCTGATAAGTGTCTGCATTTATGGCAAACACATTCCCCAAAGTCTGAAACCCTAATAGTCGCCACCTAACCTAAACCCTAACCCCAGTTGGCACGCGTCCCAACAAATCCTGCATGTGTGCCACGTCATCGGCCATGCGAACCACCGGCACATTCGCCGGACAAATCAAACGGCCAAATACGCCGGAAAAACTCGCCGGAAAACTCATTCATTCTGCCGGAAAACTCATAACATGTTCATGTGTTCTTCGTTTTCTTCCAGAAATCTGCATACACTCATCATGTTCTTCATATCTTCACCCGCTAACTTTCCCAGAATCATCAGTAAACTCATATGTTCATCACAAAATTAATCCATCTCCATGAACCTTCATCATTTTCATCAATATTTTCCAGAAATCCATGAAAACTCAAGCACTTTTCCAGTTTCTTCATCAACCTTCATCAATTCGTATGAACTTCATCATGTTCATACAACTTTTTTCACCAGAAAATCATCTTTTCCCCAGATCCTTCTTCATCCAAACTCCATTACCACCATCTTCTTCAGATCTACACTCAAACATATCCCACAAATCTCCATCACCGACTTCATCGTTATGAAAACCCTTTCCAGAAACACAATCAACCTCCGTTATCATCATTTCAAACCTTCAACCGCAACAACCCTGCCCATAATCTTTTCTTTTCGTTCATCACCAACATATCCATCTCCGATTTGTCTCAAACAAACCATCAACCAATCTCTCATCGCAACATGCGGATTCAAGATCGTCAACAAACTTCAAACCCTCCGAGCAAACCCAGATTTGAACCCTTATCTTCACCCTCATGAACAACTTCCCAGATCTGTTCAAAGATCTCCGTGAATGAACGTACAAACAGATCAGCAAACCTCTAGATCTGAACTTCTTCTTCCAAATCGAACATCATCAAACATCTTCAAACAGTGAGTCATGAACAAGCTTCAACAACTTTTTTTCAGATCTGTACGCAAAACCTGCGATCGAGCCATGATCTGTCGTTGTCTTCGTGCAACTCAATTACTTCGTTGTTCTTTATCGTGAACAAATAACAACAACAACCTAACAACACGCTTCCACAGGTTTTCGTCCATAGGAGAAGGAAAAGAAGAAATTGGATGGAAAAGGTTGGAGAAGAAAAAAACGTGAGATAGGAAAGGGAGAGTTCAGAAGAGCATGAACGGAGAGAGGCTGAGAGAGTACGGCGGCGGCGGTGAACAGGAAAGGGTACTAGGGTTCAGTTTTTTTTGTTTTGGTTCAGAAGATGATGAGTCAGATTTGGGTTTATTGGGCTGTTGGCCCACCCGTTCCATTTGGATCTAACCCCCCGTTTTTTTATTATTGTTATTACACCCCCTATGTTTTTGCTGCTGTTTGAGGTTGGGCCTTAGGGCCCATCGTGGGGATTTTCATGTGTACCCCCCACTGGATACTGATGCCTCCTACTGTTTTACTATCTTGTAAATTATTTTCAAAACCTTTTGTTTTAGATATTTGTTTTAATTTATTTTCTTTATTTACTAAATTTTCAAATCTATCTTCAAAATATTATTTTCCAATTCTTATTTAAAAAAAATGGTTTTATTAAAATACCTTCTTTTCAAATTCATTTATAAATAATTTTGGTCCTTACTCAATTTAATTTTTATTACTAAATTATTTTTTAAATCAAATCGTGAGAAACTAAGTTCTTGAAGTCTAGCACTTCTTGAATTTTTGGATAGTCATTATTAAGGTGTACACCTTAAATAGTGTATTATTCGACCTCTCATTTTCAAAAAATTATATTTTTCTAACAAAGAAATGTCATGAGAATTTAGCATTCTTTGTGATATTTCCTTTGTTCATTCAAACATTTTCCAAATGAAAAAGGTGTCGTCGAGATCTAGCATTTCGATAATACCCCAATTAATTGGTTGTGAGGCCTACGTCTCATTTATCAAATAATTGTCATTTCTCTCATTTTCAAATACAATCTCACGTCCTCACATCTCGTACCTTAAACTATTTTCATACCTCATTTCACCTCAAATCTTTTTCAAACATTTTTCCGATCAAACTTCGAAAGAAGGAGGTTCTTGGAGTCTAGCATTCCTTGAATTTTCGAGTGAATGATTCTCGAGGCACGCCCTTTGAGTTATTATTCATTCAATCTTTCGACCTTTTTCAAATATCTTTTTCAATTCACACTTCGAAAGAAGGAGGTTCTTGGAGTCTAGCATTCCTTGAATTTTCGAGTGAATAGCTCTCGAGGCACGCCCTTTGGGTTGTTATTCACTCAACCTTTCGACTTTTTTCAAACTCAATCATTCTCAATATTCTCCTGAGTCGAATGCTTGTAGGCATTCGCAAACCAACCCATTTCTTTCACAATTCCTCGTGGTCTCGATATTAGGAGCATCCTCAGGGACTAATATCGTTTCTCACAACCTTAACCCTTGACACGTCGTCAAGTCGGTTCCATCTTCAATCAAATCTTCGACACGTCGTCGAACCAGTTCAAAACAATTCCCTTTTGGCCTCGCATGCCATTCTTCGATTCGATCCTTTCACAAACACATTTTTTAAACTTACGAAAGAGGGATATTCTTAGAATCTAGCATTCTTTGAATATTCGAACGAGTAACTCTTGGGTGCGCCCCCGAGTTGTTATTAGTTCATTCTTTCGTTTTCAAAATATCCAACTCTTATCTTCAACTCATTCAACTCAATTTCCGAAAGAACTGAGTTCTTGGGATCTCGCATCCCTTGAATTCTTGAGTGACAAGCTCTTGAGGCACGCCCTTAGGTTGTTTGTCAGTCACTCTTTCATCTCTCAACTCAACGTCAAACCAATTCAAACCTCTTTTTTTCGTGGTCGTCTCCACGAACTACGGACGCTCTGATTCTTTATTCATTCTTGAATATAAGATACGTAGGCACAAGATTGCGATGATCTTGGCGAGCACACTTCTATCCATCTTCCGTTTCCCCCCATCCTTTCCCGTAGTCGAACTACGACGCTCTGATTTCTCATTCTCGTCCGAATGAGCATACGTAGGCACAAGGGCCCCAATCCTTGGCGAGCACCCTATCTTCTAACCACCCATCTCTCCTTCGCGTCTTTAACCCTTTAACCCTACCAATTCTACCTTTACCAGCGAGAAGAAAACAAGTAGGCCTAAACAACACTCCCCACAATTACCTTAAGAGGTTCCCGTCGAGTACGACGGACGTGAGGGGTGCTAATACCTTCCCCTCACGTAACCGACTCCCGAACCCGGAACTTGGTTGCGACAGCCCTGTTCCTATCCTTTCGTTTTTAGGAGGTTTTCTCGATATTTTCCTCTCCCGTTTATTCGGGAAAAATAAAGTTCGGTGGCGACTCTGTCGAACCGCATTTCCGCGCCTTTCGCGCGAGGGTCGTATTTTCGAATGAAGATTTTTCGAGGTGCGACAGGCCTTCAAAGTTTCTGCTGGGTTCGACTGCTTCGTAGCCAGAATCTCCTCTGAAGTAAGATTTTTTTTTATAGTATGGCCACCTTCAGCAGAACCTTTAGGAGTTGGATTGTCCTTGGCGGCAGTAGAAATAATTGAACGGTTTTCCTTACCACTGGTAGCTGCATCGTCCCTGCCAGCCTCATTGGTGGTATTTTGAATAGAAGGTGTCTTCGCCGCGGGATCTTCTTCTGTTGAAGCTCCCTGGAACTCATCAACTTTCTGAGGACTAAAAAAAGGTGCCATCTCAGGCGGATTTCCAAAGGTATCCATGGCATTGTCAGGGTTTTCAACAATAGTCAAGTCAACCGCGATTTCCTGCAAAAGGAAGATTAAGTAAGAAAGTACCCAAGGAATATATGTACCAAGAGAGCAAAGACGATAAATACCTCAGTAGTGCGTCTTGGAGGAGGGACTTCAGAGTCAATAGGTTTGAAAACCTCAGCAAGATTGTCAGGAGCAGCAGATCTAACGGTCGAAGTAACCGTTTTGGAAGGAGTCTTTTTTATTGTGACTCTTCTTTTCCTGGCCACCGGAGTAGCCGGAGGGGATGTTGAGGTTTTAGAGGGAAAGACCCGAGATTGAGTGCTTTCATGCGACACGCCACCCTCAGGAGTCGACGTCTTCTCAGGGGCCTAACAAACAACAGGATAAGATATCAGTATAAGACAAGTGCAAAAAAGCGTCGAAACATGTGATACCTGTGGATTTGGGACTTTTTGTTTCTTTGCAAGCCTTGTGGAGGTCTATGCAGCAGTTGGTTCTTGTTTTTGACTCTGGGAAATAAGCACAAACGATTAGCTAATGACAATTAATAAAAGAGAAAAGCATAGGAGGTACCTTCTTTGAGGGGTCCTCTGTGGCACCAGCTCATTGGATATGCTCGACAGACACAACAACTGTCGGAGTGGAGACTTCACCAATAAGGGCAGCGAAAGCATCAACCATATTTTCCAGGAAAAAGTCACATTGAAAAAATTGAGTTTGGTACTCCGACCACCAGACATTAAAGCCTTCTGTAATAAAGAAGGATGGTTGGAAAGAAAAAACAGGCAACTCAAGGCGTTGAGTCGTCCTAAAAAACTTAAGGAAATTCATGTGGCCTGTCAGGTTTAGTCATCGACCAGCCCAAACAATATCAGAAGAATGCCGCACCAAGGACTTGGGCAGCAGTTGGCTCAAGCCAAATTGACGGACCACCAAGTTGGACTGGTAGTTCATAAACTCATATCCTGTGTTCCCCGTCTAAAATAGGAATGATAACATGGTGAGAGTTAGAAACGCCCTCCATATAGAGTTTGACACTGCTTCCATTTTAGGGGAAACACCAGGGAATGGATTTTTGAACTACGCCGGACCAAATCGTCGATTCACGAAGGAATCTATGCTGGGGACGAAGGAGGTTGTTTCCGTAAACATATTGAGATACTTCATGAAGAGAGTTTTGTTGGGAGTTTCCTGAGTGGTCATCAGAGCGATTCAAACACCTTCTATGGGACGTTCTTCATTTAAACATTGCATTGTTGCAGACACAGGGTAACACAGCTAGTGCTCAAAGGTGGCATTGAGCCAATGTTGTAACAGCCACATAGGCCCTGAAACATTCAAGGCTTTGATGGTCTCATGGAGCAGTTTTAATCTCAAGGTTGATATACTAAGAGAATAGTAGAGGGAGGATAATAAGAGCTTACCCAATGATACCTGTCGACCCTCACATATTTGGATTGCCAGGTTGATGTAACTTTTGGCTATTTGCATGGAGTCAGGACAGAAAAGGTAATATGACAGCCAAAGAGTAAGGAAGGCAATATGTTCTTCATCATACACTCCATCGGAATCTTTATCATGATAATCCTCAAAATAGTTTTGGAAACCAGCACGGTCGAAGTCAAAAGTGTTGGTCGTTTCCAAAGTCAGATCAAAGGTTTCGCCCAAAGGAGAAAGGCCTGTGATGGTCGCCACGTTGAAAAGTGTCAGCGTCAACATACCACAAGGGAAGTGGAATGTGTTGGTCGACCCATCCCAAAAATACGTTGACGCCAGCAATAGGCAAGGTTTAACCCTGTGAGCATTCTTAGAGAGTTGAATGGCGTCGAAGATGCTAGCTGTCTTCCATTGCTCTTGACGCTTGCATTGGACTCTGTTAAGCCAAGAGATATAGCCTTTGTTGCCAAAAGTGGGTATCCACCAGAAAACCCTGGATTTTGGCGCCATGAACTTGAGGTCGTAGGTGCCACCTTTCTGAAAAAGCAAGGGGTATGGTAGGAAGGTAGCAAGGAAAAAACGCTTGGAGTTCTTCATGACTGGGTTTCGTATCAAGATACGGCCCATGGAAAGCATGCAATTTTCCAGCCACCGTGAAAGGTATGATCATTTGGCATTGCCAGGTTGTTATCACCGCGTCATCAGCAGACGTCGGATTGGGAAGGGGCCTGAGAGATTTGGCTTCAGAAAGAACGAAAGTAATGGGGTTGTTCCTAGTTGTGTGAGTAGCGAAAGCGGTTGAGGAAGCCATTGAAAGAGAGACTAAGAGAACTTTGGGAGCGAAAAATTTGGAAGAAAAGGAAAGTGTGAGAGAAGGTGGAAAAGTAAACCAAACGTAGGAAAGAACTATTTATAGAAAAATAGCATGCAGCTGAAAAGGCAATGGACTGTTCCGATTCGAGAGTGAGTGGGAGTGGGTTAAAGCCCATAACTTAGGACGCGACTAGGCATAATAAGTTTTCTTGGAAATCGTAGTGCAAAAAGGCGCCATTATTATGTCATACATCGGGACGTGGCTGATTTGACGGAAGGAAAATGATTGTGTTGTTGGGTCAAAACCAAGGTGCAGTCGAAATCTCATAGGAAATCAAAACGCCAAGTTTCTCAGTCGACACAGTGCTCAGTCGAAACTGGCTTTTTAGGAGGGCATCTTGTTGGCTGGAAGATTTCGACTGAGAAGAGTTGATGAAAAGGCTAACATACAGGTCGACAAGTTAGGAAGATGGTAAAGAAAACGACCCAAGTCGACACCGGCGGAAGATATCTCATAAGTCGACGCCAGCAGAAGATGTATTGTGAGTCGACTCAAGGCGATGTCGTCGAAAGTGTCGATTGATGGCCAATGAAACCGACATAAAGTATGAGAACCTTTGAGCGGGAAGAAATTTGAAAGGCTGAGAACGTGGGGAAGTTACAAAGATGGTGGAGTAACACGTATCGCCACCAAGACCAACATGAAGAGAAAAGCAGTTATTTTCTTTTCCTATTTAAAGCAATGTCCATTTTCATTTGAGGGGGCACATTTATAACATTATCAAAGGAATACACTCTGAGTACCAAGCGTTAAGAGAAAAGAGTTCACTCCTACAAAATGTATAATGGCACCTATATTTCTTTTTAAAGCAATTTACATTACCAAAAGTTAAGATATCTTGCCTCTTACTTGTTTATTTTGTTTGTTATTCAATTCGTGTACATTTTTCTTCAAGTTTGTTTCCAATTCATTCTAAACAAAACTATTATGCCATCGTCACATAGATTTGACCAGATTATCTTGGGACTTGTTTGACCAGTCCCGCAAGTAAACCTGCGTTAGGAGGCCAGAGGTTGTTCGCGCGAAAACCGCGTACGAACAGATACTAGATGTTGGAATTAAACCAAATTCCCAATATGGAAATTCACCAAAATTTGATGAATTCCAAAACAAATCTTGATGAACACGAATCAATCTTTCTGATTGATTATCCCTATTATTTTTCACTCTTCACTCGAGTGAATTAATCAACCTTGGTTGCAAGATATATCGTTGCACAATGATAATTGAAAGAAGAAGACAAACTTAATTGAGAAGAAAATGAATTAGGATTTCAATGTGAAAGGGAAGAAGAAGAGTTGTGAATTCTACATAGCTTCTCCCTACTATTTACTTTGCAATCTGCAATTGTTCACTTTTCTTTATGCAATTGCATTACATCAATAATATGGTTCCCCTCTATTTATAGGCTGAGGTTGCTTGCACACTAAGCAAACTCTAACTAACCTAACTAACTCAGCTAAAACAAACAAATAAAACTAAGTCAATATCTTATCAAGACACACTTCGACATTTTGACATTAGCACAATTTCGGCACTTCCTTGCTTCTGTTGAACAACATGCTTCGACACAAGGAATTACAATTCAACAGCTATTGGTGTATAATATTTTAAAACATAATACCTTTATTTATTCTAAATAATAGAGACACGCCTCTATTTATACTGTGAAGGAAAAAAAAAGATAGAAAGCAGATTATGTATAGTAATAAATGTTAGGGATATATTGAAGAAAATGTCATTAATGTTATATTGTAATTGTAAAATAACTTATAATTTATGACAAATTGTTTTGAAAAAAATGATATATAATTTAGGATAGAGGAAATAATATTTAAAAATAAAAAATATAACACATAGGTCTTAGATTAATTGGTACATCCTCTTAACACTAATATATAAATGTCAATTGAATTGACTTAATTTATACGAAACGGCAATTTAATTGACTTGGCCTCTAATTTGTCAATTGTAGACTTCAACTTAATTGCCTTGTGTTATACGTTAAAAAAAGAATTATTTAAAACATGGATAATCTGAAAATAAAGAGAAAAACATAGTTAGTTGGAGAATTTTGTTGAAAAACATAGTTATTTTGAAAAAAAATTATTATGAAAAAGACAAACAATTAAAATTGGTTGTCACTTTTTCGTAACTTCTAGAGTTGCTCAAAGTAGAACATTTTCTCATTGAATGTTTTGTTTATGGTTTACACATTAACATTTAACATAATGAAAGCGGCGGGTCCATTAGATATAGATTGATATTGACGTGAGAGATTGAGAGGCAAATTTTAAAATTATTTTTTTTTAATTTATATATTTTAGTAAAAATAATATATTTTCATTTAGATTGTTTAGGCTTTTTGAAATCTTCGATTATTTATTAAAGCATTTTTATTTAATAATTATTTTTATCAATAAAAAGTCAAATTATTTATTTTTTATTAAAATTATATTATTTTTAAATCTACTTTTAAATATAAGTATTAATAAATTTATATTATGATTGTAAAATAATTACATTTTCTCTATCCAAAATATTACTACTATGTTTTTATTAGCTTTTATTTGTAGTACTCTTTTTATCATCATAATTTTATATATTGGGTTTTATTAACTAATACTAATGTTTTTGCTATTTTTCTTTTCAAAGTCCATACAAAATATTTCTTCTAGCTTATAATAAATACTTTTTTAGATTTTTATACTTTTTAAAATAATGATTAATTGTGTTGATTTTAATGATAAAATGAATATTATTTATTAAAATAATCTTATTAATAATAGGTAGTTGAATAGTTATATGAATTAAAATACAATAAATAAGGGTAAGTTAGTGAAAAGAAATAATAAATATCACATTGATATTCTAAAAGGATAAATAATTTGAGACAAATAAAAATAGAAAAGATGACACTTATTATGAGCGGAAGAAGTATTACTTAAGTGGTACACATCGTAGTTTTGTGCATAAATGTAAGTACATGTTAGTAGGGGTGGAAAAACGAGTTTGGCATGTCGAGCATGCCTGTTTTACCCACACTTTTTTGCATGGTGGGTCAAGGTTTAAACCTCAAACTCTCATAGATATGGTCTACCTCGAACTCTTCCATAATTATAGCCTTTTTTCCAATAACCGCAATGCGGTGACATATCAGTAACACATCAATGACATGGTCCGCCCTTGTCTGCTCCTCCTCTAAAATCTCATAATGAACTGGCCTTGATGGATCTCCTTATACACCGGTTGTCATGTATAAATGTGATACTTTATAAAATTATTGGATGTAGTAGTATACCATACTCTATGGACAAGGAGCTGGAACACAACATACATTCTCTAGGATCAGATTATCAAAGTACCTTGCAAATATCTTATCAACATCCCTGCGAAGGACAATGGCAATAGTAGCAACGATGAGGTCTCTGAGTATACCCTTAATATATCCAAATTGTCGCACGAATCACTCGAATAGATATGGGTACATAAGTCGAGACCCACAGACCATCCATCAAAAGTACAAGGTTATTACCTCTAAGGGTTGTGTCTCACGGTCATTGGCTTGCGACATCCAACAAATATCATCCACCACAATACGGTCAAAAGCAACTCAAAACAAATCGGTTGCCTAATCCCCTCTGAGCGGGATGATTGAGCACGAACGTGGCACAATCATAGAGTAATCTTCCATGTATGCCTCACCAGCAAGACTTGGAAAATACTAGTGGAACCATGCCTGCAAATTGTAATGATGAAATATTAGTAATAGTGCAACATAAATTTTATGATGTTAGTATCAGTAAGAGTACAAAAAAATTATCGTTAATAGACAGTTGTTTTCTACCAACTATTGAGTCTTCTATAAACTACCTTCGGCTAGTTTTGAGTAGAGGTACACCAAACAAGAAATTCTCATTTGTACTCATGATTCATTTCAAACTCAATGAAATACTTGAGATAGATATCATCAATATAGGTTGAACTTTTTTTCCAAAAAAAATGGACATGTCGACCAAAACCAAGAGGTATGACATAAGTGCACATGCTTTGTAGTATGCAACTTATGGATCATCATTATTAACATCCACAGTTACAACCATATGGTGTCCATACATATCCAGTAAGAATGAAAATCTAGCATGACACCCTCTGGTGTTATCCATATCCTGCTTGAATTTTTCTAGGTCATTAGCTCCCAAATAAGTCACCATCATGTTCATTGCCCCGGGTCTACTGGTTCATGAGTAGTTTAATAATTTTCCCTGGATCAGAAAATGTAAGAGGTGTGAGTTATCATCTAGTATAGTGGACATCTCACTCATATGAAGATGAAATGAAAACGTCTTTACGTGTCATCTCTCCACTACAGCAAACAAAAAGTCATGGTTAATATAACTATATTGAATCCTGCATAAATCCTACAACCCATATAGTTTCATGACATCCTAAAATGATAGTTCATCACTATGCGTCAACTTTGCAACCTTCCTCCCACGGTGATACATTTTAACATATCACGACACTGAAAAGAATACATCGTCAGACAATTCAAATACTATAAAACAAATATTTAAAAGAGTAATTGAAATATTTATGTTACCTCTCCATACCACACATGCATAGCAACATGGTCTGGATATAGAGGGAGCAATGAAATGTCTTATGGGCATCTTGTAAAACCCTCTGAGGTAGTAGGTGTTATGGGGTAGGAGATGCTTCTAGGGAATCAACAAACACGTGAATCTGGGAAGACGATGCTAGAGACACACAAATCCAAGAACAAGGTCCCTCACCACCAAAATAAGTTTCTCTAATTGCAGGTCGTGAGGGTTTAGGTTTTGTAAGTATAGAAAAAGAGCAACTTAAGAGGGGGTGAGTTAGGTTTCAATACATTTTCTATGTATTTTGCATATAATATATTTCTTTTATTTTTCAGGAATAATTGTGATGGACCTATGAATGAAAAGGCAGGAAAATAAAAGTGTAGTAAAGAAATTGACACAAGATATATCCTTATTCCCCTTTTCAAAAAGGATAGTCTAGTCCCTCTACACCCCGTGAAGGATTTCACTATGTTAGATATTGTTACAACCTTAAACCAAGACTCTCTTCAATCCTCTAATACAATCAAGAAAGCACACCACTTTTTGATTTTACAATACACAGAGAAATAATCATACTTTCTCCTAACTTGTCTTGTTCCCACAAACTTGACAAATAAGTTACAATAATGATATAGATAATTTTGAGTACAAATGAATTTGAGTACAAATGAATTTTAATAATTTCCAAAATTCTAACTTTGTCTTCTCTTTCAATAAAACAATTCAAAAATATAAATTCTACTTGCTCAATAAACTTTTCTCTTATATAAGAAAATTATGCAGTAAAGTTTCTAATAGTTTTAACAGTGCACAGATGAATGTTTGAAAATATTTGATGATAGAGATAATTTGAAATCTCAAAATTTTGGTTCTATATGCATCACAGTGTGCCTCTTGAATGAGCATCAATGAATGAAAAATGTTCATGATTGATTGCAATGATTTATGACAGGTTTCATGAACACGTGCAATGAAGAGAAATCACAATGTTTTATATTTTTCAAAATGTATCGGGAAGCAATTGGTTGTTATAGGAGGTCAATCAATTGTCATAAGTTTAGCATTCAAAAATATGCAAAAAAATACAACGGACAATCGATTGTAGGGGTTACATCAATTGATTGTGGGGTTAAAGTTCAAGGCAAAAATACACCCCTCAATCTATTTTCACTTAGAACCGATCAATTAATGTTTCATTAATTTTAAAATCTTAGAAACAGGGACTTTAAAATAACCGATTATACCCTGATGTCAATCAATTGTTCCCTTAAGAAACTTGAAATTTACTTTTAAAACATGTTTTATGAATGTAAATCATGTATGATTGCTAGGGATCTTTTAAGAATGGTTTAGATGAAAATTTATGAGTACCTAAAGTTTATACCTAATTGAATTGCATATTGTACAATTGAATTGAATAACATATGATTCAAACCCTTGATATCCAATTTAACCATGATCAATCCTTTGTTTTGAGACTTTTAATCTTGGGAGATCTTTTCCTTCCTTGCACAGATTTGTCTTTTTCAAAACATCATCTAATCAAAAGCTTGTCTTTACAGATTTCTCCTTGTAAACGTAAGTATGTTAGACCACTCTACCATGTCTTAATCTTTTTTTAGTTGTCAGACTTTTTTCTGCAATCAAACAAGTACATTAGAGAGATGTTATAACATGAAATCAGAAACAATCACAGAAAAAATAAACCAAAAATTAGATAACCAGATATTTTAGATTCCAATTTCCAGATTGAAGGTCCAAAATTCAATCTTTGGACTACATTGAAACATAAAGACTAACCAATTAACAGAGTATGCACGAACTCTAATCTTTAGTTTTTAAAAACTCAAAGCAATGTAGTTACTGATAAATACAAACGACATGTTTATTGCATTTAAGCTTAAATCACCATATCTATAAACTATTTAAGTAATGCTTGCATGTGAAATCTAAAAAGGAAATGGAATTAGCAACTTACTTAAGCAATGGAGTAAAACTTCAAATACATGCAATGCAAAGGAGTAGAGATGTGATAAGTTGCAATGTAATGTATAAAAGCACTTAGAATGCTTGAAAATGAGGAAAACAAGATATGTAAATGCAAATGAGAAAAAACCTCTTTATTTCTTTGTTTTTGCTCTTTTACAGAAATTAAAATAGGGAGGGAGAGAGAAAGGTGCAACTTTACTTAAACAAAAGTGCCTAGATTTTAATTTTTATAAAAAATTCAGACTTTAAAATTTGTAGTAGTTCTGAATTGTGTGGCCCTAAGGTTGGTCATACGTGTGATGTGTTAGGCGTGTCTGGAGTTTAATCTCTGTAATTTATTATATAGATTTCAAAATTTAGGATTTTTTAACATCAAGTTTTGGTGTGCTTCATAAATGAATTATTGTATATTAAGTGTGTCCGAATTTTAAAATCTAAATTTATGAATTATTTTTTAATTTCGCCAGAGTGAATAAATTATGGAGTGCATTGAACATTCTCTTAAAATTTTTAGATTGAATCAAAAGAAGAAAAAAAAGTTATGGAGTGCATTGAACATTCTCTTAAAAATTTTAGATTGAATCAAAAGAAATTTTTTGAAATGAAGAGAGAGAAAAATGAAATTAAAATGATGTAAAGCAAAAATGAAAGTTGAAGTGAAGAGAAAAAAAAATAGAAGTAGTATGTAGTCAATTAAAAGATACTGTGTATAAGTACAATATTGTGAAATTTATTGTGAAAAGTATAATGATCACTCATTCTCAAAATATTGTGAAATTTATTTGAAAAGAAAGAATAGTACAATACATGGCATAGTTTTGTATTTAAAATTGAAAGAGTAAATTTAAGAATTGTTTTATTTCTCTTTTTCTAGATATATATTTATATAAATATTTTTTAAGATAAATTTTTATTTTTAAATATTTTTTTAAGAAAATGCTAATGCATAATTTTGTAACACATGTTAAGTTTATGTAAAAATATTTTCTTAAAAGCAATATATTTTTAATATTGCATTTAGTTTTTTAATTCCTTTTCCACTTAGAATAAATTAACAAAACTTTTATTTGAAGGTCTTAAAAATTCAAAGGTGTACATAATAGTCTAAGAGAGAAAAGTGATCAAATGATACCCCTCCTAAGTGTTATTTTTTAGTAAAAAAATTGTTTTTTTAAGTATCATTTTAATGACTAATGTAATATTGATTCTAGTATTGTCAAAATTATCCCTAATTATTTATTATATATATAGAGAGAGAGAGACAGAGAGAGAAAAGTTAAATAAATTATTTAAAAATTAAGAATATTACAGGCAAAAAAAAATCATTGTTTAAAAAGTAAATAATTATTAATTATTTTAATATATGTAAAAAATTTATTAAAAAAATGATACTTAAAAAAGGAAGGGAGGGGAGTAATATGAAAGTAAAAAATTGGCATATAGAGAAGGAGATTCACTTGTTACCCTGTGTAGTCGAAATACTTGTATTTGTTTGCTTGTTTACTTTTAGTTTTGTCTTGTTCTTCAATGTTTTCGGATACTATCACAAATGTGAAATTGAAATTTAAGTACCTTCGAAAATGCACAGGTATAAATCGACTTAAACTTAAAATGACTGTTTTTTGCTTTTTGGTAAAAGCTAAATAATTATTGAAATATAAAAAAAGAAAATTCTTACAATAAAATAGGTCCATGGCAGATTTAATAAAGAGGTTCAATAAATTTAAATATCCAAAAATATATATATAAAAAAATTAATACTACCTACTTCTCTAAATATAAAACTCATTTGAATAGTTTACAAAGTTTAAAAAGTGGTTTGCAGTATTAATTTGTTGACAACTATAATTTTACTTCTTTAGTTTTAAGAAGAGAATTTGTTAATATTTATAAAAAATTATTTATTATATAGTGCAAAAAAAGATGAAAGATAATTAAAAATGTGTTGGTAAAAAATTAACAAGATGAAGCTGATAGAACAAGATGGCTACAAAGGTGAACACAGTCATTTTACAACCCACTAGTAGAAATCTGTTAGATTGACTAGTAGACATAATCATAGACTAAGTATGCACAAGAAAAAAGATGCTGAGAAGATTGTGTAAGCATAGATATGCTCATTCAATTTTCTCAATTTGGCGGCACGCCTCCAATATATAACTATATTTTTCTGGGAATGCCTTTCTATATATTTCTGCCACTTCAGTTACAGTTTCCAACAGCTCCCTTTTAATCTTTGACACTTTAGATCCCAACTGTTCTTTGTATTTCGTCACTGAGTCAATCACATTAAAGAGTTCGCGACCATGCATTTGAATCTCTTCTTCACATTGTCTCATCGTTTCCTCCAATTTCAATTCAGATGCCTTAACAACGACGGACAAATGTTCAAACATTCAACAACTATTCCGTAATGTTGTTCAAATACAATTGAGTTTAATATTAAAGAAAAAATAAGAATCTAGATTTTACCTTTAAAATTGCGGCTGACTCACTTTCCATAATACTTATATCATGATCTGTTTGTTGGATATCCTCCGTCATGTTATTAGCTTCAGCCGTACACCTACTAGTGTAGTCCTGAGTTTCCTTCTTTATTGTGTCCATTTGAGCTTCGAGCTAATGAATAAATCAACATGCAGTAGAAAAAAAGTCAAACAACAGTCTTTACAAGGCAAGATAATACGTGTCTCCAGTACCCGTCTAACTCCAACAAAGAGTATAGCATAAACATTGACAGAAAAAAAGAGTCAGTATTTTGTTTTTCAGTCACATACTATATCATTCTCCACAAGTGTAAAGATGTGGAATAAAATAAAAAATAAACAATTTGGAATGGCCCATTGTCATGCTAAAATCAGGTGACAAAGTAAAAGGGGTGATTTCAATTTAAGGAGATAAGAACACACATAAGAACTAGTACAGACTAGAAACACAGGCATGAGCCATCAATTCAACAACATTACCCAACACTAGCTTCCACATTCTAAGCTAACATATAATGGAAAGAAGGCAATAAAACTCAGAATTAGAACATTGATTGGGAACAAAGAAGAGGACATAGTATTGGGAACCAAGTTTAATTTTGAATGATTGCAAGCTGCGGTTTAGTGTGCTACTGCTTCATTTAACAGATGAGTTTTCTCTGCAATTTGTTTAAGTGACAGTTCCCACAGTAGACTGTTCATAGAAGTTACCACAACTAGAAGCTTCGTCATGTTTTCATAGTGTATCAACAGAACTTATTTAAGTCAATTACTTCTGTCGAATGCTAGAAGAGTTAATATATTTATTATTTATTATCATAATGCCCCTCCTCTCTCTTTGTAATTGTGAGTGTGATGTTCTACAATGATATGTGCATGGAACAGTTCCATGAATATACTTTTATTGGAAGCATTGTTAATACTTAATATGACACTGAAATTGATTGAATGTTTCGTACTACTAGTTTGAATAAATAGTTTATCCATCCATACTTATAAAGTATACATTTCCCTTTTTCATATCTTTATTTACTACTATTTAGGTAAGCTTCTACATGAGCTGAATGTTACCAATTTGTAGTTCCGTATGAAAGTGTATTTTGTTGGAGCAAAACACTCTTATTTAAACTTTTTATGTATTCATATTAAGCTCCTTACTCTTTGGCCATAACTCAAAGATTGATTTTATTCTTGTGCAGATCTACTTCTATCTTTGCTTTTATGTTGAGTCAGCACAATTCTATCTTTGTTCTTATTTAGGTCTATGTTCCCTCAACAATTTATTCTTCAATGGTTTCAATCATACCTTAAGATTTTATTATAACAAACTTAAATATTTCTATTTTAAAAATGTCTACATTAAATAAAGTAATGAACACCATGCAACCCTTGCTACCACACAAATATAATACTAGTTAGTGGATAGGAAAACATAAATCAGAACATTAACAAGTTGGAAGCAGAGACATCAAGTATAACTAATATAAACAGACCCTCAAATTCTCTTGTTGACACATCATCTATTCTTAATTTCTTATACCACATACTTCAATTTTTCCCATAAAAGACATTCTGATTTGGCATCTCTAAGAACACATTACTCTATCTCTTCTCTATTGTGCCTAGAAAAGAGTCTAAATCTCGGATATTGTGTAACCATGAGATTTTACTATATATATAATTATTGTTATTATAAAACATCTTAATTCTTATATGCATCCCAGCTATTGCTTGGGATTTCACTACTGACATATAGTTGCGGCACTAAAATTGTTTCAAACTATCCTGTGTGTTGATGATTATTATCTCCTCTTATAAATTAATGAAAAAAATCTTAAGCATTAACTCCGGCATGCCGGCACCACTTTGATACCACAGATAATCAATCTCTATCCAAATTCACACAATAATGAGTATCTCTATCAAAACTAAATATTCCACTTGTACAACAAAAAAGTTAAAATCAAGATTTGTGTCCTTTATGGCAAGCATGACCACCACTATGCATTAAAATCAGTGCTAAAAAAGACACAATAGACTTACTTGATCAATGTGCAACTGCAATGCAACAAGCTGATTTCTTTTCCCCTCAATCCTAGCAGCATTTTCATTGGACTTTTGCTGAAGAGCAATCACCTCTTCCAATTTCACCACAGTACTTTTCTTGATGTCATCCGCAAATGAGTTAAGTGCAGGCTTCAGCATGACTTTGTAATCAATACCCATGATCTCAGCAGGCGTGGTTCCCTTGGGATTCAACACATATTGAATGTCATTACCAATCTTCAACCTAGAACGAAGCACATGAAAGTAAGAGTTTGCTTAACAATTGATTCCCTATTAACACTGACATGGCAGTTAATGAATTTATCTAGTTTAGATGTATATAGCCAAATAGGTCAAATTCAACTAGCAATTATGATAAGAAAATAAAATGAGGCACAATAGATACAATACAAGAGGAAAAGAACCTCTTAAGGGCTTGGTTGCAATCTATCGTGAGAGCTTCTAATTCTTTGACCATATTTGCGAGAGTACGGTCAAGCTCCCAACACTTTTCCTCCCAATCATTTGTAGCAAGTTCAGCCTCTCCAGCATCCCTCTCAGCAGCCTGCAACTCTCTTTTCATTCTCTCGACATCTCTAGTACTGAAAGGCTGTGACTCCACCTTCCTCATGAGGTCTTTATTTTCCTCACAAATCATTTCCCTCTCCAAAGCCTTAGCATCCAACTGTTTCTCCTTCTCCGCCAAAACACTCTCCGCCGACTCAATCCGTGACCCAAACTCCTCAATAATCTTGTGAAACTTAATCACATCACTTTCAAGCATTTCCTTCTCTTTCTCAAGAGAATCCTTCTGAGAGGGAGCAAATCTCAATCCCTCCAATTCAGCCTCCAATTCAGAGACCTTTTCTTCGGTGGCAGCAAGCCTCTTCTCGGCATTAGACTTCTCGTGGATAATCTTGCTGTGGATTTCCTCCTCGAGTTCTGAGACAGCTTGATCATCACCTCTAATGAAATTGAGATATGCGTCGACACTATATTGGAAGACGATGTTGTTACTTTGGAGGGTGGTGGTGTCGGAGGGAGAAGAAAAAGAGAGATTAAGTTGACAAGACTGAACGAGCCAATGAATGAGGGCGAGCATGGAAGGCCATTGATGAGGTGCAGCGGGGGATTTGAGAACGGATTTATTAAGTTTGTGAGGGTAACTCATGAATTTGAGAAGTGGTGGAAGATCTTCGATTTTGTTTATCTTGAAATCGAGGAGTCCGACGAGGAAGATTAGGGTTTTATGGATGTCTTTAGCGGAAGGAGAGGAAGAAGGTTTGAAAGAGACATTGAAATTCTGAGAGGCGAGGAATGAATTGATGGTTGCGGTTGCGTTCTGTTGGTACGAACGGTCTTTGTAAGGCTCGAACGAAGGGATTCCGGCAGAGGATTGACGGCTACTGGCTAAACTGACGTCGGAGTCGCGGCGGGTGTTTAGGGGAGTTGGTGGAAAGTAGGAGGGCTCTTTGGGTTGACGACGGACGTTGATGCTTCCGCCGGGAGGTCTCATCTTGCGCCGTTTGAAACCCTAACGATCTATTCTTATTTTAAATTTCATTAGATATTTTATTTTTAAAATTTTTGGTGGCAAATTCAAGTACTTCCTTCATTTGAAAACCCCTTAGTTCTTTTTGAAATTTCAATTCGTCTTTTCCTTTCCCCTCCTACTCGTTTTTCTTATATTTCATATTTTACTTGGATTGTTTTTTTTTAAATAGTAATTTAGAAAATTTATTTATTTATGAAAGTTTGGTTAGTCTTCACTGTACCATTTTGCTGAATAAATATATTAATCATTTCTTGGTTACTTTTATTTATTCATTGTCTTATAGATAGCATGGAATCGGTGGTTAGAGCAAACGTATTTGGAGGAACAAATTCAATTCCTTTAGATTGTGTGTTATTTGATTAGGGTTGCTAATAGCAGACCCTGACACCACATATTGATTTAAAGGAGACGTTATTATTGCATTATTATCGGCATATGTTAACAAGTTACTCTATAATTTTGCCATAATCGCAATTGGCATATCATAAGGGAAATCCTTAGAAACTGGTGGTATCATAAAACTTGGCACATACGAAGGCCTAGGATCTCCTATAGCAGTGTGTGTCACCCTGGGAGTAGTTGGAATGCTTGTTGTCACAGGCAATTAAACCACCACTCTTGATAATGATGTTGCACTCGCTATTGGGTAAGGATAATGTTCTGGACTGGACTGGCGTGTGGTCCACATTTGGGCAAGGCCCAATCCAGTTTAGCTTTAGGCAAGGCCTAATAAGGAGATTAAGACAATCTAGTCATTGGGCACAATATAGCCGTTGGGCACAACATAGCCGTTGGGCACAATATGACAGTTGTGCACAATATAACTGTTACATTGGGGACATCCCCCTCACGCGCTTGACAGTTCACGCGACCAACTGCTCATTCGGAGTTCACGGGAACATTTGGACCAGGTCAAAGATCACGCGCTAGATCTTCCAACTGGCAGTCTCCCATTGGTCGACAAGATATTTCGGCCACATCGGAGACCTTGGCCCCGCGCTGAAGGATTCTTATAAATACCTTCTCGCTTGAGAGGGCCAGGTATTCAAATCATTCTAACTCATACCTAAACACTTTGTATTTGCTCTCTCTCTCTCTAGCTCAAACTTACTTTGGCATCGAAGTACCTTGCAGATACACCCCCTCCTATCCTACAAATATCATTGTTGTCGTCTTACATTGAAGGTCGCGATGATCCATTCTGATCACCCCAGATCGGTGGTGCCGTCTGTAGGAACCAGCTCCCCTGTCTTTCTTGAACCAAGGCCCCTAATCTTTTCAATCCAAAGACCAAAGCTTTTTCTCTCTAAATCTTCCTCGTTATGGCCTCTCACCATAACAATGATGTCCCTCAAGATTCTATCATCGTCGTCGCCTTAGGTAATCGCGATAACCCTAATCCTGGAGTTGTGGTCTACGAGACCGATCACAGGGATGGAAAGACTGCTTCTACATCCTCCGACAACGTGAAACCCCGCATCCAGAATTCTGATCACATCTACGAGCCCATCCCCGTCCCTCAAGATGTTGATCCCAGCACTACGGCTCTCATCGCCGCCCTCAACAAATCCAATTATATGATTTTCCAACAGGGCGAGAAGATTCATGTACTGGAAAACGCCCATCAAGAACAACCTCCCCCGCGGAGACCTCTCAGTCCTTCTCCATGTTCTTGTTCTCCTCCTCATAAATGTCGGTGAGACGAGTCTCGAAGCATCTCCCCATTCAAGGAACGATCAAAGTCGGAGAAATCTGGGCAAGAGGTCACAAGAATACGACATTTTACCCCTCCCCGGAGGTCTAGGCATTCTCCGGCACCCAAGAAGACCAGGCCTTTAGAGAAGCCTCGCGAACATCGGCACATGCACTCCCTTCGATGCAGTAGGAGTCATGGGCGTAGTCCTTCCCCAAACAGGTCGTCAAGCACGGGTGGCGAGGATGACGTCCATGGACCTCTATCCCAAGAGATCATGGACACCCGTATTTCTCGCGGGATGGAGAAACCTCCCCCTCTAGCTCTCTATGATGGTACCACGGATCCTGGCGACCATATAGAGAACATTGAAGTCATGCTTCATTATCACAACGTAAGTGAAGCAATTAAGTGCATACTGTTCCCCATCACCCTTAGAAAGGGAGCTATGTCCTAGTATAAAAATATTCCTCGGAGCTCGATCACCTCATGGAGGAGCCTAAAAGATCATTTTGCCCAACATTTCACTGCCTCCAAATATCACCCTAAGTCAGAAGCTATGCTCGAAGGCATAATTCAGGGAAAGGATGAGCCTCTTCGTGCCTACATTGAGAGGTTTAACATGGAAGCAGTCGAGATCCGCATGACCGACCACATGAAGAAGTACCTCCTCGAAAAGGGACTAAGGCCAAAGAACGATTTCCGCAAAGTAGTGGGGATCGAACCGCCTTGTTCTCTGGCCGAGCTCCTCCTTAAGGCTCAATCTTACATCCAATACAAGGAAAAAGAAGCTATGTGCAAAGCCCGAAATAGTAGAGACCGAGAGAATTCGAGAGCGTAAAAAAAGGACGAGGCAGAAGCTCCCCGGCGCGACAGAGAAAGACGACGAGATGACCATCCCCATGATCATAAAGGACCTATTGGTTGCTTTACTGAGTATACCTTACTGACATCTCCCCGCGAGCGCATCCTTTCTGAATGCATCAATACCGAGTTCAAACAAGGAAGGGTTCGATTCCCTAAACCGACAACATCGAAGGGCAACATCGACCAAAGCAAGTATTGTCGCTTTCATTGAAGTCATGGCCATATAACCAAAGATTGTGTCCATCTAAAGGAAGCCATCGAGATCCTCATCAAGGAGGGTCATTTGAAGCAGTACACGAAGAAGGGAGAAGCCCCCGGCGAGAGACGTCTGAGTCTAAGAAGAGGGAAACAAGAGCTTTGCATTCTAGTCCTCCCCCGTAGGTAGCCATGTCCGTTTCACAACCAAAAGATTTCTTTGTCCCAGACTATCTCGAGGACCCTCCGTATTTCGTACATATAGCTCCTGAGAGGCATTCCCAACTGCGATGGTCATCTCCTGTGGTGGGTATAGTGAGCTCATAGTAGGATCAGTCAAGAGGAAATTTGATCAGTTGATCGATTGCAGCCCTGATTGACTGTCCACGCTTGAGAATTTTTGAGGACGCTCTTAGCTCATCACATTTTATCGAGAAGAGCTCCCTGGAGGCTCCCTCAACGCGTACATCCCTCTACTCATAAGAGCCAGATTGACCAACACGGATGTCCGACGAATCCTTGTCGACCAGAGGAGTTTGGTAGATATTATGTACACCAGCTTGTTTCGCGCCCTTAAACTCGATCAGAAGAACTTATCTCCGTATGTGGGCTTAGACTTGCAGGGATTCAATGGGGCTACTGTTAATTATTGGGGGTACGTGGAACTCTTAGTCACCTTCGGGGAGGAAGAGGCTTCCAAAACAATTAAGGCTCAATTCTTAGTCATTGGTTGTCCCTCTTTGTACCAATGTATTATGGGGAGACCAACTCTTACTGAGCTGATCGTCGTTCCATCCATAGTTCATCTCAAGATGAAATACTACACCGAGATGGGTCACGTCACCACCTTGCATGGAGACATTGAAGTTGCAAGACGATGTTTCGAGGAAGCTACCAGGGGGCAGAGTTCGACTGGCGCAGCACCACAAGCCGTCAAACGACCTGTCGTTGTGAAATTTGGATACCAAGCTATTGATGAGCTCGAATCTTAATTCATTTGCAACCGAACTTTAATTTGTCCAAAGGAAGGGGGAAATATCGAATTACCCACAATGCAATGCAAATGCAAAAGCTAGAGAGATTTAGGTTCGGGGGTTGGTTAAACTTAGGGAAGGTGCTAGCATCCTAAGCTTCTGTAGTACTCTACAGGAACCTCTTGTTTTATGTTTGTTTATTGCTAACGTTTATATGCTTAAAGGATAAAAGACCTAATGGTTTAATCTAAGTATAATCGACAAGATATCGCATCTTGTGCCTACATATCCTGATGGGAGTGGAATTAGAGTATTTGTAGTTCCCCTAAAGGGTTTAAGGAGTTCTTTGACTATGGTCAAAGTTCCTACGAGATAAGGATAGTTGATTGATTGATTTTAGGAGAAAAGATGAGTTGTCATTTTAAGGAAGATTACTTGATTTAACCGCCACAACTTTGTAGGAAAATAGTCTTTGCATCGTCTTAAGAGAAGGGCTCAAGTACTCGGATTGTCAACAAGTACGCCTCTATCTCTCCTAAGGCAAAGTCCCTACATATTGATTGAATTGTTATGGGGTAGAAGTTTTATCTCACTTAAGATGATTAACATCTTATCCTCTAATGCGTTTGAATAAGTTTGATATTGAGTTGTTGAGTTGTTTTTCCTATGTTGTAAAGATAAGAGAAAGGTCCTTCCTATAGGGTAGGATCTATCTTAATAAGATCGACTTGAATGGGATCAAGGATCAATGGGGAGTATGATGCAAATGAGATGCATACGCACAATTGTTTAGGTTATGCCCAGGTTCTTCCTTTGGACGTTATGCAATACGATAAAATGAATTGCGGATAAAGATAAATAGCGGTAAAGTAAAGGCAAATAAATAAGAGCATACATGAACGCATGAAAGCGCTAAAGTGTGTGAATTGTGAGTGTGCGAACGGAGGAAGGGCGCAAGCGTGCACGATTGAATTAAATTACGATGTTGATTTTAGAGGGAGGTTGAATTGATTAATTTTAGGCGAGACTGATTTTAGGGATTAGTAAAAAATTATATTGAAGGGTGAATTAGTTACTTGATTATATTACTTTTTAATAAAAGTTTGAATTAATTGATGAAGTTGATTTTAGGAAAAGAGTTAATCTATTTTTACTAGCAAAAAGTTTTTGGCGAATTAATTTTAAATAAATAAGGTTTATTAAATAAAATGAGTTTCATTAAAGTGTAGGTAGATTTTGATTATTATAAATTATTATAAGTTATTTTTAAAATTATGAGATAGGTCTTTTTATTATAAAATAGTTTTTGAGTCATTATTTATAAAAAAGTTGTTGTTATTAAAACTCAAGTTATTATAAAAAGATTCAATTAGCTTATTATAAAAAGGTTTTCCTATTATTATTAAAAATATATATTAAAATGGAATATTTATTATTAAGTCAACATGATAATTTAATCATTACAAAAGATGGATGCTTATTTTAAGTTATAAAAGAGTTGCTTATTATCAAATAAATGAGTTGATTAAATTATAAAAAAAGGTTTGATGTTATTATTTAATATTAGTTTAAAAAAAGATTTGATTAAAATAAATAAAAAGATCAATGAAATGGTTGATTATTGAATTGGCTAATAAAACATTAAGCGGGTTAATTATTAAGAAAATAGTTTAATTGGGTTAAAAAAACAGAGGATTAAAAAGCTTAATTATTAGGTTAATGGCAAAGAAAAGATGGTGGGTCGTGGGATCGAGTGATGTGGTTCACGTGGTGCTTACGGTGGGCGCGCAATACGGATCGTGTGATCAGATCAGATGGGATCGTGTGGTGATGGTCCACGGTAACTACCGCGGGTGCGCACATACATGATACAACATAAAAAAATAACAAAACAAACAAGGTACAAAAACCCTAGAAGGTTCCCAATTCCTCTTCGCCACCGCTCAATTCCTTCTCTCCCTCTCTTTCAATTTCTGCTTCTTCTTTCCCTCTGTCTTCTTCATTTCGATTTCCTTCCTGAAACAATAAAACAACAGATTATCATGGTTAGTTCAAAAAAACAGCTTACAGTTTGCATGGTTTCGCAGGCTTCTGGCTGTGGTGGCTTTCGGACGGCGCCGGAGTTTGAGAAAGTGTAACCGGCACGATGATGGTTCGTGATGGAGGATACGGACGGAAGAGACAAATCACGGTGAAGTGTAAAGGGTCGAGGTTCAAGACGGCTTCGATGGCTACGACAATGAAGGTGATCTCGCGACAGAAGGAAAGGAAAGATAAGCTTTCTCACTTTGGTCTACGAATTTGTGGTTTGATCTGGGGTTTTCATATTATTGTCGTTCTCCCCCCCCCCCCTTTTCTAACTGCGTTGTATCTTCTTTTATAGCCAATCAAGAAAACATAACAATGAATTCTTTCCATCATCGAATTATCATGTCGGAATCAGTTTTGGGAAGGTTCAAATATTGTCTGGAACATGTTGGAATTTAGCTTGAATACTTTTTGCTTTCGTCTCACCAAATTGAAACCCCTTTCCTTTCCTATATGACTGTGCTTTGGAATCTCTGACTCTTTCCTTGTTTGATTTAGCACGTTGTGCCTATTATGGAAATTGGTTGATTTGATTTTTCTTCTCAGAGATATTGTAACTCAATTGATGACGGTGACTCAATTCGATTTCAGGTTTATCTTGGAAAAACACAACAAGCTTGGTTTCCGTTTTTGTCTTGATCTCTTGCTCATTTGTAATAAAGGCTAATGATGATGGTGATATATTATTGAAGCTAACTTCAACTTAATTCTTCTTTGAATGCTCTGTTCTGACTTAACTCAAATTTTACGCAGGAAAATAGAGGAAGCGTTCAAACTAGCGGCATGGTCACCAAGACTGACTGTCAAAGATCATCAATGGGCTGCCTAACCTTGATGTAGGTAATCTCAAAGGTTGTAATTGTACATTGTCCTGAGCTTTATATGCTTGTGCTAGTGACCGTTATTCGTCGGTTTTGTTTACAGTTTGTTGAAAAAGCTGTAAATGTTGATGATGGCTTGGATTTGAAAACTCTCCTTATGCGGTTATCTTCTTTTCTTTCTTAAATCATTGACTATGTGAGTTGTTCTTGAGCTTCAAAAATTAAAACTTGACTCCTCTTGCAGGAGGTTTATCGTTGCCTTTGGTTTGAAGTGATATCTCAATCATGTCCAAACGAGTTTGTGATGATAAGGTGAGGGTTTATCATATCTCCTAGGCGTTGTCTCCCGGCAACGTCCATGATCAACTTCTAATTTTATTTGTCAATGACAGGATGGAAACTAGACAGGCTTGAGTACACCGAGTTGAATTCTGGCTCTGAGTAGCAGCAGCTCTGGGAATTTGGACAAGATGTTCCTCTGGGGTTTATTTGGACAACATCTACAATGGTTTCGCCGACCAATCAATGGTACATATTATAGCTTCAGTTTAGACATGCTTCAATTCTATATTCAAACCAAAGAGAAAGGTTGGTTGACTGTTATCGCGCGACGGTATCACGTATCTTGACATTGCTTCTGGTTTTTTTTACAGGCAAAGGGTGTATCCACCGGTTGCGGTAACTGTTCTCCCAATTCATCATTTTCAATTGGATAACATGCGGAAAGATGCAACTACGCCTTTGCTTTGATAACACCGAGAGGAGGGGCCAAAAGTTAAGTTATTCGAATGCTTTTTGATCTCCTTCAAAATTGTTATTTGTTGGGAAAATAGCGCTAACAGAAACCCTTAATTTTCTCTTTCAATTGCAGTACTGGAGTAAACCAAAAGAAAATAGAGCACCCGGTTGGAGAGTTTCTTCGATGTCACATTTTCCGACTTCCGAGGAGACAAGGATGCCGGTACTTATACCCGTGGTTTCTGAGGTATTAAAACTATGACTTTGACTTAAACAACTTCTGCTTTTCACCTAGAATGTGATTAATGGTGATGAATAATTTCTGTTTCAGTTTAGTCTGCATTTTGCCATTGTCGTTCCACAAAATGTTGGATCCTCCCCTTTTCAGGTCATCGTGTCTTTAACGGTTTAGCTGATACTGACTTGCTGCCCTATTTTCTTGTAGGTTCTTGGGTGTCGTAGGATAGGAAGAATGATAGCGGTGGGCGACTATCATCACCTTATCAAATATTTCAACATTTTAATCCGTTGGATCTTCAAAAATGGTGTGCACATGCTCTGGGTTGAAACGAAGGCTTCAAAAGGATAAGCAAGTAACTACACACGTGTAATAGTGGATACATCAATGCCAAAATCGATTTATGTGTTATTTGTAAACTCTTGAGGGAACTTGTATGTTTAGAAATCTTCTGGTAGTAACTTCATCATTCTTTTTCATAATGAACTTGTGGTTTATCTGGTAATTTAATCATTTCTTTATTGTTCATTCTTCTCTTTCATGTATATGATGCTTGGTCAGGGAGATGCATATGGTATTGACTCAAGAGAGGGAACCATCGACTTTGCAGGAAGCATTTGCATGGAGTATGGAGCGAAATGCCTCGAGGAGCTTCAAGATTTAGGACTGTGTTTAGTCAATAACATGTTTTCTTGCATAAGGGCTTGAATTCTTTTATGTAATGACTTGTAGTGGAAAAAGATGTGAACTTTCATGCTTGATATAAATGAGAAATTATTTTAAACTTATGAATCGACCATGACTATATCTTGAATTTAATATTTCAAGCATGAATCCAGTGCTTGAGTTTGGGGTAGACAAAAATAATAAATTAAATTGCATTCTTATAAGGGGCATGAATATTTGAAACCCTTTGGCACATTTAATCTATCATAAAAATGTTCTTATGCCAAAACTCCTCTTGCGTTATGGATTCAAACTTCTAGCTATCTAACTCTCACATTCTTGGTAACTCGTATTGAGAGTAGACGTGCCAACCTGGATCACGACTCCATATTTGTCATAATTTGCTTCTTGCACGTGATTATGAATAACCTCAATAATCAAACGTCATGGTATCCTGTTCTTGAAGTACCTTTGATATATTAGAAACCAAAATCCTCCCTTGACCCTTTTGGTTAATCCTCAGCGGACCTTATTCTTCTTTTGAATACAACAGTATGCCAAGCTTTCTTGCATTGAGATTGAAATCTTGAATGAACACCAACAATATGATTCTAAAGTTGATTTGGTGCTGGACGTAAATAGCATGGTCTTGAGATTTGGAGATGGAACGAATATTTTCCATCGGGATTTTAAGATAAATGCACAAAAATTGTTAGTCGTAGTAAACATGGATTATAAAGCCAAAATAACGTAAGGAAATGTACAAAGGGGTGGGATCTTAAGGTCAAAAATTAGGGTGTGACAGATGCCCCTATTTAAGTTACTTCTATCCGGAGATATGGGGATTGAAATCTCCATCTCGACGCGATAGGAGGGACTTAAATACAAACATTTCACGAATATTTGGCCCTAAGGTACCACCAAAATGCAAATGATATGCAATGATATGAGAATGTAGGACAGAAGGTCCTGTGGAGACAAGATGTCATAGGGGAAAAACTAAACACAGTACGCGAGACAAAGAGGAGCAACAGACTCAACGAAGCGGGACTCCACGGGGGAAGAGACAACAATCATTGAGGAATCTCCAAAAAATAAAGATATAATACATAATACCAAGCAAAATGGTGGCTTGGATAACGGGCGAGAATCTCGAAATTGAAGGATAATCTTCTACCAATGGGTGGTAGCTTAAGCAGTCGGTCATAACCAAAATAAACTTTCTTGATTGAAACATAGTTCAGCTTCTTAATTGCGTATTCCATTTGAGAAGAGTAGAAAAGAATAAACCTCCCCGAGCGTCATGGTCTGGATGCCATGAGCTGGTCTCAGTTTCTTGAAATAAACTCCCCAACGACTCATGGTGTGTTTGCCATGAACGGGTCTCAGTTTCTTGAAACCTCCCCAACGACTCATGGTGTGTTTGCCATGAACGGGTCTCGGTTCCTTGAAATAAACCTCCCGAATGACTCATGGTGTGTTTTCCATGAACGGGTCTTGGTTTCTTGAAATAACCTCCCCAACGACTCATGGTGTGTTTGCCATGAACGGGTCTTAGTTTCTTGAAATAAACCTCCCTAACGACTCATGGTGTGTGCCCAGAAGATTCTTTGTGTTGATCTGGTTTTCTAAAGTTCTTGAACTTCCTTTGCTTATTCTTCCAGAGTTTATTGATTCTTCTGGATAGCAAGGATAGTTCTTCTTCATCTTCAGAAGCAGACTCTTCAGAGCTTTCTTCTAATACCTGCAATGCTTTAACAACTTTATTAGATTTTAATGCAATTGACTTACCTTTCTTTAGAGGCTCATCTTCCTCTAGTTCAATCTCATGACTCCTTAGAGAACTGATTAGTTCCTCCAGCGTAATCTTGTTCAGATCCTTTTCCAGCTTCAGAGCAGTGACCATGGGTCTCCATCTGGTTGGCAAGCTTCTGATTATTTTCTTGACATGATCTGCTATAGAGTAACCCTTGTCCAGAACCTTTAGGCCAGCAGTGAGAATCTGGAATCTGGAAAACATTGCTTCAATAGATTCAGATTCTTCCATCTTGAAAGCTTCATACTTCTGGATCAGCGCCAGAGCCTTGGTTTCTTTGACTTGAGAGTTCCCTTCATGAGTCATCTTCAGGGATTCAAATATATCAAAGGCAGTTTCTCTGTTGGTTATTTTCTCATACTCAGTATGAGATATAGCATTTAGCAATATAGTTCTAGCCTTGTGGTGATTTCTGAATTCCTTCTTTTGCTCCTCAGTCATTGATTTTCTGTCAACTTTCTTGCCATTCCCATCAGTGGGATGAACATATCCATCAATGACTAAGTCCGAAAGATCAGAATCAAATCCTAGAAAGAAACTTTCCAGTCTATCTTTCCAATAATCAAACTTCTCTCCATCAAACATGAGAGGTTTTGTGCTGACTCTTTCTTCATATTTGTTGTTGTTGGGTGTTTGAGTTTCAGTAGCCATAATGTATATCAACCAAGAGTATCAAGAGTTTTTCTCACTGGATCTTTTCTGGTCACGGTTAAGTGATAGCACAAACAGAACCGGAGCTCTGATGCCAACTGAAGGTGAGAAAAACACTTAGAAGGGGGGGGGGGTTTAATAAGAGTTTTTAAGAACTATGACAATAAAAAACAACTCAAGATTTTTATCCTGGTTCGTTGAACTCAACTACTCCAGTCCACCTTATCAAAGATGATTTGCCTTTCTCTGCAAGGACTTAATCCACTATTGATCAACTGATTACAATAGAAAGCACTAAGAACAACTATCTTAGACTTCTCAAGAACTACTGACCACACCTTGGTCTTCTTAAGGAACTTCTTACAATTTAATGTAAACTAACAAGTGTTTGAATGCTTCTAATAAGCTGTATCACAACTGTGATATTTACACTTAATATTAAGTACAAATAAAACTATACAGTTTTATGAAATAACAAATGAATAAGATCTTTGTAAGATTTTCACTTTGATGAATCAAGCGTATATGAATATTTCTTTCTGAGTGAACTAGCAATGAGCAAGTGATGAGTAGTAAATTAGCAGCTTCAAAATGTTGAAGTAGTTCTCCTTTTATAGCTTTTTCAAATGCCTTGAGTGATGTGCAGCTGAATATAATATTTGATTGTATGACTTTTCATCACCAAAAGTATGGGCAGATATATGCTTTATGCAGAAAGGTATGGTTGTAAAAGCCTTGGGATTTGCACCACGTCACTTCTTTGGACAAATTAGTCGTTGGTTACTTTGGAAGTAGCACCACGTCTAATCAAGTTTACAGCTTCTTCAACAAGCTTCCTTTAAGATGAAGTCTTTACAATCTGTACTTTAGAACTTTGTAGTAAGCTTAAAAGGTATGAAATGCTTTAAGATGATCAGAGCTTAAGATGAATGATAAGTCCAGAGTCTTGATAGATGATCAGATCTTTAATGTATCAGAGTCTTGATAGATGATCAGATCTTTAATGTATCAGAGTCTTGATAGATGATCAGATCTTTAATGTATCAGAGTCTTGATAGATGATCAGATCTTTAATGTATCAGAGTCTTGATCAGAGTATGCAGCAGTATGTGCTTTGAGCGTGAATATTAATGATAAGAGTCTGGTTATAAAAGCCTCTGAGTTTGTAGTGAGAAGAACTTCAGAGTCTGATAAGATCAGAGCTTTCAGCTTTTGTATACTTCTTTCAGTAACGCTTCAGATCATTCTGTAGCTTCTACTTCAGATCCTTCTGGAAGCGCTTCAGAATCTTCTAATAGTCTTGCATCTGATGCTTCAGATCTTTGCATAGTTTCTTTGTACTTATTTTCTTCTTTTAAGAGTATTTAATTTTATACCTGAAACAATAATACTTGAACAAATTTTAGATTTTATATTTGCTCATTACAAAATTCCATAAAAGTTATCATCAAAACATAGAGATATAAGAAACACCAATCTGTGTTCTAACACTATCAACCAAGTGGCAGTTACGACAAGGTAACCAAACCAGGCTATATTACCTACTACCAACTAATTGGGCAGTACGACAAAGGTAATAAGCAAGCTTAGTTACCTACTACCAACTAAAGGGCAGGATGATAAAGGTAATAAGCTCAAAGAAGAGAGATTACCAACTATTAACCAAGTAATAGTTACGACGAGGCAATCAACCAAAGGGATACGAGAAATATTACCTACTACCACCTAAAAGGGCAGGACGACAAAGGTAATAAGCTCAAAGAAGAAGGATTACCAACTATCAACCAAGTAACAGTTACGACAATGCAATCAACCATAGGGATGCGAGGAAATATTACCTACTACCAACTAAAAGGGCAGGACGACAAAGGTAAACACGAAAAGGGAGAGATTACCAACTATCAACCAAGTGATAGCTACAACAAAGTAACCAAACTCGACTACATTACCTGCTACCAACTAAATGGGCAGGACAACAAAGGTAATAAGCCAGCTATATCACCTACTATCAACTAAAGGGCAGGACGACAAATGTGATAAGATAAAAAAGAAACGAGAAATATTACATACTACCAACTAAAGGGCAATATGACAAAGGTAATAAACCCAAAAAGGGAGCGATTACCAACTATCAACCAAGTGATAGCTACAATAAGGTAACCAAACCCGACTACATTACCTACTACCAACTAAATGGGCAGGAAGACAAAGGTAATAAGCCAAAAAGAAACGAATTACCAACTATCAACCAAGTGATAGCTATGACGAGGTAATAAAAAAAAGGTTACAAGCCTCTGTTGTAGAGAAAAGGACCAAAGTTCAATCCAGGAATAAACCAGAGAGAAACGGTCAAGCAAGACTTTACCCGTCGAGGAAATATCTCAACTGGGGATTAATTTCATCCAGATAATGCATTGTGGAGGAAGGCTAAAATAAATATATTCCACAAGGCATAAACTCAGTGGGAAATTAACAAAGATATGCATTTTCTGCTTACGGGTCGACACTCTAATGGAGAGAGAAGACACATACACTCTGTGGGGATAATATCACCAGAGAGCAAAGAAGCACCAACACAAATGCAGGATGCACAATGCAACAACGACATGCTATGCACACCAAATAAATGTGCATGCAATGCGCATGAGTATGAATATGTTGACAAAACAGTCATAAAGATAAATAGAGTATGGACAAACACCACAACACTACCAAAAATTTGACTAATCTTAATAAAATAGAGATATCAATAGGAAATCTGTTAGGGATTTAGCTGAAGAAATCCTGCAAGAGATAAAAAAAGCCATCAAAGGAAAATAAATCCTACTACAAGGACTATAATATCATTGGAGAGAAAAATACTACTCGGGGGAAGAGGTCCAAAAAAGCAGCCTTTTAATATCCACAGTCCATAAAAGGGTGTCGCTACCGCGAAAAACGAGGCCGGCAAAACAGAAGAGTCGTCACCTTTCGTTATTTATCCCTCAGAACAGGAAAGGAAACGATCGGAAAAAACCTGACGAAAAGGTATAAGGCAAGGTCATCGCAACCATTGTCTGGGTTTGGGAGTCGGTTACGCAAGGGGAAGGTATTAGCACCACTCACGTCCATCGTACTCGATGGGATCCATGCTTGCTGATTTATATACGGGTGAAAAATAATCTATCTACGGCTGCTAAAGCTAAACGGAAAGAAACTGACTCGATAGAGCATTGCGCTCTATGCCTATGTATTCCCTCGTGCAATGGGAAAGTCAGAGTCAACGTAGTTCGAGAAACTACAGGGGAGATTTGCTCGCCGAGATATCGCATCTCGTGCCTACATACTTTCACACAGCGTGAAAGATCAGATCTTACGTAGTTCGGACAAACTATGGCTAACTGGGTGTTCTCGATCACACAGAGGTGAGAGAAAGGATTGACGATACTAGCGTACGCATTCTAGCAGTTAGGTGTATGTTGCTCGCTTGACGGAGACTTAGGCGTTACCTGTTTGCGGTAGAACGGACATAGTATGTCATTGGTTCGAAGGTATGGGAACCTACGGGTTCTAGAACTATGGTCTAGTCTCGATTACGCTAGGGCAAGAGAAAGGGGAGATTAGTCGTCAGCGGGAAAGTCTCGATCGCACGGCAGCGAGAGAACAAAGAAGTTAGTTGTTAGTGTGCTCGCTAGGATATCGCATCCTATGCCTACATATTCTCTTCTGGTACAAGAAATTAGAGCAGCTGTAGTTCAGCCAACTACATCAAAAGGGAAAAAGGGAAAAAGGGAGCTCGCTAGGATATCGCATCCTATGCCTACGTACTCTCGTCTGGTACGAGAGATCAGAGCAAACGTAGTTCGGCGCACGCGGAAAACAAGTCTCGATTGCACAGGGGCAAGAGAAGGGGTCTCAATCGCCTGAACGCGAGAGAAAAGGGTGTTTGATCACACAGGGCGAGAACAAAGAGGAAGCAGGCCTAACACGCCTAAACGGGAAGGAACTCGGGACACACACGCAAGAACCTAATACGTAGGAACGAGTGCGTCGTATATGACCCAAGGGACATATACTAAACACCCTAAACGATTGAGGGGAGACCGCTTGATCGTCATTTCCCACGTATCTAACGCCACGGCTCACAACACTCGATGGTTGCACGAAGACTCGAATAAGAAAGTTGATAACGAACGAAGCGGCTCCACTGGCTCTTGACACTGTGCGCAAGCTCCATTTCAATCTTCTCCTCTCTGGATCCTTGATGAGGACGCTCGAATCAGAACCAATGTAATGCTTAGACCAACATGATTTGACTTATGCGATAAATCAAACTCTAAGAGGTAGCGTATTGATATCCGTGTCAAAGACAAGATAGAGAAATGATATCGAAAATCATTCTCCAATTGAATCATGTCACACGGCCAGCCAAAAAATAAAATCGGAGATAAAATCGGATAAGAAAAGAAATCAGGAGAGAAAATAGGAGAGAAATCCAACGACAAATGGAAATAATATGCTACTCCTAAAATACGGCAATTAATTTCTACTAGAAAATATTCTAAAGAAATATAAGGAAATGCATATAGAAAATAGCATAAAAATCCTATGTACAATATTCTATAATTTGCTATAAAGAAAATAGAATGCCAAATCTATACTAAGCATAATATTCTATAATCTCCTATAATTTCCTAACAGAAAAAGGAATATAAATTCTAAAAATATAAAATCTATATTAGAAAATATGCTAAGAATATAATATCTAAACTATGACTATAATCCCTAAAAGAAAATAGAAAAATAAAAACTACAATTATTACAATCAACCATCCAATACAAAAGATATTAAAAATTGTAAGGGGAGGGGTACAGTCTGAAAACTGGGGTGAAGCAGCAAAAAACAGAACTGGGCCCAACCCACAATACAATAACCAATAACACATTAAAAAAAGGGGGGAAAATGTGGGTGTATTGGTGAAACGGGGGTATGGCCAGCGAAAATGCAATTGGGCTTAGGAGGCCCACAACATCAAAGAAAACAGCAGCGTAGGGGGGGGGGGTGCAAGCTAAAATGGGAGTGCAAGTCAGAAAAAATGCATGGGCCCAAGGCCCACAATCCAACAGCCAAACAAAAAAGGGGACGGGGTGTAACGGGAAACGGAGAGTGTAGATCCAAAAACTCGTTGGGCTTGTTGGTTTGTAGGCCCAAACCGATCCACAACCTCTTTCCCTTCCTCCTTCCACTCTCCAAACCCTAGAACATCTTCTCTTTCACTTTCACCTGCCGCCGCCGACTGTTCTTTTCCTCGCCGTCTCAACCTCCTCCCCTCACCGTCCTCTTCCCTCTCATCTCCTCCGTTCTCTTCCCAAACCTTCTCCTCCCCAGATCTTACGCTCTCAACCTGAAACCTACAAACCTAAATGAAATAACAAAAATCCTCCAAATCAAAACAAAACAAAAACTCTTCTCAACTTCCAGTCTTGACGAGAATCAGAGATCTATTGGTGAGGTTTTGTGAGGTTTGTTCATGCGTGGATGAAGCTGATGTGGAGATCTTGAAGATTTACAGACGGATGAACAGGCAAAGATCTTGGACGAAGAACGATCTTGAGAATTCCATGACGAGGATGAAGATCTTGAGTTTTGCCTGTTGAAGATCTGGAGAGAGATGAAAATCGGATGAATTTTTGGACGAAGGTAGGATGAAGTTTCCGGCGACGGTTATTGGTTCAGGTGACAATTGCGGTGAGATTGGCAGTTACCGGCGATGGTTATGGGGGATTTCTGGCCGTATGAGTTCTCCGGCGAACGCCTCCGGCGGTTGCATGCCGGCCGGTGAGGGATGAGGCTGGGAGGACACGTGGCTGCTGCATGGCTGGTGAGAGAGTGATGTGGGGACGGGTGGCAGGCTGCGTGGCAGCCATGCAGAGTGAGGTGGAAATGATGTGTCCAGAGGAGAGAGAGAACTGAGTGGAAGCTTCTTATAGTGCCAAGTGGCGGACTGAATGAACTGGGCCTCCACATATTGGACAAGTGGCCCACCAAACTCAGACTCAATTAATGATTCAATTAAATGTTTAATGGTCATTAAACTTAATTAACTGCAATTAATGATTAAAACTCAATAAATGGAAAAACGAAAATGACTTAAGACTAATTAATGGTGATCAGGACTAAAATGTTGCATTAATGACTATTGACGAAAATGGATTAATTAAAAGCTGCTCATTAAACTAATGATGATTAAAATGATGATTAATACCTAATTAAAATCTAATTAAGACCTTTTACTAAAACCTGCTAATTAAAGCTAGTTAAAAATGATTAATATTGATTAACAACCTAATGATCATCTAATCAATTCTAGAAAAAGAATTTAAAATCTGTTAAACCTAAAATCTATTATATTCCAACAATTCAAATAAAATCTAGAAAAAGAATTAACTCTATTAATTTTCTAAACCAACCAATTAATATCCATAAGAAATAAATCTATAAAATTCTATTAATTCCTAAACCTATTAAAAATAGAAAAAAAATCTATTAAACCTATTTAAATCTATTTAAAATCTATTAAACTTCTAGAAAATAAGGGAAAAATCTAAAAATGCAATAAAGTCAATTAAATCGATTAGAAAAAAAAATGCGCGGATACAGCGAAATAAACGGTAAAAATCGGGCACCAAAATGTCCTAAAAAACAACAGCAAGAGCTGAAAACACCGGGACGAGCACCAATTCCCCAAAACAAATCCTCGTATTCGAACTGGCCTGGAATGCCTGCCACGATAGGAGAGGGCTGTAATCCCGATAAAATCAATCTGACTGAAAAAATGCAATGTATGCGATATGTAAATGCAACATGCAAAATGAGTCGAAACATAAGCCAAATACAATAATTGTTTGGTCAAATTTTGGGGTGCAACAGCTGCCCCTATTCAAACGGCTTGGACCTGAAGGGTTGAGAGCGTACAGCTTTCAAACATTCAAAGGTAGAAGACGGTTGAATACAAAAGAAACCCAGAAATTTGCCAACCTGCAGAAATAAACTGCACAAACTGCTTGGGGAACAAATATCCAAAAAATTGAATCTGGTCGTCACAGCAACAACTGATCAATCATCCGATAAAGAACCTGATTTCAATATCAACCACCTGCGTGACGCCACAGGTGTTGAGTCAACGACCAACGCTACGATAAGCGGGCACTATGTAAAGCATGACATTAATATCCTTGATCCTCCATTTCCGCATAAACAGACATACTCTACATAAAAGAGAATCTCGTCAACATCATTGACCTTCCATTTCCTCGGAAATGGGCATACGCTAAATAAAAGCGAGAACTGTCAATATCTCTGACCTTCCATTTCCTCGAAAACGGGCACACGCTAAAAGAAAGCGAGAACTGTCCATATCACTGACCTTCCATTTCCTCGGAAATGGGCAAACGCTAAATAAAAGCGAAAACTGTCAATATCTCTGACCTTCCATTTCCTCGGAAATGGGCAAACGCTAAGCGAGCAATATCAATATCACTAACCTTCCATTCCCTCGGAAATGGGCAAACGCTAAATAAAAGCGAGCAATGTCAATATCACTGACCTTCCATTTCCTCGGAAATGGGCATACGCTAAATAAAAGCGAGCAATGTCAATATCACTGACCTTCCATTTCCTCGGAAATGGGCAAACGCTAAAAGAAAGCGAGAAATGTCAATATCACTGACCTTCCATTTCCTCGGAAATGGGCATACGCTAAATAAAAGCGAGCAATGTCAATATCATTGACCTTCCATTTCCTCGGAAATGGGCAAACGCTAAATAAAAGCGAGCAATGTCAATATCACTGACCTTCCATTCCCTTGAAAATGGGCAAACGCTAAATAAAAGCGAGCAATGTCAATATCACTGACCTTCCATTTCCTCGAAAATGGGCACACGTTAAATAAAAGCAAGAACTGTCAATATCACTGA
This sequence comes from Lathyrus sativus, assembly GCA_963859935.3. Classification (NCBI taxonomy): domain Eukaryota; kingdom Viridiplantae; phylum Streptophyta; class Magnoliopsida; order Fabales; family Fabaceae; genus Lathyrus; species Lathyrus sativus. The sequence goes on along the minus strand of OZ012735.1, from coordinate 89,025,680 downwards.
CCTTCCATTTCCTCGGAAATGGGCACACGCTAAATAAAAGTGAGAACTGGGCCTCCGAAGACTTGAACAAGCAACTCTGCGGAGAAAATAATGGCAACAACTCCAAAGTCTAATTATGAAGCCTTTTGATGCTGACGAAACTTTCTGACAACAAACTCCAAATTCTAATCATGAAGCTGCTGTAATGCTGACGTAACAACAATTAGAGGAAACTCTGTTGGGGAATTGCTAACGACGACTCCAAAGTCTAATTATGAAGCTGTGTAACGCTGACGCAACAGCCGCTCGAGGAAAACTATGCCGATCTCCAAAGTCAAATCATGAAGTCTGCAATGCTGACGTAACAGTTATTCGAGGAAAATCCTTCTGAACTTCAAAGTCAAATTATGAAGTCTGCAATGCTGACGTAACAGCTATTCGAGGAAAATCCTTCCGAACTTCAAAGTCAAATTATGAAGCCGCTGAACTTTTCCGAGGAATTTCTGACAACAACTTCAAGGTCTAATTATGAAGCCGTTTAACACTGACGAACTCCAAGGTCAAATTGTGAAGCCGTATAAACTGATAACAACTCCAATGTCTAATTATGAAGCCATCCACTGCTGCTAACAACTTCAAAGTCTAATTATGAAGCATTGACAACAAGTAACGATTTCAACCGTCTAATCGCTGAAATCTCCCTTTAAAAATGCCAACAACAACTTCAAAGTCAAATCATGAAGCCTTGTAGCGCTGATGTAACGAACTTCAAAGTCTAATTATGAAGACGTGCAATGCTGACGGAACAACAATTCAAGGAAAACACTATCGAACTCCAAAGTCAAATAATGAAGCCCTCTAGAACTGACAATAACTCCAAAGTCTAATCATGAAGTCGTTGAATGTTGAAAGCAACTTCAAAGTCAAATTATGAATCCTTTCAGAACTGACAATAACTCCAAAGTCAAATTATGAAGCCATATCATGATGGTAACAACTTCAAAGTCTAATGATGAAGTCGTATAATGCTGATATAACAAACTTCAAAGTCTAATTATGAAGCCATAACAGCAAACTAATGAGAAATCTGCTGGGGAAACTCTGATGTCAACTGCCAGACATTAACCTCGACGACGAGTAATGACTTCAGATGTCTAATCTCTGAAATTTTTCTCTTTTGAAATGCTGACGTGACAGCAACCCTGAGGAAAAACTCCATTGGGGAATTTTTGAAAATAGATATTGACGCTACATAAAGCGCGACCTTGACATCTTTTTCCGAGGAAATAAGCGAAACACTAAATAAAAGTGCAAATCTGGCATCCGAAGACTTGAACGAACAACTCTACGGGACCAACTCCATCAACACGGGTGATAACTCTATCAACACAGGTAACAACTCCGTCAACACGGTTAACAATCTCCGTCAACACGGTTAACAATCTCCATCAACACGGGTAACAATTTGAAGGTTTAATCCATGGGACCTTTTAACGCTGACGTAACAACAATCTGAGGAAAACTTCGCTGGGGGAGAAGAGAAAATTAACCAAGTAACTCTGATAAAAACACACATGATAGGACGAACGTCATCATCACATATCTCATGCCAAAAAATATGAATATTCGGAGACCATCCTGAACAAGAATTCCAATTTCCTGCAGGGAAAAACACATCGTCAATTAGAACTGACGGGCAAAAACCCTGCTCGGAGGTACACGTCATCAATAGGGATTGACGGACAAAGCATAACCGTCGTATGATCTGAAAATCATATACCAAAGAGCTGTCTGAACAAAGCTGCTGGATAAATGCCCCTAAACTGATTGCAGAGTGATCCACCTTGTCACAGAAGGCTGATAGAAAAACTGGCTTATGCTTCGTATGCATATGCGTATGTTTGAATTCTTCTATGGCATAATGCTCCATATAAGATGGAAATGCTACGCATTTGAGGATGAAATGCAGATATGATGCAAATATGATGATATATGCAAGATGCAAATGCAGGCTCGGGCTGCTGGAGAAAACTGGATATAACAGAACCGCTTCAGCAAAATAAATGCTGAAGACAAAGCCAACTCTACTAGGGATAACCGGGTATCACAAAATTATTCCAGCAAAATGAATGCTGGAAAGGTGAACCGACTCTGCTAGGGATAACCAAATATGCTGAGTCTGATTGGACTTCCCTAGGGATAGCTTACACGTGCCAATGAAAATTGGACTTTTGCTGGGGAAAGCAGACAGAGTCTTCCTGCGTACCAATGAAGATTGGATTTTGAGACTGATGCGCCAACACGGATTGGGCCTCACGCTGATTGCCAATATGGATCGGACTTTTAGGAATGGCGCGCCAATAAGGATTGGGCTTCCTGACGATTGCCAATAGGGATTGGGCTTTAGGCTATCCGTGACGGGTCATATACGACTGACGCTGGAAAACATCCTGTCTGACTTCACGGTTTCTGGTTGGAGGATCAAGGGGTAATAGCACGACTTCTCGACATTCGTCTCACACTTGAAGATAGGCCGAAACCTGTTTGAGCAGCCCTGAGTAGCTTTGATGACACGAAGAGGAACAATTCCTTCGCTTCTGATATGCCCCAGTCTGGGGGATCTCTGTGGGGATATTCCTCAAAAGGAAATCTAAAAATCTGTACCCTGATGGTTTGAAATGAACTGCCCCAGCACTCTGAATCTCGGAGAGATGCTTCGGATCAAATGCCTCTCAGGCCAGAAACAACTTCTATGCTTTTCTTAGAGTGGCCTACCCCTATCTGCAACGACTTTGCCCCTGATTGGCTGATCTACAGGGTGATACACTAGTTGTCCTCGAGAGATTCATCAAATCTCGATCTGACTGCTTTAGAATAACTGGCTTTGGATGACTGACATCACTAGGGATTACTTGATATAGCTTGCCCCGGTTCACGGAGTACTCGGGTGTTCCGCATTCTATCCTGATCAGACTTTCCACTGTAGGAGACTTTCCTGCTGTCAAGCGCTTACTTGCAAGTAAAACAAGTTGTTCTGCATAAAAGATACATTAATGCAATGCATATGACTGTTTTGACATCCAATTTGTTCACTGGAAAAGGGAAAAAAAGTTTATGGCATATAATGAACAAATCATTTATCAGAATATCAACATCAATACCAACATGGTAAGAAGAACCCTTTTAGGAGTCAGTTTCGACGCGATCTTTACCGAATTATGCCTTCGAAACAACCTGCTTCAATTAGGACTTTTTCTGGTTGTAACGTGGCCAGGTTCACGATTTTGAAGGAAAGGATAAAGGCTCAAAATTTATTTTAACCCACCCGTTCTCCGTGATGTTCTCCAATCCTACGTTTAGCTAATTCGACCCTAGCGCTCACTTCTCAGAGGTTGAAGGATAGGAGTGATAGTTCGAGAAACCATGAGTTTTTGGAGTGACAGCCACTCACTTTTCATCTTTGCCACTTGGGGTCACACGACTTGTATTTCGTTTGAGGATTTTTCTTTTGTAATCCTTTTCATTTTTTTTTCAGTTTTTCGTTTTCCCTAATTTTTGCCTGGATTGACTCTTTTGAGCTTCTTTTGCTTATTAAGTCCAGCGGGATGTCCTCATTTTTGCCTAAGTCATTTGTTTTCAAGTTTTGACTTAGCGGGCTTTTGATTCTTTTTGCTCTTCTTTTTTTTTTTTGAACAAGTCGTGTGACACTGGTTGTCTGACTCTTAGGGAAATAATGTGATTGTTTCACTCCTGGCGCTTAACCTCCGTGGTTGTTTGGCATGACCTCTAGAGGTGTGATTGATCCTCGAACGGACACTCCTTTCTGCAATTTGGACGCTCGGTCAAATTAGCTAACACCTACCCTGCCCCGGGTTAAGATTGAGGGTTTTTTCGTTTTCCGAAAGAAACTCCTACTACTAGGCTCAAAGGGTTTGACAAGGGATTATCTTCCTTATATCTCCGGTGTTTAGGGATTCGAAACAATGTCTGTACATCATCAGCAGGTTTTATTTTCAAAAGCATACTTTCGGAAGCTTGCACGTCTTTAAACTTCGTCATCCTCCCCAGATTCTGCTTAACCAAGCGTTGGATATCTGTAAAAACAATGAGTGAACACGAATGGATTGAATCAAAACATGCATATTCATTTCATTATCACTATCAATTAAAAACAATACAAGTTTTACGAATGCAATTTGCGCTTTAACAGAAAAGAAACTACAAATGCAAAGAAATGACATGAAAAAACACAGATTGCCAGCTTCTGGGAACTGGGCTTGATTTGCTGCTGAGCCAGCCATCTTCAGAATTACTCATCGAAGTCATCCTGATACTCCTCTGAACATCTGCTCTCAGTGAATTCTCCCATAACCTGAACTGATTCACCCGCTTGGCTGGACGAAGGAAGGTCGACACCCTGAGGCGTGATAGATATCTTGTTAGAGTCTAGCAAGGCTTGAATCTGGCTTCGAAGCACCTTACAGTCATCTGTTGAATGCCCCTGTGCCCCACCATGGTACTCACAGCGGGCGTTGACATCAAAACATGGAGGGTAAGGCGGGATCATTGGATTAGCCTCTTTCGACACTATCAATCCACTTTTGACCAAATCCGGCAATAACTGATTGTATGACACCGGTAGCTGAGTAAATTGCCTTTCAGGTTTCCTTGGTCTTCGTCAGGCGTGCTGACACGGTTGATGACGATACGACTGCTGACTCTGGCGGGGAACAAATATCTGATATACAGACCCAACAGGTTGCTGACTCTGAATACTCGAAGTGTCTGAACACTAAATTTGAGGTACGGGAGATTCTGAGACAACATCACTTCCTTTCTCCCATTCTTCTTGAGAACTGACAATTGATTCATCTTCATAAACTGCAGTATAAGGAATATCTTGAATCTTTCCGCTCTTGATTCCGCTCTCAACGCGTTCGCCTACTCTTATCAAGTCCGCAAAGCTCAACACTCTACCACTAATCAACTTGTCAAAGTAACGGCCTTTCAGAGTACCCGAGAAGAGGTCAACCATTTCTCTCTCCAGAAGTGGTGGTTGAACACGAGCAACCAATTCTCTCCATCTCTGCACATACCCCCTAAAGGATTCATTCTCCGCATGAGATAATTCTTGCAAATGCACGCGACTAGGAGCCATATCCAGGTTGTAGTCGTACTGCTTCACGAAGGCATTGGCTAAATCAGACCATGATTTGATGCTATCACTCTCCAACTGCATGTACCAAATCAAAGACGCTCCGATCAAACTATCTTGGAAACAGTGAATCATAAGCTTGTCATTGGCGACATGTGAAGTCATTCTTCTACAGAACATAACCAAATGTAGCTTCAGAGAACTATCCCCTCTGTATTTCTCAAAATTCGGCATCTCGAACTTTGGAGGCAACACAAGACCTGGGACCAAACACATGCTCACAGCATTCAGATTAAGAGTATTCTTACTCATCACGGTAGCAATCTGATCTTCCAACAGCTGGAATCTTCTCATATCCTCAACAGCCCTTGGGTTCTCAGCATTAACCTTCGGAGCAGCCCTCTGACAATCTGGCACTGGGAATGTGAAACGCTTATAGTATGTGTCATGAAGAGAAGATGTATCTCTGTCTCTGACAGGAATCTGCACAGGCTGGGCTTGGGCAACATTATTCACCGGAGTCCTCTGAACATTGCCCCCTCCTCTAGTCATAGCTGTCATGGCTTCCATGAACTGACTCAGCTGGTTCTTCAACAATTCAAACTCTGCCCTGGTAACAAACTGATTCTGCTCTGCTGAGTTCATGATCTGTCCAGAAACTAACTCAAGTCCGATGTGAATGCCAAGAAGTCAACTGCGAGTTGGACAAAAGACGGGTAAGCTCTCTGATCCGGCCGAGGATGGACATGCAAGTATGAGATGCACATGAAATGCAATGCAAAATGCAAAAAACACAGGATCACAGCCCCTACAAAGCTCTGAATACTGTTGTGCTGCTGACGGGATAAGTTCGCTCTAACGAGAGAAAACCAAAATACCGGGTAGGCTGGAATTCAAGTTTCCTGCAAAAACCCTCCCACTCACGGGTATGTGTCGCTACTGCGAAAATCGGCGCCGGCTGAACAGAAGAGTCGCCACCGCGCGTTATTTATCCCACAGGAGGGAAAGGAAACGCTCAGAGTAAACCTCGCAAAAAACGGGGAAAGGTATGGTCATCGCAACCAAAACCTGGGTTCGGGAGTCGGTTACGCAAGGGGAAGGTATTAGCACCCCTCACGTCCGTCGTACTCGACGGGATCCACGCTTTTTTTCGGGTATGGATTGTTATTTCTATCTAAACTAAGGCCTGGGGTTAAAAGAAAATAAACTGACTCGGCAAATTATCGCACTTTATGCCTACGTATTCCCGTCTGGAACGAGAAATCAGAGTCAACGTAGTTCGCCTACCTACGGGAAAGGAGGGGAAGGTTGCTCGCTAGGATATCGCATCTTATGCCTACGTACTTCCACACAGCATGGAAGATCAGAGCAAACGTAGTTCGGGCCACGTACGACACAAGCTTGTCTTGGTTGATTTTATTCCTTCTGAAAAAGGTTTTTCTGATTAACAGTCCAAGTGGACAAAAATGACGTTTTGATGAGTTCACGTTCTTTTACGGAAGAAGTGTCTTTTATTGTGTTTGAAATCTTATTGTGTTTTCTGTTTGTTTTGAGAAAGAAGAGATAGAACTTTAACCTACGGTTGCAAAGGGAATCAAACTAACCTAATGTTATCATGCATGGGTTAAGACCTAATGTCTACCATGCTCCTCTCTTGCGCAGAGAGAAACAGAGATCCTAAGGGGATAGACGGCAACAGAAACAATATCAGATATACAATAAAGCAGTAAAATGCATGGATGCAGCAATACAAGCGAGGCAAGGGAGTCCCACTCAACCTCGAACCTGGAAAACAATAGGCAAAAGTGAACAGACTTCACTCTCAACCCAACAGGGGGAACAACAAACAATACAGTTAGGAAAACCAATCAATACATCAGAAATGAAATACAGCAAAAATAAACAGCCACAGCAGCTCTGCACCACATCTATCTTCAAGTCATCTCCAATCAGCTACAAGCTTCAGCAAGCATCAATCTCCATCTCCACAGCCTTCAAGCAAGGTTTTGATCATCAATCTTCAGTCTGCAATGGCTTTTCTTCAAGTCCTATCCTCCAAGCTGAGGGATCAATCACAAGAGTGAATTGGGTGTTAAGCAATTAGTTGACTACCAAGGGTGGCAAACCAACTGCTACTGACACATAAGACATTTTCTCTCAAGAGTTCTATCCCTTAGACAGTAGCACCAAGCCTTCCAAAGGAAGGGGGTGAGTGTCTTAGAGAGACTCTGCATCACAAAGAGGAATGAAGGCAGTCAAAGCCTTCCATGTTTGAGAATCAAGCTTTCTAATCTAGAGCTCTGCCTAGCTCTTAAACCCTAATCTCCTCAATAGCTGCTAGCAGGAATCTCCTCATCAACTCTGGAAGTTGGTCTTCAAGCTCTGGATCTCCAATGGCTTCAACATCACAAGTCTTCAGCTCCCCCAATTCCCAGACAATCCCAATACCCACACAGACAAACAATAATCCCCAGAGGGCACACCACACCAATCAATCAAATACAGACAGTAATATACTAATAGCAGTAGGGGAATCCTAGTGATTTCTAAGGGGATCTATCCTATACCCATAACCCCTATAGTCCATACCCCAAAAATCAAATGAAAATTTCCTAAAAGAATTAAACTATCTCACCTAAGTTTATTTAAAACCCTAATTTTATTCATGTTGTTCACACCTACACTAATCACCTAAAATTAATTCCTAAAAATATGAACTAAATTGTATGTACAAGCTAACAATGTCTATTAATCAACCTAAAAAGAATGGACAAAAAATATTAAAGCAACTATTAGAACAAAAATTATCAAATTCATGTATGAAATGAAACACCTAAAATAGGCATTTATTTGGAAAATATGGGAAAAATATCAAATAAAAAATAAAATGCAATTTTTATTTTTTATAATTTTCTAGACATCTTAAAGAAATTAATGCAAAAAGAACCATTAAAAAATATGAAATTTATGATTTATTATGATTTTTTGAAAATGCATGAAAATGAAAAGAAATTAAAAATTGAAATATAAAGAAATAGAAGGAGGAGGTGAGAATAGCAGTGGCGTTCTAGTTGTTTTTATTAAGTGGGCCAGATCAGGGGGTGCGAATATAACAAAGCGTAAGGCCCATGCGCTTCAGCAAAAATTCAAATGGAAATTACCAGAAAAAAGAAGAAACCTTCGGTGCCAATAGTAACAATATCATGCCTAAATCATTGGGCCTATCCAAAAGGGGGTGTGGATAGTCATCTGAACTTAAGCCCATGCTGATGCAATTAGTGAAACGCATCGTTTCACATTTTTGATTTCCCTCTGTTTCTGAATTGAATCCTGGCCGTGTGATTAGACGAAAGAGTCAACAATTGGGGACCATCGGACGGCTGGGAGGTTGTCTTCAACCTCCAGCTAGGGTTTCCTCCCAAACCAGCTTTCATGCGTGACATTTCCACCTCCTCGTTCTCCCCACCCACTCCATGAAATAACACGATCCAAAGACCAAAAGAACTCCCCTCCTCACCCTCTATACAGCCATGGTGTTAGATTTTGCTAAAACTTCTCCAATAGCCAAACCCGATAGCTATAAGTTTAGGGCACCACTGATTTTCACTGATACGTATGCTGAGGATTCTTGATAAAACCTATACTAATGCGTTCTATTGCTCATGGTGATCATCCTAAACCTAATCTCCAGAATCATAGCACTCTAACATGTGAGTTCTTGATCACTAACCAGAAACTGCCATGGAAACAACCTTCAAGAACAACCCTTAAACTACTCATGAATCATCCCCTAATGGTCTCTATCACATATATCCTAACCATTCCATCTAATACCACCTAGAAGAAGAGATACAGATTGAAATACATACCTTGCAATGTTGATGAAACAGTGGTGGAATTGTACACTTCAAGACTTGTTAACCTCCAATATTGATCTCCAATGGATGTTGATTCTTCTGTTTGCAATGGTTGTGGCTCAAACTTCTTGAATCACCTTATCCCCTTCTTCATGCAACTTGGAGTGTAAACTTGGATCACCCAAACCAGCCACGAATTCCCCTCAATTTCCTTTGCCAATTACTCTATGATGATGGTGGATGATGATGATAACAGAAATTAAGATGAGGGATGAAGTTTCAATGGAGTTTGAAGAGAAAATGCAAATGGGAGTGAAGGAATCAAAGTAGTGTTTGCAAGCTCAAAGAATCACCAACCAATGCACAAATGGCTTCATTTCCTTATATAGATGATGATTAACAGAATGAGAAGCTTCTAGATTGGTCCTAGAGGGATCTAGAAACTTGTGGAAATTTCATGAACTTATCATTTGATGGCATTTTGAATCATCTCATATCATGCTTTCACCTTGGGTAAACTTGAGTTAAAATCTCCTTTCATGAGATATTGGGAGTATATGTATGAAAAACCAAGCTTTTCCTTGCCTTGTGTTAAGTTTTACCATGTTGCCTTATGATGTAAGAAACATATTTACAAAGGAAGTCCAATTTTTAAGCCTAAAATCAAAAATGTGGCTGAACCAATGTCTTTAAAATGATGTTGGGAATCAATTTGGTATATTGGATGACCCATATTGGATTTGTAGATCTCTCAAACCAATTTTTAATTTCAACTTTTTCAACTTATATGCCTTTTTTAGGTCATTTTTCACCAACTTTGGTCAAGTCTCATTCCACACATTTCCAAACTTTCATGACTTCTTTTCTAGACTTAAAATGGCATTTTGAGCAACTTTGATGTTGGGAAGTTTTTCATTTGAAGCTCCCTTGTATGAGTTTTAGGCATAGGCTAAGAATGACCTGTAATCCTCAGATGACCAAAATACCCTTTTCTTGCCAAGACCATAAGTAGAGTTCCACAAATAATATGGAGGCATACCATACCATTCTAGAAAGCTAAGACAATGAGGAACAACTCTTATGTTGACCAGAAATTCATTTGAAATCTCCTTGAGGGGTAAAAATAGCTTGGAAGTCAAGTCACTTTCACAGACAAAAGTTCAGATACCTCAGATGACCTGTAACTTGCAAGGACCATAGCTTGAGTTCTATAAATCTCCTTGGTGTCTTCCACCACTAAAATTAAAGGTCTTGAGATCCTATAAAAGTTCCATGTTGGCCAAGGATCCATTTGAAGCTTGCCTTTTGACTTATCTTGCTTGGAAATTTGACCTAAACTAGGGGATTTTACACAGAAACCCTAATTTAGAAACTCCTCTTCTCCTTGACTTCTCTTGATTTCTTCTTAGCATAACAACATATCCTTATTCTTCATGTCAAATGATAAACCCCACATCTCCTCAATAGCCCTCAATGCCTTTCAATCAATCCTTTAACCTAGGGTTGACCCAGGATTGACCCAGATGAAACCCTAGTTGACTGTCTTCCTCCACAACCCTTGTGACTACACCAATGACTTGTCTCCTTCTCCCAATGACTTTCTAAGTCCTACAAGATGTCTAGATACTCCCCATGCCTTCAATTCACAGCTCATACTTTCCTTGATGATCCCCAGGTACCCTCAGATAGGAGATGGATGCACTTGCTTGATCCATTGACTTGATAACTTCCCAATTCTTTCTGATGACTTGAATGAGATTGAATTTGAATAATAACCTCTTGATAGGCCTCTAGAGATGAGAATAATGCTTGGTCCCCTGTTGGATGACTTGCCCATGCTATGCAATGCAGATGAATACATGACTCTATATGCAAATGCTAATGATATTGAAACATAAACCAAGTGAATAAGGTTGAGCAAATTTTAGGGTGCAACAGCTGCCCCTATTCAAGCGACTTGGACCCGATTGGGTGAAGAGCCCGGAGCCTTCAGAAATTCGCGGTACGAGACGGTTGAATACTAGGAACCTAGAAATTTGCCAACCGCAGAAATAAACTTCACCACTGCTTGGGGAATGATATTCATCAGCTAAATTTGACTGCTATGGCTACCAATTGATCCACTAGCGACCGTGCTGGGGATTACTTGTCTGCCTTTTATCAGGAATAAATCGTCCACGTTAGGAGTAAACTCTTCCACGTTAGGAATAACCACCTTTCCACGCGAGGAATAACCGTTCCATGTTTGGAATAACACCGTCCACGTTAGGAATAACACCGTCCACGTTAGGAATAACACCGTCCACGTTAGGACTCACCTTTCCACGTTAGGAATGAGCTTCTTCTTAGTCAAACTCTTCCAGGTAAGGAATACGTCTTCTTTTGAATCTGTCCACGTCAGGACTAAAATCTTCCACGTCAGGAATCACATTGCGATTTGAATCTGTCCACGTAAGGACCCCAATCTTTCCACGTAAGGAATATAATCTCAATCTGTCCACGTTAGGACTCCAACTTGATATGTCCACGTAAGGACTCAATCTTTCCACGTAAGGAATCACAATCTTTTGATTTGTCCACATAAGGACTCAACTTTTCCATGTAAGGAATATATCGCTTTTCCACGTAAGGAATCAATCTTTCTTTCCCCGTAAGGAAACCAATTTTCTTCCACGGAAGGAATAAAATTCTTGATCTATCCGCGTAAGGACTCCAAGCTGATATGTCCACGTAAGGACTCAATCTTTCCACGTAAGGAATCACCTCTTTCCCCATAAGGAATACAAACTTTTCCACGTAAGGAAAACAATTTGATATGTCCACGTAAGGACTACATCTTTTTTCCACGTAAGGACTCTCATCTTGATATGTCCACGTAAGGACTCAATCTTTCCACGTTAGGAATCAAACTTTGATCTGTCCACGTCAGGACTAAACTTTTCCACGTAAGGAACTGAAGCTTCTCTTTCCACGTAAGGGATAACCTTGTCCACGTCAGGACTCACATTTCGTCTTGATTTGTCCATGTAAGGACTCACCTCTTGACTCGCTGAGGAAATAAAATTTGTCCACGTTAGGACCCATATCTCAACCTGCTGAAGAAATAAACTTGTCCACGTCAGGACTTGCGCGTCTTCGACTTGCTGGGGAAATAAGACTTGTCCACGTCAGGACTCATACTTTGCCCACAACACAACGGAGGATAAATTTGTCCACATCAGGACCCTACACTCAATCAATACCGAGAACTCGAAGTTGTCCATGTTAGGACTAACACATACCGTCAAACCGGAAGGAATGTCCACGTCAGGACTCCACATTCCAACAATTCTGAAAAATCGAACCTGTCCACGTTAGGACTAGCACCTCCTATCAGCCCAGGGAAATAAAACTATCCACGTTAGGACCCCACTTCTCTAGCACCAAGAAAACTCATTGATAGAATTGTCCACGTCAGGACTCATTCCTCCATTGATCCCAACCCACAAACTTCTTAGCACTGACGTGACAGCAACCTCGGAGCTGACTCTACTGGGGATATCTGAAAACCAAACTACTGGATGCCTGCTCTGATAACCGGCGGTAGCCTCTGAAATTATGGTTCATGAAACCTTTTAATGCTGACGTAACAACAACTTTGAAGGGGACAATCCGCTGGTCGGACTAGAGAAACTTCAACAAGAACCCTGGCGGGGAAATGAGTAACTCTGCTTAGGGACAAAAAGAAACTTATCCTGCTGACTCTGTGGGGAGTAGTGCCACAGCTGACACTTTGTTGAATGTCTCATGCCGAGACTTCGAATGTTCATTGATTTATTGGAGCAAGAACTCCTCCCACCTGCAAGAGAAACAAATACTTGAAACCAAACGGTTAGCCGCCCTAGTTTATGTTTCAAAAATGCGTATGTTTGACAAGGATGCAATGCTCCATTTTGACATGGAAACGCTGCGTTTTTTATTTGACGGATGCAAGTATGACACTATATGCCAATGCGAATGCGGACTTGAACTGTCGAGATACAGGAAATGCTTCAGCAAAATAAATGCTGAAGATAATGCCGACTCCGCTGGGGATAGCCAGATGCTATAGAATTATTCCAGCAAAATAAATGCTGGCAAAGGGAAGTTGACCCAGCTGGTAAAATTGGGAACTCGAACCAAACACCTCACTGAAGTAACACCCTGCTGGGGGATATAACTCTGCTAGAGAATAGCAGATGCGCCTGGTATGATTGAACTTCTGCTGGAGAGTGAACAGATATCACACGATATCTTGACAAAATAAATGCCTGGGCACGCGACCAACCCTGCCGGGGAGAGTCTCAATCTCCGAATTCCACTGGGAGGAATGAATACCCTAGTTGGAAAGAGAACTCCGCTGGGGATGGGATGATTCTCTTGGGAAAATCAACTGACTCCGCTGGGGGGAGAGTAAATGACCCTGCGAGGAAAGGTGAACTTGTCTGAATACAGCTTACAACTATTAATCTTCGGAGGCTAGCCCACTCTGCTTGAGATAAGGAATCCTTCTGGGGGACACCACACTGTCTGCATATAGCCTACAATTTTGGGATCGTCAATTCTGTTGAGGATAAACGACTGTGCTGGAGAATATCCTTTGGATAAGCTACGACTAGCTGGGGAATTCTATCCTTCTTCAGGAAGAACATGCATGACCTGCGTGAGGGTCGAGCTTTTTATTATTGCAATCTTTTGATCATCTTCTTCGTACGGCTATGAAACCTGCAACAACACAAACAAGACAGGACAAGCCTATGCAACCAAATCGATTCAGGTTAGTGACATTATTTTCAGTTAGTTCAAAGCTTTAGCAATTATTGGCAAGGGCCAGTGATGTTATACACATGCTAGTTTCAATAAACCTAGGCGTTTTATCATGCACAAAACAGTAAAGAACCAGCATCAAGTACTGAATAACATATTTTATTGATTGGGCCCCTGAATGGGCGGAATTTTTGTACACGGGATGTAACTCCTGAAATGAGGAAGCTACGCGAAGCAGATATACAAGTATGCACAAGAGGCATAAATATTTTGACAAATTAAATTTTTGTACACATGTCGGCAACGGGATGCAGACGAACACCACGAACTGATCCTCCTATGACTCATCCGACTCTAATGCTTTCCCGGTATTCATACTTCCGAAGCGGTCGTATCTGATAGTCGACCCCTCAGGTATTCTCCCGCACTGATGTTCACCGCAGTATCAAATTCGGACCGCAGTCATTTGCTTTTCAAATCCCTAACTTTTGCGTGAACCGCCCTTTACGGGTTTTCAGTTCACCGGGATACCCTTTTTTGCCGAAGCCGCCCAGTGTAGGTTTTCAACTTCGCGGGTGTACATTTTTCAATTTTATCCCTAACTTTTGCCCGAACCTTTCATTCTGTTTTTGGTTCGCCAGGATGCCCCATTTTTGCCTGGACTCTCTTTTTTTTGTCCAGCGGGTCTATTTTAAGCAAAGTATTTTTTAACTGCGTCCGAATTCACAGGCGACGTAAAGTCTTCACCGTCCATGGTGGACAACAATAAAGCTCCTCCTGAAAAGACTTTCCTGACAACGTATGGCCCTTCGTAGTTGGGGGTCCACTTGCCCCTGTGATCTGCCTGCGGCGGGAGAATCCTTTTCAGCACAAGGTCGCCCGTCTGAAAGCTTCGCGGATGTATCTTTTTGTCATATGCTTTCTTCATTCGGCTCTGGTACAAACGACCATATGCTAGAGAAGCGAGCCTCTTCTCATCCATCAAACTTAGTTGGTTCAACCTGTCTTTCACCCATTCGGCCTCGTCTAGCTGAACATCTCGCAATACCCTCAGAGAAGGGATCTCAACTTCCAATGGTAATACCGCTTCCATTCCGTATACTAACGAGAACGGGGTTGCCCCGGTTGATGTGCGTACCGTCGTACGATAACCGTGCAAAGCGAAAGGTAACATCTCATGCCAATCCTTATAGGTCACCACCATTTTCTGAACGATCTTCTTGATATTCTTATTGGCCGCTTCGACAGCGCCATTCATCTTGGGTCGGTAAGGGGAGGAGTTGTGATGTTCGATCTTGAAATTCTGACAGAGCTCCTTCATCATTTTGTTGTTCAGGTTTGAACCGTTGTCTGTGATTATCCGCTCAGGGATCCCATATCTGCAAATGATATCTCTCTTGATGAATCTGGCCACCACTTGCTTAGTTACATTTGCGTATGACGCCACTTCCACCCACTTGGTGAAATAATCGATTGCTACTAGAATGAATCGGTGCCCATTAGAAGCTGTCGGCTCGATCTTTCCAATCATATTGATTCCCCACATCGAGAATGGCCATGGCGATGACATTACATTCAGAGGACTCGGAGGCACATGGATCTTATCAGCATAGATTTGGCACTTGTGGCACTTCCTCGCAAACTTGAAACAGTCAGTTTCCATAGTTAGCCAAAAATAACTTGCCCGCAGCAGCTTTCTCGTCATAGCATGCCCACCAGCATGCGTACCAAAGGTGCCTTCATGTATTTCCTCCATGAGCAGCTTCGCCTCTTTCTCGTCTACACAATGCAACAGCACCAAGTCGTGGTTTCTTCTGTATAAGACGCCATTCGGATTCAAATAGAAATTACCCGCTAATCTCCTGAGAGTCTTCTGATCTTGACTGGATGCCCCAGCCGGATACTCTTTATTCTTCAGGAAATTAAGGATATCAAAATACCATGGTTTGTCGTCGGATGCTTCATCAATAGCAAACACGAAAGCTGGTCTGTCAAGCCGAGAGATAATGATTCTGGGAGCCTCGTTCCAGAAATTGACTTTGTACATGGAAGACAAAGTGGCCAGGGCGTCAGCCATTTGATTCTCTGCCCGCGGTACGTGATGCAATTCAACCTTGTCGAAGAAAGGCAACAATCTCCTTGCATAGTTCATGTAATGTATCAAGTTGGGCTGACGTGTCTCCCATTCCCCTTTGATCTGATTCACCACCAGAGCTGAGTCTCCGTATACGTCTAAATTCTTGATTCGCAAATCAATGGCTTCTTCAAGCCCCATTATACAAGCTTCGTATTCGGCCTCATTATTGGTAACGGCAAAGGTCAATCGGGCAGTAAACGGGATGTGCGACCCGTGTGGTGTAGTGATGATTGCCCCTATTCCGCTGCCATAAGCATTCACAGCTCCGTCAAATATCATCTTCCATTTGGAACCCAACTCTGGCCTTTCGTCTGGCAACGACTCTTCACAATCTTTCATCTTTAGGTACATGATATCCTCGTCAGGAAAATCAAACCTCATCGATTGGTAATCTTCAATAGGCTGCTCCGCCAGATACTCAGACAGCACACTCCCCTTTATAGCCTTTTGCGAGACGTATTAGATGTCATATTCGGTCAAGACCATCTGCCAACGGGCAATTCTCCCTGACAACGCCTGCTTTTCGAATACATATTTGATAGGATCCATCTTCGAGATGAGCATGGTTATATGATTCAGCATGTATTGCCTCAAACGCTTGGCGGCCCAGGCTAGCGCGCAACAAGTTTTCTCAAGCATGGAGTATCGAGATTCACAATCTGTAAATTTCTTACTCAAGTAGTAGATCGCATGCTCTTTTCTTCCTGTTTCGTCGTGTTGACCGAGAACACAACCCATACTTCCCTCAAGAACCGTCAAATACATTATCAAGGGTCTGCCCGCCACTGGGGGTATCAAAATAGGAGGCTCCTGCAAATACTGCTTTATTTTATCGAACGCCTTTTGACAATTTTCGTTCCATGCTACAGCTTGATCTTTCTTCAACAGCTTGAATAATGGTTTGCACGCGGCCGTTAGATGAGATATGAACCGAGCGATGTAGTTCACCCTCCCTAAAAACCCGCGCACCTCTTTCTCTGTTTTAGGCGTCGACATTTCTTGGATCGCTTTTATTTTAGCAGGATCGACCTCTATTCCTCTTTCGCTTACGATAAACCCCAGCAGTTTACCCGATCTCACCCCGAAGGTGCATTTGTTAGGGTTCAGTCTCAGCCTGAACTTCCTAAGCCTTTTAAATAACTTCAGCAGATTCACCAGATGCTCTTCCTCCGTATGGGATTTGGCAATCATATCGTCAACATAAACTTCGATCTCTTTATGCATCATATCATGGAAAAGAGTCGTCATCGCACGCTGATATGTTGCCCCAGCATTTTTCAAACCAAAGGGCATCACTTTGTAGCAAAATGTTCCCCAAGGCGTTATGAAAGTGGTCTTCTCCATATCCTCTGGCGCCATTTTAATCTGGTTGTAGCCTGAAAAGCCATCCATGAAGGAGAATACGGAGTATTGAGCAGTATTATCAACTAGCACATCGATATGAGGAAGTGGAAAATTGTCTTTTGGGCTTGCTTTATTCAAATCCCTATAATCCACGCACATCCGAACCTTGCCGTCTTTCTTTGGCACTGGTACGATGTTAGCAACCCATGAGGGATATTTTGTCACAGCCAGGAAACCAGCGTCCCACTGTTTTTGAACTTCCTCTTTGATCTTCACTGCCATATCTGGTTGAGTTCTGCGAAGCTTTTGTTTGACCGGTGGACATTCTTCTTTCAGTGGCAGACGGTGCACAACCATATATGTATCGAGCCCTGACATATCTTCGTACGACCAAGCGAATACATCACTATACTTTCGGAGCATTTCAACCAGTCTTCGCTTGATATCGCTCTGCAGTGCGGCTCCGATACGAATATTCTTTTCAACCCCTTCCGACCCCAAGTTGATAATTTCGATGACCTCGTCGTGAGGCAGAATAGCTCTTTCCTCTTGCTTCACCAACCAAGACAGTTCTTCAGGAACGTCACTATCTTCGACAACCTCTTCTTCGGCCTGAAATACCGGGTGCTCAAAGTCGGGACGAGTCATAGGTGGTTCAAGGATGTCATCTGAAAGTGTTATCCTGCAAAAGGAATGGTTAAGTGCTTCAAAATGCCTATAAAGCGAATAACCACGTTGCCATTTTACAAAACAAGAAAGACAGAGATTACAGTATTTGCACATGAAAAAACGCCATTTATTTAATGATTAACATGCAATATTCATAACAACACAACCCTAAGCAAATCACGATGCCCCGGGCAAGGCATCAGATTATTCAACAATTAATAAAGCAAAGCATTACTGTTTAAGAGTCACAGGAACAAGCTCCTGAATAGACCAGTTGCACAGTCCTTGTCCTGGCGTGCTTGGCTGAATCCAGGCATCCATATCACAGTCGCTGTCTCCTTCGTCAGACTCCGAAGCAGCATTGATGGTTTCATGACATACTCCACTGGCAGAGATGGTTACTGGCCCTCTGAAACGGGGTGCCCCCACAGCAGGTGTTGATGACGACGGTTGGTATCCTAGCCCGAATCGGTCCATCTTCACAGGAATATCCAGCACTTTGCCCCAACCCTTTGCTTCTCCTGCCTCCACTAGAGCTTGAGCTTCTTTATACGACGAGACGGCTATCTCTGACACTTTGCTCGGCCCGGGACCTTTGTCCTTGATACGCAAACCTTCAAATGCCTGGCAAGGTGTTTCGTGGATCTCTCCGTAGACCTCCACATATTTAAATGACGACAGATGGCTGACCAGAATGTCTTCTTCTTCGCATAGGGTGACTACGCTGTCTCCTACCATATATTTCAACTTCTGATGTAGGGTAGACGTGACCGCCCCAGCCCCATGAATCTAGGGTCTTCCGAGCAGGCAGCTATATGCGGGCTGTATATCCATGATATAAAATTCAGTCGCAAACACCTCCGGCCCCACCTGTAGAGACAATGTTATCGATCCAAAGACTGTTCTTCGCATGCCATCAAATGCTCTGACTACCAAGTCACTGGGCGTGCACAAGATTCCTCTAACATCCAGCTTCATCATCGCCTTCTTGGGCATCACATTCAAAGACGATCCGGTGTCGACCAATACATGCGACATTACCGATCCTCTACACTCGACAGATACGTGCAGTGCCATATTATGATCTCTCCCTTTCGGGGTCAAATCGAAGTCGGTAAAGCCCAAGCTGTGGCCTGCATTCACATGTGCCAACACTCCTTCCAGCTGATTCACGGAGACGTCTTGAGGTACAAAGGAAGTATCCAGGACTTTCAACAAAGCATTTCTGTGAGCTTCAGAACATAAGAGCAATGACAAGATGGATATTTTGGACGGCGTCTGTTGCAGATGCTCCACAATCTTATAATCACTTTTTCGAATTAAGCGCATAAACTCTTCTACATCCTTCGATGCCGCTTCTTTTTCGCTTGCTTGCACTGGGACATTCTCAACCATCTTCCCTTTTCCCTTTGCTAGTCTTTCGGCCTCCACCTCAGGCGATATAAAGATCCTACCACTTCTTGTCATACCTCCTGAACCAACAACGTTATCGACAGTCTCAGCTGGCTGCTTATTAACATCAATCTTTATCCCGTCACAATACACCTCCAACCCATATGACCATGGGACTGCTTTCGTGTTCTCGTACGGGATTGGTCCGGCCTTAGTTATGGTGATCGGTGGTCGCTGGACCAGTGCTGCAATAGTGATTGTCTTCCGAGGAATCATTACAGTGGCTACATCACTCTGATCATCTGCTACCGCCCCTGCAGGCTCTTCAGTTGCTGCTCGGTCAAACTGCAATGTGCCTCCATCAATTAAAGCCTGAATGCCTTTCTTCAAATCATCGCACCCCCCAGCTAGGGTCCAGCATTCTAAGCAATACTCGTCACACCCTGGATAAACACCCCCTGCAGCAATTTGCTTTTTATCTCGCTCAACGGTGTCTTTAAATCGTCGACATTCATAATCAGATTCAACCCTTCCTCAGTCAGAATGGCGTTCGCCCCATGATTAGGCATGGGTTTCTGCACTATATTCGGACCTGCCGTTCCGAAATTGATAGTCTTATTGTCCAAAAGATCCTGCACAACGTGCTTAAAAGCATGGCAACCCTCTATATCGTGGCCCGGAGCCCCAGAATGAAACTCACAGTGCCTGCTTGCATCATAACCATACGGAGGAGTTCCCGTTATCGGTGCCAAAGTTCTCTTATCTACCAAATTTAGACCCAACAGCGTCTGCAACAAATCTGCATAGGTTGAGGGAGGCTTCTCAAACACTCTTCTTGGTTTACCACCCTGGAATCTTCGTTGAGCCTGCTGCGCACCCTGCTGAGGCTGTTGCTGCTGATGCATTGGCTGCTGCTGAGACGGTTGTTGTTGTTGAAGTGGTTGTTGCTGATATGGGATAGTAACACTCGCCACCTGCTGCGGCTGATGATATTGGTTTCGACCTCTGCCTCTGCCTCGGCCTCGGCCTCCAAACACTGCGCTTGCCTCGCCCTGACGGCGCCCACCAAAAGCCTTCCTATTACTGCCAGATGCAGTTGATTCCTCAGCCTGGAACTTTCCTTGCTTAATGTTACGTTCAATCTTTTCTCCCATCAGAATTAGGTCTGAAAAACTGGCCAGAGATGTATGAAACAACATGTCATGAAACAAGCCCGTGAATGTGCCGACGAACATGTCATTCATTTCCTTGTCTTCTAAAGGAGGGCGGACCCTGGCAGCCATATCGCGCCACCTTTGCGTGTACTCTTTAAAGCTCTCTCCCTTCTTCTGCGACAGCCCTGCCAATTGGACCCGGTTGGGTGCCAAGTCGCTGTTATACTTGTAGTGAGCTACAAATGCCTCTGCCAATTGCTTCCATGTCTTGATATTGGTTGGCTCCAACCCCATGTACCACTCTAGGGAAGGGCCTGACAAACTATCTTGAAAGAAATGCATTAGCATTCTCTCGTCAGTTGAGTATGCCGACATCTTTCTGTAATAAGCCCGCACGTGCACTTTCGGACATGTGTCCCCTTTATACTTATCAAACGCAGGAGCTTTGAATTTGATTGGCACCCTCAAGCCAGGTACCAGACCCATTGTTGCCATGTCCAAGCCCACAACACTTTGGTTCAAGACTCCCCTCATCTGCTCTTCCAGCATTCTGATCTTCTGGGAGTTATCCATCGGTCCTTCAAAGCCTCCACCGGAGAAAGCGTCCTCCTGCTGATCTTCTTGCCACATACCATTCCCAGCTCCATACCCATCATATTCATTATTGCGGCCAGCTCTAATCTGATTCATCACCGGGCCTCGGCCTCTGTTGCCGTATCCCTGAACACCTCCAGCAGGTCCAAAAGCCATTAACCCAGCGCCGTTTCCATTTCCGAAACCTCCGTAACCCTGATTGGCCATACCATAACCATCTTGCCCAAAGCCTTGAGCATTGAAACCATATTTACCAGCGTTATCGAATCCCTGATCGTTGAACCCGAATCCAGCATTGCCAAAGCCGTTGCCTCCCATATTATCACCCAAGTTGACATCACCAAGCCCAACGTTATGGACAGCAGTCTCGTTCCCAACTCCGACGTTACCGTTCCCAGCAGCGGTAGCGTTGTTGACATTAGCAGCAGGTATATTGACTACAGGTGGAGCCACTGGCGTGGGAGTGCCATCTCCATGAACAGTATCGACTCGCACAGACTGATGATCCTCGTTACCGTGACCAGCATTTCGGGCCAACAGAGGTTGTACCATGGCTTGCAAGTTCTCCTGACCTTTTGCAATAGCTTCCATGGTCTGCATGAAGAGAGCTAGCTTCTCGCGCACATCTTGCATCTCGTTCTGCATTTGATCCATGATTCTTCGACAGTTGGTGCGAGTGGAATAGCGGTGCGGGTGCTGATCTGCAATCCTGAAAAGTACCTGGTACAGAGCAGGAAATAAGACACCATCCAAAGATTACCTGTAATGCAATATGAATATGAATGCAATGCAATGTGTGTCTGTGCATTAGGGAAATTCATTCCCCGATTCTAGTGTGAAGGTGCCGGTGCAGTGACAGTGCTAGCAATACAAAGATCGGAGTTGAATCACAGAAAGCCTCATATATTGCATAGAAACCAATAAGCCAAGAATACAATGTCACTGAGAGTACAATACGAGAAGGCATGACCTCAACCAACAAACCTGGTGATGATCAGCACTATGCAAATAAAGCATACAAGTTACTACATGAAATGATCAAATCCTCCCATAAGTCTGGTACTCTTCTAGCAGCTTCTTGGTCTCCGGATGACTTGGTCGAGCAAGCAGCCCTTCAACGAGTTGGTTTCTTTTCTTAAGAACACGTCGCACGTCTTCAGCAGTTTCTTCCCATGCCCCGTCTCCGAAGCGATCCTCCAGCTTACGCTTCTGAGACACAGCTTCATCTCTGCCTTTGATGGCCTTGTTTAGTGCATTCTGGAGACTATACCGGGTCATCACTTCTTCTTCACACTTCTTGATGCTAGACTTCAACTGCTCTTCGAGGTCGGAAATTTGCTGCTTCAACTTATCCTCCCTCTTCTTATTGTTGGTGAGCGTGGCATTCCAGGTCTTATTGCAAGAAGAGATCTCTCGGTGAGCGATGTCAAGCGCTTTCTTCTTGGATTCCAGCATGTCATGGGAGCTTCTGAACTCTTGCCCCAGACGTTCGCGCTTCTTCCTCTCCTCAGTCAACTCAGCCCCTAACCTGTTCATTAGTTCAATCTGCTGTTAGAAAGCATGGACGGCCTTGTTTTTCTCACTGCGTATCTGGGCTAGCTCCTGCTCTAACCCTTTGTTGATCTTCATCAAGGCTTCTTTTTCTTTCACAACTTGCTCGTAGGCCTCCCTAGAAACAGTAGTTGGCTCTGCTACCGGAATGGGAACAAGGATTGGTGTATCTGGAAATGGCATCCGCAACTGACTTGCTCTCTCCTGGATCCAAACCCTGTAAGGTGCATAGGCCTGACAGTCATTTTTCCCTAACAACGGCTTCCCCCTTCGGTTAATACGCGTCCAGGCATGCTGCAGCTTGGCTAGTAACTCCCCCTTCAACTCACCGGTAAAGTACAGAGATTCCTGTACTTCTTCCTCTTTTGGCGGGTTCTTCAGCGCATATCCGAATTGGCGAATGAACAAAGAAGGGTTGTAATTGATACACCCTTTCCTCCCTATCAACGGAACATTAGGGTACCCAGAACAACTGAAGATAAGCTCGGATCCCAGCAGATCTCTATCAAACCATTCAACGTCTTCGGAAGATAGCCTCATCAGGCGCTCTGACCAGCTAGCTGTGGTTGCACTCTTCACAAAAGATCCCTTCATGGGAAGGTGACTTTTAAACCACATATCCAGCAATGGTACACAGAAATGAACATTCTTTCCTCTTCCCTTCTCATTCTTGTAATGCAGTGAGTGGTAGAAATCTCCGAGCAAGGTCGGTACAGGATTACCAGCGGCAAACAAGTAGAAGGCATCGAAGTCCACAAAATCCGGTACATTGGGAAACAATATTATGCCGTAAATGCACAGAGCCAACACAGCATTGGAGGCAATCCAGCACCCGCTCTTAGCGTACTCCTGGGCTTTACCAATCAAGAACTGGAGCGAGAAGCCTGGCACTCCACGGGAAACAGTAGTCAATAGTTCAGAAGCATCCACATGCAAAGCTTTTGCCAAGTCTTCCGGCTTGGGCTTAATGCCAGAATGAATGAATGGAACCTGGTTCTACACGGGTAACTCAGTAAACTCCACATACTCCTCGATGGTAGGCCCCATAATGAAATCAGCGAACGTAAAACATCTCAATGTGGGATCATAGAATTGCATCAAAGCGTACAGCCCATCTAGCTCTATCTCCGTGGGTTTGCGCACCAATCTCAATAGTCTTCCATAGCTCATTCTGAAGCTCCTACGAACATCCTCATCAGCCAGAGAGATCAACCCAAGCAGGGGAACAACATCAGGAGTAGGCAATTTGTAAGCAACTGTCCTTCTTAAGCTGGCCATGACCAATCACTCAGAAATCCGGACACTAGAACTCGGGAAATGCAAATGCACCTGCAGCACAGACACACGTTAGTGGGATGCAATGATGATGAGTATGCAAACAAATGCGATGCAAGTAACATGCAACGGGGACCAACTGCCGTAGCTGAATAGCCTGAACCATATCAAGAAGTCTCAGATAGATTCTCTAGAAGTCCTCAAACCCTGGTCTCAGATAGACCTAAAACAAAGCTCCAACAATGGTCTCTGACAGACCTCAAACCATAACTCCAACTGGTCTCTGGCAGACCTCAAACCATAACTCTAACTGGTCTCTGGTAGACCTCAAATCACATCTCCAACTGGTCTCTGACAGACCTCAGAACTATCCAACTGGTCTCTGACAGACCTCATAACACATCTCCAAATGGTCTCTGACAGACCTCATAACTTTCCATAAATACCTAGGATCTCTGATCAAGAAATAACCGGTATCTGAAAGTCTAGTTACCTGCATAACCCCAAACCCTCTCACAGGTGGATGTCCTAGTAACTGACAAAGGTATGACTGAAGGAAAATTGCGATCTAAACGCAGCGGAAAACAAAAATTTCCTTTAGTGATCCTTACGAATGAGCATGGTCAGTGATAGAATCGTTACCTCTTTGTGGCGATTCAGATCTTTGATGCAGCGATCACAAGCGTTGATGAAGTGCAACGCCTCTACTCAGTCCACACGAACAGCTTCCGGTCACAGTGCTAGCTGCTTACGAACGGAATTATTTGAGTGAGAAAAGAGAATCAAAACGAAATTGCATCAAGTGAAAGCTTCATCACAAGGGTTCCTTTTATAGACTCTCTTGTGGGATGCGGGCTAAAACCCAATTCACATGATCCATAATAATATTATATATTATTATAATAACTATTATTATAATAAATATATTTATTTTATTATTATTTTATAACCATTATAAAATAACAATAATTATTATTATATTATCCGAATTTATATTTTTCACTTAAGTGCACTGTACCTTACGGTGTTCCTTTTTTGATTTCTCTATCTCTCATCAAACTGTCCTTATGTGTGTGACCCTGTAGGATTTCGTAACGTTGGTAATTATATTAAATTATATATTTAACATAATAAACAGTAAGCGGTATCTAGCAACACATCACTGCTACCCAAGTCACGAAAATGTCATATGATCTGACAAAACCTTTTTCGTGATAATATATGTTTGTACAATTACCCTTTTGCCCCTATGTCTATATTGAACACAAGGCATACACTGTGTCATCCTTGTCCAGTTCAATATTGGGCCCTTAGACATTTCTCCTGTTATGCAGGATTGGCAAATTCCATCTAGGACACTCATGTCCCTCAGCATGCTTCGTGGAGTGCCCATCAACTGTCTTTATGATCATCCAGTTACGGATAATGTTTGATCAGCAATAAAGCACCCGACTCTACATCTAGGGTCCATAGTGGTTTCAGGTCGAAGGGTGGTAATACACCATTATCACCATGAGAATAACTTATGACACTTTGCATAACATACTATGTAGTATTCTCATAGCGGGTCAATCCGGTATAAATATTACTCCTAATATTTATACCTATGTCAAGACTTGATAACTCTTTATCCATGATCCATGAGATGTGATCATCAGTCTATCTTCATAATAGTCTCAATGCTTTTAATGTTATCCCACTTTGCAATAAAGCTTGACTACGGATATTTTAAGAATAATGTCTTTATGTTTAATGGGATCTCATGATTAAGTCACACTTAACATTTCATTAAACAGACTAACTATTCTAGGGACTTTATTATTCTGAAAGACAAACATAATAAAGAAATGCCTTTTATTATTAAACGAATAATCCGATACAAGTACCAAAAAATATTGGCCTCTAGGGCTTACACCAACAATGACATCCTATGCGGTCGTCGGCGTCACAGACTTTCAGGGTTGATGATACGATTCCCAGAAGGAGTGGCATCATCAAATCCCGAAGAGGCCTCACTTAGCCAACTTCCTAATGATCGGTCCCCAGAGTCGACAATTCAACTAACCAGCAACCCACGCCAACCAAAGGAAGGGGCAGGAGGCCAACCAGAGGAACCTCGTCTGAGTGTAGATTTCGTGGGACACCAAGGTAAGCAAAGCAAGCGGGCGCCAACTAATCTCTACTCTAATTCTAGGTGCACTTAAGCCCAGGTCCGACTTCTCACTCAGTATCAGAACACCCGTCACACCCCAATACAGCAACAATAATCAATATATATAATGCTGAAAATAAAGGTCAGAAATATATAAATCCATACAAAATCCTCGACGGGAAAACAAGCGTTAGGATTGACTCTCTTAAGGGACGTTGGATCCCAAATGCATAAGAACTATCGCAGTCCTTAGCAGCCAGGGGACGTTGGATCCCCAACAGAGTCGCTAGCTGTCGCTACTGCGAAAATCGGCGCCGGCTGAACAGAAGAGTCGCCACCGCGCGTTATTTATCCCACAGGAGGGAAAGGAAACGCTCAGAGTAAACCTCGCAAAAAACGGGGAAAGGTATGGTCATCGCAACCAAAACCTGGGTTCGGGAGTCGGTTACGCAAGGGGAAGGTATTAGCACCCCTCACGTCCGTCGTACTCGATGGGATCCACGCTTGTTTTCGGGTATGGATTGTTATTTCTATCTAAACTAAGGCCTGGGGTTAAAAGAAAATAAACTGACTCGGCAAAGTATCGCACTTTATCCCTACGTATTCCCGTTTGGAACGAGAAATCAGAGTCAACGTAGTTCGCCTACCTACGGGAAAGGAGGGGAAGGTTGCTCGCTAGGATATCGCATCCTATGCCTACGTACTTCCACACAGCATGGAAGATCAGAGCAAACGTAGTTCGGGCCACGTACGACACAAGCTTGTCTTGGTTGATTTTATTCCTTCTGAAAAAAGTTTTTCTGATTAACAGTCCAAGCGGACAAAAATGACGTTTTGATGAGTTCACGTTCTTTTACGGAAGAAGTGTCTTTTATTGTGTTTGAAATCTTATTGTGTTTTCTGTTTGTTTTGAGAAAGAAGAGATAGAACTCTAACCTACGGTTGCGAAGGGAATCAAACTAACCTAATGTTATCATGCATGGGTTAAGACCTAATGTCTATCATGCTCCTCTCTTGCGCAGAGAGAAACAGAGATCCTAAGGGGATAGACGGCAACAGAAACAATATCAGATATACAATAAAGCAGTAAATGCATGGATGCAGCAATACAAGCGAGGCAAGGGAGTCCCACTCAACCTCGAACCTGGAAAACAATAGGCAAAAGTGAACAGACTTCACTCTCAACCCAACAGGGGGAACAACAAACAATACAGTCAGGAAAACCAATCAATACATCAGAAATGAAATACAGCAAAAATAAACAGCCACAACAGCTCTGCACCACATCTATCTTCAAGTCATCTCCAATCAGCTACAAGCTTCAGCAAGCATCAATCTCCATCTCCACAGCCTTCAAGCAAGGTCTTGATCATCAATCTTCAGTCTGCAATGGCTTTTCTTCAAGTCCTATCCTCCAAGCTGAGGGATCAATCACAAGAGTGAATTGGGTGTTAAGCAATTAGTTGACTACCAAGGGTGGCAAACCAACTGCTACTGACACATAAGACATTTTCTCTCAAGAGTTCTATCCCTTAGACAGTAGCACCAAGCCTTCCAAAGGAAGGGGGTGAGTGTCTTAGAGAGACTCTGCATCACAGAGAGGAATGGGGGCAGTCAAAGCCTTCCATGTTTGAGAATCAAGCTTTCTAATCTAGAGCTCTGCCTAGCTCCTAAACCCTAATCTCCTCAACAGCTGCTAGCAGGAATCTCCTCATCAACTCTGGAAGTTGGTCTTCAAGCTCTGGATCTCCAATGGCTTCAACATCACAAGTCTTCAGCTCCCCCAATTCCCAGACAATCCCAATACCCACACAGACAAACAATAATCCCCAGAGGGCACACCACACCAATCAATCAAATACAGACAGTAATATACTAATAGCAGTAGGGGAATCCTAGTGATTTCTAAGGGGATATATCCTATACCCATAACCCCTATAGTCCATACCCCAAAAATCAAATGAAAATTTCCTAAAAGAATTAAACTATCTCACCTAAGTTGATTTAAAACCCTAATTTTATTCATGTTGTTCACACCTACACTAATCACCTAAAATTAATTCCTAAAAATATGAACTAAATTGTATGTACAAGCTAACAATGTCTATTAATCAACCTAAAAAGAATGGACAAAAAATATTAAAGCAACTATTAGAACAAAAATTATCAAATTCATGTATGAAATGAAACACCTAAAATAGGCATTTATTTGGAAAATATGGGAAAAATATCAAATAAAAAATAAAATGCAATTTTTATTTTTTATAATTTTCTAGACATCTTAAAGAAATTAATGCAAAAAGAACCATTAAAAAATATGAAATTTATGATTTATTATGATTTTTTGAAAATGCATGAAAATGAAAAGAAATTAAAAATTGAAATATAAAGAAATAGAAGGAGGAGGTGAGAATAGCAGTGGCGTTCTAGTTGTTTTTATTAAGTGGGCCAGATCAGGGGGTGCGAATATAACAAAGCGTAAGGCCCATGCGCTTCAGCAAAAATTCAAATGGAAATTACCAGAAAAAAGAAGAAACCTTCGGTGCCAATAGTAACAATATCATGCCTAAATCATTGGGCCTATCCAAAAGGGGGTGTGGATAGTCATCTGAACTTAAGCCCATGCTGATGCAATTAGTGAAACGCATCGTTTCACATTTTTGATTTCCCTCCGTTTCTGAATTGAATCCTGGCCGTGTGATTAGACGAAAGAGTCAACAATTGGGGACCATCGGACGGCTGGGAGGTTGTCTTCAACCTCCAGCTAGGGTTTCCTCCCAAACCAGCTTTCATGCGTGACATTTCCACCTCCTCGTTCTCCCCACCCACTCCATGAAATAACACGATCCAAAGACCAAAAGAACTCCCCTCCTCACCCTCTATACAGCCATGGTGTTAGATTTTGCTAAAACTTCTCCAATAGCCAAACCCGATAGCTATAAGTTTAGGGCACCACTGATTTTCACTGATACGTATGCTGAGGATTCTTGATAAAACCTATACTAATGCGTTCTATTGCTCATGGTGATCATCCTAAACCTAATCTCCAGAATCATAGCACTCTAACATGTGAGTTCTTGATCACTAACCAGAAACTGCCATGGAAACAACCTTCAAGAACAACCCTTAAACTACTCATGAATCATCCCCTAATGGTCTCTATCACATATATCCTAACCATTCCATCTAATACCACCTAGAAGAAGAGATACAGATTGAAATACATACCTTGCAATGTTGATGAAACAGTGGTGGAATTGTACACTTCAAGACTTGTTAACCTCCAATATTGATCTCCAATGGATGTTGATTCTTCTGTTTGCAATGGTTGTGGCTCAAACTTCTTGAATCACCTTATCCCCTTCTTCATGCAACTTGGAGTGTAAACTTGGATCACCCAAACCAGCCACGAATTCCCCTCAATTTCCTTTGCCAATTACTCTATGATGATGGTGGATGATGATGATAACAGAAATTAAGATGAGGGATGAAGTTTCAATGGAGTTTGAAGAGAAAATGCAAATGGGAGTGAAGGAATCAAAGTAGTGTTTGCAAGCTCAAAGAATCACCAACCAATGCACAAATGGCTTCATTTCCTTATATAGATGATGATTAACAGAATGAGAAGCTTCTAGATTGGTCCTAGAGGGATCTAGAAACTTGTGGAAATTTCATGAACTTATCATTTGATGGCATTTTGAATCATCTCATATCATGCTTTCACCTTGGGTAAACTTGAGTTAAAATCTCCTTTCATGAGATATTGGGAGTATATGTATGAAAAACCAAGCTTTTCCTTGCCTTGTGTTAAGTTTTACCATGTTGCCTTATGATGTAAGAAACATATTTACAAAGGAAGTCCAATTTTTAAGCCTAAAATCAAAAATGTGGCTGAACCAATGTCTTTAAAATGATGTTGGGAATCAATTTGGTATATTGGATGACCCATATTGGATTTGTAGATCTCTCAAACCAATTTTTAATTTCAACTTTTTCAACTTATATGCCTTTTTTAGGTCATTTTTCACCAACTTTGGTCAAGTCTCATTCCACACATTTCCAAACTTTCATGACTTCTTTTCTAGACTTAAAATGGCATTTTGAGCAACTTTGATGTTGGGAAGTTTTTCATTTGAAGCTCCCTTGTATGAGTTTTAGGCATAGGCTAAGAATGACCTGTAATCCTCAGATGACCAAAATACTCTTTTCTTGCCAAGACCATAAGTAGAGTTCCACAAATCATATGGAGGCATACCATACCATTCTAGAAAGCTAAGACAATGAGGAACAACTCTTATGTTGACCAGAAATTCATTTGAAATCTCCTTGAGGGGTAAAAATAGCTTGGAAGTCAAGTCACTTTCACAGACAAAAGTTCAGATACCTCAGATGACCTGTAACTTGCAAGGACCATAGCTTGAGTTCTATAAATCTCCTTGGTGTCTTCCACCACTAAAATTAAAGGTCTTGAGATCCTCTACAAGTTCCATGTTGGCCAAGGATCCATTTGAAGCTTGCCTTTTGACTTATCTTGCTTGGAAATTTGACCTAAACTAGGGGATTTTACACAGAAACCCTAATTTAGAAACTCCTCTTCTCCTTGACTTCTCTTGATTTCTTCTTAGCATAACAACATATCCTTATTCTTCATGTCAAATGATAAACCCCACATCTCCTCAATAGCCCTCAATGCCTTTCAATCAATCCTTTAACCTAGGGTTGACCCAGGGTTGACCCAGATGAAACCCTAGTTGACTGTCTTCCTCCACAACCCTTGTGACTACACCAATGACTTGTCTCCTTCTCCCAATGACTTTCTAAGTCCTAAAATATGTCTAGATACTCCCCATGCCTTCAATTCACAGCTCATACTTTCCTTGATGATCCCCAGGTACCCTCAGATAGGAGATGGATGCACTTGCTTGATCCATTGACTTGATAACTTCCCAATTCTTTCTGATGACTTGAATGAGATTGAATTTGAATAATAACCTCTTGATAGGCCTCTAGAGATGAGAATAATGCTTGGTCCCCTGTTGGATGACTTGCCCATGCTATGCAATGCAGATGAATACATGACTCTATATGCAAATGCTAATGATATTGAAACATAAACCAAGTGAATAAGGTTGAGCAAATTTTAGGGTGCAACAGTATGGACCTAAACTAACACAGGTTCGGCATCCTATGCGGTCATCAGCGTCACAGACTTTCAAGAACAATAATACGATACCCAGAAGGTGTGGCATCATCATCTCTTGAAGCGGCCTCACTTAGCTGAATCACAAGTGATCGGTTCCCAGAGTTGACAACCCTTAGATCTGAAATCCTTTCAACGGCCCACAGGGCTGGAAATGGAAATCATCTCAAAGAATCTCGTCTGAGTGCATATTTCGTGGGAACTAGCGTATGCCTAACATACAGGTTCACCACAAATCGGCTTCTAGTGCTAGGTATATCCTCGAGCCCGAGTCTGGCTTATCACTCATCAAAGCCCCTCCCACAACAACACAATAGCAACAAATAATAATATAGTGCGGGAAATGTAAATACAACAGTAATATACAACATACAACGTACAAAAATAAACACCCACAAACAAGGAAACAAGCGCTAGGATTGAATATCGCCGGGACGTTGGATCCCCCGATTGACTCGCATAAGGGACGTTGGATCCCTAGGAAACTATCACAGTCCCCAGCAGAGTTGCCATCTGTTGGGGATGACCCAGACAGCCAGGAAGAGAATCCACGACAAGACTCGCTTAGAGAACCATCGCAGTCCCCAAGAGAGTCGCCAGCTGTCGCTACCGCAAAAAACGAGGCCGACAAAACAGAAGAGTCGCCACCTTTTGTTATTTATCCCTCAGAATGGGAAAAGAAACAATCAGAAAAAACTTGACGAAAAGGTATAAGACAAGGTCATCGCAACCATTGTCTGGGTTCGGGAGTCGGTTACGCAAGGGGAAGATATTAACACCCCTCACGTCCATCGTACTCGATGGGATCCACGCTTGCTGGTTTGTCTACGGGTGAAAAACAATCTATCTACGGCTGCTAAAGCTAAACGGAAAGAAACTGACTCGATAGAGCATCGCGCTCTATGCCTACGTATTCCCTCCTGCAATGGGAAAGTTAGAGTCAACGTAGTTCGGGAAACTACGGGGGAGATTTGCTCGCCGAGATATCGCATCTCGTGCCTATGTACTTTCACACAACATGAAAGATCAGAGCTTACGTAGTTCGGGCAAACTACGGCTAACTGGGTGTTCTCGATCACACAGGGGTGAGAGAAAGGATTGACGATACTAGCGTACGCATTCTAGCAGTTAGGTGTATGCTGCTCGCTTGACGGAGACTTAGGCGTTACCTGTTTGCGGTATAACGGACGTAGTATGTCGTTGGTTTGAAGGTATGGGAACCTACGGGTTCTAGAACTACGGTCTGGTCTCGATTACGCTAGGGCAAGAGAAAGGGGAGATTAGTCGTCAGCGAGAAAGTCTCGATCGCATGGCAGTGAGAGAACAGAGAAGTTAGTTGTTAGTGTGCTCGCTAGGATATCGCATCCTATGCCTACATATTCTCGTCTGGTACAAGAAATCAGAGCAGCCGTAGTTCAACCAACTACAGCAAAAGGGAAAAAGGGAAAAAGGGAGCTCGCTAGGATATCGCATCCTATGCCTACGTACTCTCGTCTGGTACGAGAGATCAGAGCAAATGTAGTTCGGCGCATGCGGAAAACAAGTCTCGATTGCACAGGGGCAAGAGAAGGGGTCTCAATCGCCTGAACGCGAGAGAAAAGGGTGTTTGATCGCACGGGGCGAGAACAAAGAGGAAGCAGGCCTAACACACCTAAACGGGAAGGAACTCGGGACACACACGCAAGAACCTAATACGTAGGAGCGAGTGCATCGTATATCACCCAAGGGACATATACTAAACACCCTAAACGATCGAGGGGAGACCGCTCGATCGTCATTTCCCACGTATCTAACACCACGGCTCACAACACTCGACGGTTGCACAAAGACTCGAATAAGAAAGATGATAACGAACGAAGCGGCTCCGCTGGCTCTTGACACTGTGCACAAGCTCCATTTCAATCTTCTCCTCTCTGGATCCTTGATGAGGACGCTCGAATCAGAACCAATGTAACGCTTAGACCAACATGATTTGACTTATGCGATAAATCAAACTCTAAGAGGTAGCGTATTGATATCCGTGTCAAAGACAAGATAGAGAAATGATATCGAAAATCATTCTCCAATTGAATCATGTCACACGGCCAACCAAAAAATAAAATTGGAGATAAAATTGGATAAGAAAAGAAATCAGGAGAGAAAATAGGAGAAAAATCCAACGACAAATGGAAATAATATGCTACTCCTAAAATACGGCAAATAATTTCTACTAGAAAATATTCTAAAGAAATATAAGGAAATGCATATAGAAAATAGCATAAAAATCCTATATACAATATTCTATAATTTGCTATAAAGAAAATAAAATGCCAAATCGATACTAAGCATAATATTCTATAATCTCCTATAATTTCCTAACAGAAAAAGGAATATAAATTCTAAAAATATAAAATCTATATTAGAAAATATGCTAAGAATATAATAT
This sequence comes from Lathyrus sativus, assembly GCA_963859935.3. NCBI lineage: Eukaryota > Viridiplantae > Streptophyta > Magnoliopsida > Fabales > Fabaceae > Lathyrus > Lathyrus sativus. Next base: position 88,992,011 of record OZ012735.1, on the reverse strand, counting down.
CTAAACTATGACTATAATCCCTAAAAGAAAATAGAAAAATAAAAACTACAATTATTACAATCAACCATCCAATACAAAAGAAATTAAAAATTGTAAGGGGAGGGGTACAACCTGAAAACTGGGGTGAAGCAGCAAAAAACAGAACTGGGCCCAACCCACAATACAATAACCAAAAACACATTAAAAAAACAAGGGGAAAACTGGGGGTGTATTGGCGAAACGGGGGTATGGCCAACGAAAATGCAATTGGGCTTAGGAGGCCCACAACATCAAAGAAAACAGTAGCATAGGGGGGTACAAGCTAAAATGGGAGTGCAAGTCAGAAAAAATGCATGGGCCCAAGGCCCACAATCCAACAGCCAAACAAAAAAAGGGGACGGGGTGTAACGGGAAACGGAGAGTGTAGATCCAAAAACTCGTTGGGCTTGTTGGTTTGTAGGCCCAAACCGGTCCACAACCTCTTTCCCTTCCTCCTTCCACTCTCCAAACCCTATAACGTCTTCTCTTTCACTTTCACCTGCCGCCGCCGACTGTTCTTTTCCTCGCCGTCTCAACCTCCTCCCCTCACCGTCCTCTTCCCTTTCATCTCCTCCGTTCTCTTCCCAAACCCTCTCCTCCCCAGATCTTACGCTCTCAACCTGCAACCTACAAACCTAAATGAAATAACAAAAATCCTCCAAATCAAAACAAAACAAAAACTCTTCTCAACTCCGAGTCTTGACGAGAATCGGAGATCTATTGGTGAGGTTTTGTGAGGTTTGTTCATGCATGGATGAAGCTGATGTGGAGATCTTGAAGATTTACAGACGGATGAACAGGCGAAGATCTTGGACGAAGAACGATCTTGAGAATTCCACGACGAGGATGAAGATCTTGAGGTTTGCCTGTTGAAGATCTGGAGAGAGATGAAAATCGGATGAATTTCTGGACGAAGGTAGGATGAAGTTTCCGGCGACGGTTATTGGTTCAGGTGACAATTGCGGTGAGATTGGCAGTTACCGGCGATGGTTATGGGGGATTTCTGGCCGTATGAGTTCTCCGGCAAACGTCTCCGGCGGTTGCATGCCATCCGGTGAGGGATGAGGCTGGGAGGACACGTGGCTGCTGCATGGGTGGTGAGAGAGTGAAGTGGGGACGGGTGGCAGGCTGCATGGCAGCCATGCAGAGTGAGCTAGAAATGATGTGTCCAGAGGAGAGAGAGAACTGAGTGGAAGCTTCTTATAGTGCCAAGTGGCGGACTGAATGGACTGGGCCTCCACATATTGGACAAGTGGCCCACCAAACTCAGACTCAATTAATGATTCAATTAAATGCTTAATGGTCATTAAACTCAATTAACTGCAACTAATGATTAAAATCTGATTAAAACTCAATAAATGGAAAAACGAAAATAACTTAAGACTAATTAATGGTGATCAGGACTAAAATGCTGCATTAATGACTATTAACAAAAATGGATTAATTAAAAGTTGCTCATTAAACTAATGATGATTAAAATGATGATTAATACCTAATTAAGACCTTTTACTAAAAACTGCTAATTAAAGCTAGTTAAAAATGATTAATATTGATTAACAACCTAATGACCATCTAATCAATTCTAGAAAAAGAATTTAAAATCTATTAAATCTAAAATCTATTATATTCCAACAATTCAAATAAAATCTAGAAAAAGAATTAACTCTATTAATTTTCTAAACCAACCAATTAATATCCATAAGAAATAAATCTATAAAATTCTATTAATTCCTAAACCTATTAAAAATAGAAAAAAAATCTATTAAACCTATTTAAATCGATTTAAAATCTATTAAACTTCTAGAAAATAAGGGAAAATCTAAAAATGCAATAAAGCCAATTAAATCGATTAGAAAAAAAATGTGCGGATACAACGAAATAAACGGTAAAAATCGGGCACCGAAATGTCCTAAAAAACAACAGCAAGAGCTGAAAACACCGGGACGAGCACCAATTCCCCAAAACAAATCCTCGTATTCGAACTGACCTGAAATGCCTGCCACGCCAAGAGAGGGCTATAATCCCGATAAAATCAATCTGACTGAAAAAATGCAATGTATGCGATATGTAAATGCAACATGCAAAATAAGTCAAAACATAAGCCAAACACAATAATTGGTTGGTCAAATTTTGGGGTGAAACAAAGGGATAATAACATCAACTCTTATTCGATGATGGAGGAAAAAATGTTGGGGAAATAATGGCAACCCAAATCTTCTTGACTCTTCCTAGGGATAAGGAAAATCCACTGGGGAAACAACACTCAGATTTCCGAGTCTTCGCTGGAGATACAAAATATCCAGGTAATACTTGCTGAGGAATTAGAGAATCAATATCATATTGTAGTTATGCAAACTCTGATGGGGAAAAGCATAATTTTGGTGGACTTAAGGAAAAACATTCTAGAAGCGGACCCCCTTCCAAATAAACATCCTGGATTTGCCAAGGAAAACAAATTTAACCACCATAACAAAATGCCAAATTGCAAGGGATTTAAAATCAATACCCATCACAAGGTAAGAGAAAAATCAACAATCGACTGCTATATCAATACTTCTTAACAAATGTTGTTCTATTTGAGAAAATATCCTAGAATTATGGCTGGAGAGCAAGTTGAAATTTGGATGGGGATCCTGTGTCAAAGACCGGGAGAATCCAATAAAAAAGTTAAGGGACTTGGCCAAGAGAGGACGAGCTCAACTGGTGAAGAAACTCATATCTCAGCTAGGGATCATCATCAAGAAGAAGTGGAACTCCAAAACTGCTCAACTGTTTGATCATAACATAATTAGCTAGAGAAGATATGGATCGAAACCTAGATGGGAAAAACCGAACAACATACATCATAACAAAATTGAGGGAGCCCATTATCCTGTTAATAACAGAAAGAGGAACCTAGTTACATCCATATGGACAAACTCTGCTGAGGAAATATCAACAAACTCTACTGGGGAGTAAAGACGGACTCTGATGAGGAAAACACTAAGTTTTGTATTCCGTAATTTTGCTACTATTGAAGTAACTCTTGACATTCCTTTTTATATTAATTAATCAAAGGAGAATGTTTTTATAAACTTCAAATTTTAAATCAATTATTCATATTTTGTTTCAAAAATCATCATTAATAGAATGGTAGTCAGCAAGTGGCATAACTCCATGGATCATTACAAAGTTGAAAAATGGTAAATACATGGAAAGGGTTACATCAAAATACAATGACCACTATTCTCTCTAAAAATTTTGAATTCCACTGTGCTTAAATGAGAATGGTTGAAAGATAATTACTGGCAGGAAATATTGCTTCAAATGATCAAGACTGACCAAATGCAGTTACTTGTCATAATCCCTAAGTTTTGCCTAGATTGCCCTCTCGAGTTTTCAATCTACCGGGATGATTATTTCTATTTTTGTCTCTAATTTTTGCATGGATCGCCCTTTCAGTTTTTCAGCCTACCGAGATGCTCACTTTTGCCTAAGCCGCCCTTTCGGGTTTTCAACTTAGCGATCTGTTCTTTTTATTTGTTTAGGCGAAGTATTTCTTCACTGTGTCGACATTCATATGACGAGTGAACTTTTCACTATCCATAGTTGTAAGAATTAATGCACCACCAGAGAAGGCTCTCTTAACAACATATGAGCCTTCATAGTTAGGAGTCCACTTGCCCCTAGAATCAGTAGTAAAAGTCGAGATCTTTTTTAGCATGAGGTCACGTTCTCTGCACACACAAAGTCGAACCTTCTTGTCAAAAGCTTTCTTCATTCTCTGCTGATATAACTGGTCATGATACAAGGTCGTCATTATCTTCTCTTCAATCAAATTTAACTAATTGTATCTACTTTGACACTATTCAGTCTCAAATAATTCAGCTTCCATCAAAACTCTCATAGAAGGGATTTCAACTTTTATCGGGAGCACTGCTTCCATACCATAAACAAAAGAGAAAAAGGTTTCCCCTATTGAAGTATGGACGAATGTATGATACCCATGCAAAGCAAAAGGGAGCATCTTATACCAATCCTTGTATGTAACGACCATCTTCTTAATGATCTTCTTGATATTCTTATTAGCGGCTTCAACAATCCCATTTATCTTAGGTATGTAAGGAGAAGAATTATGATGCTCAATCTTAAACTCATCGCATAATTCCTTCATCATCCTGTTGTTCAAATTCGATCCATTATCAGTGATAATCTTTCTTGGAATACCATACTGACAAATGATTTAATTCTTGATAAACCGGACCACTACTTGCTTAGTCACATTGGCATATGATACCGCTTCAACCCACTTGGTAAAATAATCAATAACCACCAAAATGAAATGGTTCCCGTTCGACGCTTTAGGATTAATCATTCCAATCATATCAATGCCTCAGATGGATAAAGGCCATGGGGAAGAGATAACATTGAGAGGAGTTTGGAGACACATGAATTTTATCAGTATAAATCTGGCACTTATGGCATTTCTTCACATATTTGCAACAGTCAGATTCCATTGTCAGCCATAGTAACCTGCTCTTAACATCGTTTTAGCCATTGCATGCCATTTTCATGGGTACCAAAGGGTCCTTCATGAGTTTCTTTCATTAACATGCATGCCTTGTGTCTATCCATGCATCTGAGCAAAACCGTGTGATAATTTCTTTTATACAACACATCATCATTCAAGAAGAAACTACCAGCCAATCTTCTCAAAGTTTTCTTATCCTTCTTAGATACCCCAAGTGGGTACTCTTGATATTGAAGAAAGCATTTAATATCATAATACCAAGGTTTATCATCAACGACATCTTCAACTACAAACACATGAGCTGGTCTTTCAAGACGCATAACATCAATTTTTGTCACATCATTCCATCGATTCACCATAATCATGGAGGATAAAGTTGCTAAAGCATCTGCCATCTGATTCTCTGCTCTAGGTATATGGTGAAACTCAACCTTGTTGAAGAAAGTTGCCAACCTTCTTGCATAATCTCGATAAAGAACCAAATCAGGTTGACGTGTCTCCCACTCCCCTTTAATCTGATTAATCACTAGGGTTGAATCTCCGTAAACATCAAGAATCTTGATTCTCAAATTAATAGCTTCTTCCAGGCCCATAATACACGCTTCATAATCTGCCACATTATATGTGCAAGTGAACACTAACCTTATAGTGAAGGGAATATGAGAACCATGAGGTGTAACAATTATTTCCCCAATACCATTGCCATACTGATTAACAGCTCCATCAAAAATCAAACCCCAACGGGATCTAGGATCAGGCCCTTCATCAGGTAATGGCTCCTCATAATCTTTAACCTTTAGATACATCACATCCTCATCAGGAAAATCAAACCTGATAGGTTGATAATCATCAATTGGCTGGTGTGCCAAATGATCTTCCTTTTATCGCTTTTTGAGTTTAGTACTCGATATCATATTCAGGCAATAACATTTTACAACGAGAAATCCTCCCAGTTAAAGTAAGCTTTTCAAAAATATACTTAATTGGATCCATTTGGATATCAACCAAGTAGTATAATTCAACATATACTGGCGGAGGCGCTTGGCAGCCCAAGCTAAAGCACAACATGTCTTTTCAAGCATGGAGTACCAAGACTCGCAGTCAGTAAACTTCTTACTTAAGTAATAAATGACATATTCTTTTCGACCAAATTCATCTTGCTGACCCAGAACACATCCCATAGAATCTTCCCACACAATTAAATACACAATCAGATGTTTTCCTTCCACACGAAGAGATAAAATCAGAGGTTCTAGCAGATATTCTTTAATTCTTTCAAAAGCTTTCTGACAATCCTCTGTCCACACATAACCCTGATCTTTGCATAGAAGCTTGAAGATCAGCGCACATGTGGCAGTCATATTGGATATAAATCGGGAGGTATAACTCAAACGTCCCAAGAATTCTCTTAATTGTATTTTTGTTTTGGGTGTAGGCATTTCTTGAATAGCTTTAACTTTACCAGGATCAACTTCAAGGCCTTTCTGGCGGATGTCGCACCTCGAAAAATCAATTCGAACATACGACCCTTGCGCTAAAGACGCAGAATACGGTTCGACAGAGTATCCACTGAACTTTATTTATCCCGAAAAGACGAGAAAGGAAAATATCGAGAAAACCTCTTAAAACAAAAGGACATGAGCAAGGTTGTCGCAACCAATGTTCCGAGTTCGGGAGTCGGTTATGCGAGGGGAAGGTATTAGTACCCTTCACGTCTGTTGTACTCAACGGGAACCTCTTAGTACGATTTGTGATGAGCGTTATCTAAGCTTGCTTGTTTTTTTCTCAATGATAAATGTGAATTGGTAAGATAAAAGGATAACGATGCTAGGGGAAATGGGTGGTTATATGATAGGGTGCTCGCCAAGGATTGGGGCCCTTGTGCCTACGTATGATCATTTGGAAGAGAATGAGAAATCAGTGCTCTCGTAGTTCGACTACGAGAAAATTTAGGGGAGAAACGGAAAATGGAGGGAAGGTAGAGAAAAATGGAAGTGTGGAAATAATGGAAAAAAAGAAAAGGTAGCTCGCCAAGATCATCGCCATCTTGTGCCTACGTATTTTACATTCAGACAAGAATGAAGAATCGGAGCGTTCGTAGTTCATGGTAACGACCACGCAAAGATGGGGTTGGATTTGTTTGAAGTTTGGTTGAAAAACGAAAGATTGACTGACAAAAAATCCAAGGGGCGTGCCTCGAGAGTTGTCACTCAAAAATCCAAGGAACACGAGATTCCAAGAACTCATTTCTTTTGAAGTTGATTGAAAATGTTTTGAGGAAAAGTTGAACATTTTGAATTTAAAAGAGTGAACGAATAACAAACCAAGGGGCGTGCCTCGAGAGCCATTCATTCGAATATTCAAGGAATGCTAAACTCCAAGAATATCCTTCTTTTGTAAATTTGACTATGAAAATATTCAAATAAATATTAGTTATTTTAAGATGAAAGGGTGAATGAATGACAACCCAAAGCATGCACCTTAAGAGTCATTCATTCGGAGATTCAAGGAATGCTAGACTCCAAAAATCTTCTTCTTTCGTTATTTATTTAAGAAAGCGTTTGAATAAAAGATTGAATCGAATAGGTTGCTAAAAGAGGTGGACTGTGAGGCAAAATGGCATTCGATTTACAACTTGGCTAAAATACTGTTTGATGTTGGATCAAGGGTTTGAAAATGGTTCGATAACAATTGCTTTTGCAAAGACGTGGTGGAATGGAAGTTGGTTTGAAAACGGCTCAACGACGATTCAAGGGTTTGGTTGAAAATGGAACCAGCTTGACAAGGGTTAGGTTGCGAGAAACGATACTAGTCCCTAAGGGTGCTCCTAATAACGAAACCACGATAAAATGTGAGAGCGTGTCTGATAGGTTGATGGCGAATGCGGATGAGCACTCGACTTACGAGGGGTGTTTGAAAATGGCTTGATGACAAATTGAGGATTAGTTTGAAAATGGTTTAATCTACGCTAGTCCCTAAAGGTTCTCTTAGAAGATAAACCATAATCAAAGAAATATGAATGCGTACATCGAAATGGGAGAGGGATACATGTCAGTTACACATGATTTCATGAAATAAAAGGTCTCGTTGTATGGTAGCCCAAGAGGAAGCCGTGTGCGTGCGAGGTGTTCTAAACTATGCCTTGAACAAAAGTCTGACAAAATCTCCAAGCTAGGGTTTTTGATATAGTCCAAATTCCGTTGTCCGGACAAGTAACCAACAGTCCACCAATTTAGGCTTTTATTGTTTTGATAATTGTTATGTGTTTTTGAATATGTGAATAAGATGAACAAGATGAATATGAATTTGAACAATATGAATAATATGGCAAGATATATAACAATATAATCAAGATAATATTCACAATAGTATAATCAAGATAATATTAACGAGTATATGAGCAAGATGATAAAATCAGGGTATATTGACTGAAAATAAAATAGGAGTATATTGAGTGAAAGTAAAACAAGAATGTATTGACAGAAAGTAAAGTTAGTCGTTAGTTGATTTGTGAATTGAATCGGGACGAAATGTAGAGCTAAACCGTTGTAGCTCGATCTATGACGAAGATCAAGCTATAGGAGGCCGCACAAGTTGATATCCGTGCTAAAAACACGATGGAAGAATGACATTGAGGATTATTTTCCAATGTAATCGTGTCACACAGACCAAAAAAGGGTGTGATCTCGTCTTAATCACAAACTAGTGTCGATTAATTGAAGGTAACCTATCACGATCCCAGAGTATAGAAAATGATTCCAATGATCATTTTCTACATATTTGATATAATGAAGATTATCAACCTCGATAAATCAACATTTATGAATAAAACACTTTCGTTGATCGAAATTGAAATCGAAAAGAGAAGGCAAGGATAAGTCAAAATGGAATAAGAATGGTTAGAAAAGAAGGTGGTCTCATCTTAATCAAGATTTTACATCGATAAATCAAAAATCTATGATATTAGATTTTCATCAACCAAAATGAAATAAAGTGAATACAATCGAAAATGAGAAACGAAGACCAAAATATCTAACGAAAAGTCTAATAAAAACTAATTGGAATTATTAACAAAAATGATTAAAAGGAAGTATAAAAAATAATAATATTTTTAATAAACATTTTAGCCAAAAAAAAAAGCAATGGATAAAAATGAAATAAAATCTTTAATCAAAAGAAAAAGGGGGTGTGTAAATATATGGTGGGTGTTGAGAGCATATGATAGAAGTCAAATGGGCTTAAAGCCCATGGCCTCATCAAAAACACGGTTGGCCACAGTTCTCTTGGAAACCCAAAATGATTTTGTGTTCGATAATAAATAATAAGGTTAAAACATTCATTAAAAAAACAAAAATCAATATGGAAGGTTGATGTGGTGAACACAGTGCCAAGGTCAACAACAAGTTCAAAACAATAACGCGTCGTATTCTTTTATTCAAAGAAAAGCAAATTAAAATCAGAGGCAAAAAAAAACCATTAGAAACGACGACAGGCGAAGAATAGTTACGCAACAACCTTCTCCGCGCAGCTTTAAGTTCAACTCACTCTCGTTTCTTGTTCGCAATCACTTATGTTCAATTTCTAGGTTTGTACCGCGTTTGGATCTTGTTTTTTCGTCTCAATATCTTCTCCAATTTCTTCTTCTTCCCTATTCTATTTTGATTGGGTTTTATGAATTGATTTGGTTTTCTGGGTGTTTCGGAATGAGTTGGAGAAGGGTTAATTTTGGGTGAGGTTTAATGGTTGAAGAAGGATCTGGAAAGATGGTTTTTAAGTTTGACGAAAATGGTTGAAGGTCGAAAGAAGGTGAGTTTTGGAATGGTTCAAGAAATCCTCCTTTTTGTGAGTTTTGGAATGGGTTAGGATTTATAGGGGAGGATTGGAGGGTCTTTCAGGAATGTGCTGGTAACATTTTTGTAGTGTGGAGTCAATAGATTTGTGTTAATGTTTTGGTTTTTTCTCAGCTAGTAGGATGTGGTGCATAGTGTGTACAACTCATGAGGTTTGTTACTGCAAGTAATCAAGGCTGTGTGCTTATGTTGTGAGATAATGGTTGTGATTTTATTGTTTATTGCAGGGTGGATGCATGATATTCGTGCGAGACGGTAAAGTTGTGTGAGCTATTTGTTGCACCCCAAATTTTGACCCCTTAGATCCTCATCATCATTTTAGGATCATATTCATTTGATTATCTAACCCTAACCTATTTCAAGTTTGTCTTTGTCAAGATACAGGAATCAGGGTTTTGTACAGCTGAAATCGAGGTTTCGAGGGTTAATCAGTCAACGTTTTGGATTGGTTCTCTTTGAATTGAGTCTCCACATCATCAAATGTATTCCATTGGATCAAGTATGAATCCAATTCGAGGTTTTCACCTAGGAATTAAGAATAGTGCAGTTCAGGATACCCGATTAGGGTTTTCAATTAGGAAAAGTCAACTGTAGTTTGACTTTTGATTTAAAAGGTGTTTCAATGGTGGGATCATGGTCCATGAAGTTCCTATGGCTTAGTAAAGTCTACTCAAGAATTTTCAAGGCCTCAAAATACCCGGAACATCAACATTCGACTCGGTAGCCACCGTACCATCGTTCGGTTAACCGAAAAGTCAACTCTTCACTCATGAGGAATTTGACCTCAAGATGGGAATCAAAAATGGTCCTAATGACATATTACACCTACCCATGAAGTTTCATGACCATTGGATCAAGGGTTAGGGAGTAATCGCAAAAGTTGGGAAATTAAGGTTTTGAAAAGGGCAAAGCCATAACTCCTTAACCACACAAGGGTTTTTGACCTAATTTCAAGGGGAATGAGTTCCTAACACAAGCATAAATATTGTAGTACCTAATTGGGTATTTTTAAAAAGTACAAGTGGGTTCCATAACTCTTCCTGGTTAGAGAGAACCAAGATCCACAAGTTGGCAAAAACTCACATTCGCAAAACTAGGTCAGCATGAGTTTTTTTATTCCAAAACCTCTCCAAATTGATGCTAATCAAAGACTAAACCTCATTTATGATGTTTGCATTGATAATGAATATTTTTAATATCAATTCCCATGAAAATGGCACAAAGATCAAAGGAAATCATTATTTAATGCAAGTTGCAAAAGTGAATAGTGAAGAAAGAGAAAAAAGTGTGGCTACCCTTGTCAAATCATCAACTTTACTTCAACAAGTCACCTCCTAACCTATCAAGCATGATGAAAACAATATATAGGGCATGGAGAATATCTTAGTAGAGTGGCTTAAAGACGAGTATGAAGATTGCATTGGAAAACTCAAAGATTTTCATGATGGAAGGTTAATATTGGCAATTTGCTTCACTTTTGCCCATACCTTGATCCAAGGCCTTTGGCTATAAATAGAACTCACTTCCTACATCACAGTTACACCAGTTCCATGATAGAAACCATATAGAACTCTCTCCCTTACACAATCACCAAATTCTTGCAAAATCTCATTAAGTCTCCAAAATCCCTCAAAATCTATTTTTGCAAAACACCTTCCAAAACCATTTCCAAACTTTTTCCAACTCAAGAAACACTTCAAACACATCAAATATGATGTATTGAAGCTATCCAAATCACTTACACACTTATGTAACAAGGTTTGAGTGAGTTGGTCTTTGAAATCTTTGTATTTTAGAGTTTTTCCTTCATTTACAAGGCATTTCGTCCACTAGCTTGCTTGGAGGTTGTTTGGAGCATCTATTCATCAACCTAGGAACATTTTAAGACCTTGTAAGAGCTCTCAATAACTCTGGTTTTATTATTTCTTAAGCTTGCTTCAAGAGGTAAACCTAAAACTCATAAATGTGAACTTTCTACTTGCATTTCACATGCTACCATGAATGTTTTTAGGGTTTTCACCTTCCTATCTCTCATTTATTCATTTCAAAACTTTAATTTCATTATCTTTTGAGTTTTATTTTAAAGTTATGATTTTGGCTTGTTAGCATCCTTGTGTACTTGATTTTGACTAAAACTCTTTCTTGTAAGCATTTGTGTGTAATCATCATTAAAACTTGAAAGTTTTCTCCCATGAAGTTTTGAACTTCTCACTTACATTTGTTCTGACATTATTTGATTAGGCATGATGCCTGTAAGTATACATGTCATCTTGTAAGTCCTAATGATACCTCATCTTTGTTAAGATCCCCTTCCATCTTTATTAAGATGTACCCCATTCTTCGTTAAGATATGCTTTGGTTTTCACCTTTCATTAAGTCTTGAAAGAACTTTCCCCTTCTAGATATTATAATATCTTAATGTTTGCTTTGGTCGAAACCATTTATCTTGATTGGAATCATTGATATCATAATATCTTAATGTTTGTTTTGGTTGTAACCATTTATCTTGATTGAAATCCTTTCTTATTATAATATGCTTGTTTATTATTGGTTGTAACCATATCCCTTATATTCATCATGTGTGAATGTTTATGCTTTGTTAAGTTGTTTCCCAAGTGATAGAACTTGTTAGTTCTTATCCAATTGCCTCATCTTTTCCCATTCCAAAGGAAAGTCTCTCTATTGACCCTTGGGTCATAGATAGCTCATTAACCTCATAGGTATGGATAGAACCTTCTCCCCCTGTTGGTCTGGATAGAACCAATAGCATTTAAACTCATAGGTCTGGATAGAACCTTCTCCCCCTGTTGGTCTGGATAGAACCAATAGGATTTAAACTCATAGGTCTGGATAGAACCTTCTCCCCCTGTTGGTCTGGATAGAACTAATAGGATTTAAACTCATAGGTCTGGATAGAACCTTCTCCCCCTTTTGGTCTGGATAGAACCAATAGGATTTACATCATAGGTCTGGATAGAACCTTTTCCCCTTTTGGTCTGGATAGAACCAATAGAACTTAAACTCATAGGTCTGGATAGAACCTTCCCCCCCATTTCTGTTGTGGTGAGAATTGTGATACCAAGCTATTGATTAACTTGAATCTTTAATTCTTAAGTTACAACGGACTTTAATTTATCCAAAGGAAAGGTCTAAAGAAAGAAAGAACCCTTTTCGCGATGTAACAACAACGCTAAGAGATTCGGGGATCGGGGGTTGGTTATGCCTAGGGTAGGTATCTCACATCCTAAACATCTGTAGTACTCTACAAGAACCTTTTGTTTGTTTGCATGCTAAGTTTGGTAAATGTTTGCTAAGGATTGGGATTGGGTAAAAGGTGTAGGGTGGTAGGTAAAGACCTAAGGATTATTTCTAAGTTTGCTCGCAAAGACGTCGCATCCTCTGCCTACATATCCTAACTAGGATAGAATCAGAGCAATCGTAGTTCACCTCACTAGGGATGAAGAACACTTGATTGTGATCAATGTTCAAAGGGGAACAAACATATCCATGCTTGTGTAGAGTTTCACAAAACTCTCTAGATCTATGTTAAACACTCAAGAAAGGGGAGTAAGTAATCATTTCCATGATTCTTACGTAGAGTTAACCAAACTTTATCCTAAAGTTCTACGTTGTAAGACCAATTGGTTCTATCCAGACCAAAAGGTGGGAGAAGGGGGAAAGGTTGCTCGTCAAGATATCGCATCTTGTGCCTACGTATTCTCATTGTCCAATGAGAAATCAGAGCGGTCGTAGTTCGGGCACGAACTATAGAATAAGGATCTATTGGTTCTTTCCAGACCAAAAAGAGGGAGAAGGCTCTATCCATGCCTAATGAGTTAAATCCCATTGGTTATATCCAGACCAAAAGGGGGGGAGGTTCTATCCAGACCTATGAGTTTAAGTCCTATTGGTTCTATCCAGACCAAAAGGGGAAAAGGTTTTATCCAGACCTATGATGTAAATCTTATTGGTTCTATCCAGACCAAAAGGGGAGGAAGGTTCTTTCCAGACCTATGATTTAAATCCTATTGGTTCTATCCAGACCAAAAAGGGAAAAGGTTCTATCCAGACCTATGATGTAAATCCTATTGGTTCTATCCAGACCAAAAGGGAGAGAAGGTTCTATCCAGACCTATGAGTTATCCTATTGGTTCTATCCAGACCAAAAAAGGGGGAAGGTTCTATCCAGACCTATGAGTTTATTGAGCTATCTATGACCCAAAGGTCAATAGAGAGACTTTCCTTTGGAAGGGAAAAGATGAGGCAACTTGGATGAGAACTAAAGAGTTTCATCACTTTGGGGAAATAAACATAACAAAGCATAAACATTCAAACATGATGAATATAAAGAGATATGGTTACAACCAAGAATAAACAAGCACATTACAACAAGCAAGGATTTCAATCAGGATGAATGGTTACAACCAAAAGCAAGCATTTAAGATATTACAATATCAAGCAATGATTTCAATCAAGATAAATGGTTACAACCAAAGCAAACATCAAGATATTACAATATCAATGATTTCAATCAAGGTAAATGGTTACGACCAAAGCAAGCATCAAGATATTATAATATCTAGAAGTGGAAATTTCTTTCAAGACTTAATGAAAGGTGAAAACCAAAGCATATCTTAACGAAGAATGGGGTACATCTTAATAAAGATGGAAGGGGATCTTAACAAAGATGAGGTATCATTAGGGCTTACAAGATGACATGTATACTTACAGGCATCATGCCTAATCAAATAATGTCAGAACAAATGTAAGTGAGAAGTTCAAAACTTCATGGGAGAAAACTTTCAAGTTTTAATGATGATTACACACAAATGCTTACAAGAAAGAGTTTTAGTCAAACTCAAGTACACAAGGATGCTAACAAGCCAAAATCATAACTTTAAAATAAAACTCAAAAGAGAATGAAATTAAAGTTTTGAAATGAATAAATGAGAGATAGGAAGGTGAAAACCCTAAAAACATTCATGGTAGCATGTGAAATGCAAGTAGAAAGTTCACATTTATGAGTTTTAGGTTTACCTCTTGAAGCAAGCTTAAGCAATAATAAAACCAGAGTTATTGAGAGCTCTTACAAGGTCTTAAAATGTTCCTAGGTTGATGAATAGATGCTCCAAACAACCTCCAAGCAAGCTAGTGGACGAAATGCCTTGTAAATGAAGGAAAAACTCTAAAATCCAAAGATTTCAAAGACCAACTCACTCAAACCTTGTTACATAAGTGTGTAAGTGATTTGGATAGCTTCAATACATCATATTTGATGTGTTTGAAGTGTTTCTTGAGTTGGAAAAAATTTGGAAATGGTTTTGGAAGGTGTTTTACAAAAATAGATTTTGAGGGATTTTGGAGACTTAATGAGATTTTGCAAGAATTTGGTGATTGTGTAAGGGAGAGAGTTTTAGATGGTTTCTAGCATGGAACTGGTGTAACTGTGATGTAGGAAGTGAGTTCTATTTATAGCCAAAGGCCTTGGATCAAGGTATGGGCAAAAGTGAAGCAAATTGCCAATATTAACCTTCCATCATGAAAATCTTTGAGTTTTCCAATGCAATCTTCATACTCGTCTTTAAGCCACTCTACTAAGATATTCTCCATGCCCTATATATTGTTTTCATCATGCTTGATAGGTTAGGAGGTGACTTGTTGAAGTAAAGTTGATGATTTGACAAGGGTAGCCACATTTTTTTCTCTTTCTTCACTATTCACTTTTGCAACTTGCATTAAATAATGATTTCCTTTGATATTTGTGCCATTTTCATGGGAATTGATATTAAAAATATTCATTATCAATGCAAACATCATAAATGAGGTTTAGTCTTTGATTAGCATCGATTTGGAGAGGTTTTGGAATAAAAAAACTCATGCTAACCTAGTTTTGCGAATGTGAGTTTTTGCCAACTTGTGGATCTTGGTTTTCTCTAACCAGGAAGAGTTATGGAACCCACTTGTACTTTTTAAAAATCCCCAATTAGGTACTACAATATTTATGCTTGTGTTAGGAACTCATTCCCCTTGAAACCAGGTCAAAAACCCTTGTGTGGTTAAGGAGTTATGGCTTTGCCCTTTTTAAAACCTTAATTTCCCAACTTTTGCCATTACTCCCTAACCCTTGATCCAATGGTCATGAAACTTCATGGGTAGGTGTAATATTTCATTAGGACCATTTTTGATTCCCATCTTGAGGTCAAATTCCTCATGAGTGAAAAGTTGACTTTTCGGTCAACCGAACGATCGATCGGTGGCTACCGAGTCGAATGTTGATGTCCCGGGTATTTTGAGGCCTTGCAACTTCTTGAGTAGACTTTACTAAGCCATAGGAACTTCATGGACCATTATCCCATCATTGGAACACCTTTTAAATCAAAATTCAAACTACAGTTGACTTTTCCTGATCGAAAACCCTAATCGGGTATCCTGAACTGCATTGTTCTTAATTCCTGGGTGACAACCTCGAATTGGATTCATACTTGATCCAATGGAATACATTTGATGATGTGGATACTCAATTCAAAGAGAACCAATCCAAAATGTTGACTGATTAACCCTCGAAACCTCGATTTCGGCTATACAAAACCCTGATTCCTGTATCTTGACAAAGACAAACTTGAAATAGGTTAGGGTTAGATAATCAAATGAATATGATCATAAAATGATGATGAGGATCTAAGGGGTCAAAATTTGGGGTGCAACAGTTGCCCCTATTTAAATATCTTCACTAGATGGCGATGAGAGATGACAATCCTCATTGAATCGTAGTGGAAGGTATTTAAATATAGCAAACCAGAAATTTTGTCCCTTAGATCCGATGGTATGCAAAAGGACAAATGCTGAAATGCAATGAGTTCTAAATGGTGTTTTATGATGCTTGAATGCAAGACAGATGCAGACACACGAGCAAATATAAAAGAACGACAATACGACGAGTAACCTCTCACGAGGGACCCGACACACTGGGGAAAGATTCGAGGCAAAGTAAGCAAGATGGTTTAAACATGACTAAAGATGCTGTTCAAGGGAATCTTTCACACATGGGACACAAATTCCACCAGGGAAGACACATCTTCACTGGGGAAAAGACGGAACAGAGACACGAACCTCACTGGGGATAACCAGATGAGAAATTTCCTATAACGAAGAGTTCAAACGGGATCTTCAGGAAAAGGTTAGAAACAAGGCTGGACGCGCCGGGGAAGTTAGTATACACTAGTTCTCCGAGACTCGACTGGGAAAGCAAAAGCTTCAATGGGGAAACCGGTGACGACCAGAACAACAAATAGTTTCAAGTGGTGTTAGTTTTCACTAGACTTACTGGGGAGGATGGCGACGACCAAACCAAAGTTACAATTACAATTGGGAATTCCAAACAATATTGATAAAACACAGGACTTTGGCTGGGAAAATTGGTAACAACTGACTAATAACGATTAATTTTCAAGCAATGCCAGTAACCACTGGATTTAGAAAGAACTGGATTTTCAAAGAGTTTGGTGACGACCAGGTTTGCAAACAGGAAGCATAAATATATCCCTCAATACTTTAGGAACAAAAGCTAATCTCCTCAAAGCGTTAGGATACAGCAGAGACACAACCCTCAACACGTTAGGATTGTATCCAGGCTCTCAAAATATTAGGAACGAAAGCTGAACATCCTCAATACATTAGGATATAGAAGAGACACCACCCTCAACACATTAGGATTGGACGAAGACCCTCAAAACCTTATGATCAAAAACTAATACCCTCAAAATATTAGGATATAGAACACTTCATGCAAATGCAACCACTTTAGTCTCTGGGAATTTCTGAACTCGGGATTCAAAGTATACATCTCCAAAGGTACACAACCTGTGCTCGGGATGGCAACAAACATCTTCCAACGGTACAAAACCTGTGTTTAGAATCAAACAGTACATCTCCAAAGGTACGAAACCTGAGCTTGGGATGGCAACAAACATCTATCTCCAAAGGTACACAACCTGTGCTCGGGATAAAAACAAACATCTTCCAAAGGTAAAAAACCTGTGCTTGGAATCAAACAGTACATCTCCAAAGGTACGAAACCTGAGCTTGGGATCGCAACAAACATCTATCTCCAAAGGTACACAACCTATGCTCGGGATAGAAACAAACATCTTCCAAAGGTACAAAACCTGTGCTTGGAATCAAACAATACATCTCCAAAGGTACGAAACCTGAGCTTGGGATGGAAACTAATATCTATCTCCAAAGGTACGAAACCTGAGCTTAGGATAGAAACAAACTTCTTCTAAAGGTACGAAACCTGTGCTTGGAATCAAACAATACATCTCCAAAGGTACGAAACCTGAGCTTGGGATAGAAACAAACCTCTTCCAAAGGTACGAAACTTGTGCTTGGAATCAAACAATACATCTCCAAAGGTACGAAACCTGAGCTTGGGATGGAAACCATCGTGACTTAGTTTGGAATGATACACAACCAAATTGTCAGTATTCGTCGTCCATGGATTTTCATAATGCCAAATACCAATGGGCCTTACTTGAAATATGATTGGTCACCACCAAAATTACTTATACGAGTATCCACTGGATTTTCAAACAATGCTGGTTACAACCGTGCGTCGACGTCCTTAAGATAAACTTCTCAAATGTGACTGCCATTTATCACTGGTGCAGGTTAAGCTTCTCTACAGAGACTGCCACTTACCGCTGAAGACGATTAAACTTCTCCGAAGAGACTGCCATTTATCGCTGAAGACGATTAAACTTCTCCTAAGAGACTGCCATTTATCGTTGATGAAGGTTAAGCTTCTCCCAAGATATTGCCACTCACCGCTGAAGACGATTAAACTTCTCCGAAGAGACTGCCATTTATCGCTGAATATGGTTAAGCTTCTCCCAAGAGATTGCCACTCACCCCTGAAGACGATTAAACTTCTCCGAAGAGACTGCCATTTATCGTTGAAGACGATTAAACTTCTCTGAAGAGACTGCCATTTATCGTTGATGACGATTAAACTTCTCCGAAGAGTCTGCCATTTATCGTTGAAGACGATTAAACTTATTCGAAGAGACTGCCATTTATCGTTGATGACGATTAAACTTCTCCGAAGAGACTGCCATTTATCGTTGAAGACGATTAAACTTCTCCGAAGAGACTGCCATTTATCGTTGAAGACGACGCAAAATGTTCTTCTTGCTAGATAGTGCAAAATAAATGCACGTCCAGGTAGGTTCGGCGACCGACAAGGACCAAAGTTCAATCTAGAATATAGCTAGAAAGAAACTGTCAAACAAGACTCCGACCATTGAGAAGTGAACTCGAATGGCGACTCACTTTATCCAATCATGGAAAAAGATAACTAAAGCAACCATCATCCACGAGGATTAAACTCTGTGGGGAATTGATAAAGGATGAACATTTTATGCTTAAGGGCTGACAACTCTATTGGAGAGAGACAACATACCCAATCACTGAGGAGGGAACCAAAGTGAAACAGGAACACGTAACAACCAGAGATAGAAACAATGCACGAATACTATGCATATGCTTTATGCCATGCTTATGTTTATGCTGACAAAACAGACAAAACAAAACAGGAGATGAAATAAACATCTCGACACGGAGACCCAACCAAAATTGGACATCAAAGGGATGATCATGAAGAACAACAATTCCACTTCAAGGTTACCACCTTCTTTGGGAGAAAGTAATCTTCTCAGGCCAAAACATCAAGACTTCACTTGGATTGCCATCACGAGTTTGAATTCTTTGTTGAAGGAAAATCACCAAGGGAAGTTCCAAGATCAACCGAAGTAACAACTTAATCGGGGAGCTGACAAAGGGTATCATGAGACCAAAATATTTCTGCCCCATTGATAGTATAACAATCCTCTTTTAGTGAGCAACGGATCTTGCGACAAACAGTCTTCAAACCTTTTCTGCCCCATATTACATGGTCTGTGAGAAGAATTTATAAGGATGCTTTTACAAAAGAACTGGCATAAAGATGCTTCAACTGTCTTCAAACTCTTATAGAGAGAGATTTATAAATCTCGACGTGATTGCCCTAGCTTAACGGTATTTGTACAACAAAGTCTTCAGACTGTGGAAGTAACGACTGGGGAACAAACTTGCCCCTGCTTGCTGGTAACTGCAAAAGATCTGCCCTAAACTAAACTGTTCATTGAGAGCTTCATCTGATCTCGACCTGGTCGGCTCTGATTAGCTGAACATTGTGACAAATGATTAACAAATCCTTTAAATTGGTTGCCCCAGGCTGAGCTTCCCTTATCAAGTCAAATTCCCTGGCTGACAACGCTTGTTGGGATTCCTTTGATATTGGATTGTTTTGCACGTAATGCTCTTTATTAAAAAATGGCAATTTTCAATGTAAAGTTCATGAAATATTTTGAAAACATTTTTTGATGAAACACACATGGCAGAGTGATTAAATGATCAAAGTGAAAGTGATCCAATCATTTTACAAATGATGGATAAAGTGATGAACACCTACAATTAACAAAGATCATTAGGAGTCAGGTTATCCAACCTTGCTGTAATATGCTTTCAAAATAACCTTACCTCAATTAGGTCTTTTAAGGGTTGTAACGTAGCTTGGTTCATGGTTCATGAAACAAAGGATAAAGGCTCAAAGTTATTTGTCCCACCCACTCTCCATGATGAACTCCAATCCTATGCTCAATTAACTCAAACTATATTCAGGTTCTTACAGGCTTAAGAATTGAACTGATGATAGTCAGTGATGGTTTACAAACCTAGGATTGTCACAACTCCCTTACAGTATTAGATAGCTTTTGTTATTTGAGGACTTTTTAAGAGTGATAACTCTTACAGAACTTCTCTCTTTTTATATCCCTGACTTTTGTTTGAACTTCTTTGTTCGAATGTACAGTCAATGGGATGCCCCCTTTTTGCCTAAGTCTTCTTCATAGGTTTCGACTTAGTGGGCTTTTTCTTTTTTCACTTTTCTTCTTTCTTTCGAGAAAGGGGGTGACTACCTGGTTTAATGGATTCGGTGAACCATCATCTTCTTTTATGCTGAAAAGCATCTTCGACACTTTTTGTTGTGTACGAAGGAAAACCTGAGTGCACCACTTTTATATGAAAAGTGTCTTGTATGCACATATCTTCAAGTTAACTGAGAACTACCCGCCCCCAGGTTTGAGATTTAAGGATTCTGTTTTTTTGTAAAGAAAGAAAAACTCCTACTTCTAGACTCGAAGGGGTTAACGAGGGATTATCTTCCTTATTTCTCTAGTGTTTAGGGATTGAAACAATGTCTTACATCATCGGCAAAGTTAAATTGAAAGCATATCAACAGCAGTTATAGATATAATTTTCATCATCCTCCCCAATCTTTGTTTTAAACAACAATTTAGTAAACAAAAGAAATTTTTGCATTTTTCGTATTTCATAACAATGAAAGGAAAAAGAAAGAGTGAAACGAATGGACTTAATCAAAAGATGCACAAACATTTCATTAATATTGCCAAATTCAAATAAACAACAGCTTACAAGCAAATCAAATACAAAGAAGTTACAACACATGCTGAAACAGTCTACAGCTGCCAGCCTTAGGGAATTAAGATTGTTTAACAAAACAAGGAAAGAGCACTATCAAGGGCCTTCTTCCTTAGTCCACCATATGCAGGGATGGGGTTGCTTCTTCGTCAAGCAGAAGGTTGATTTATACTCGAGGTTCGCATATCTTGAAAGATATGACTCTGGCTTCAATCATCTCTTTCACCTTATTCTTGAGGATGTAGCATTCCTCAATATCATGACCTGGCGCTCCATGATGGAAGGCGCAAAAAGCGTCAGCGGTGAAATAACTTTGGTGGCCCAGAGGAAGAACGGGTGGAAGTTCCTTTTGAACTAAACCATTCTGCAAGAGTATGGGGAACAACCTTGCATAAGGTATAGGAATACTCAGAGACCCACCATATGGCTGATTGGTGGACGAAGCCGATCCTTCTTGTCATTGGGACAAGATCAAATCTCTGATAAAATTTGTCAGACTCCTCTTGGCACATTTTACCCTCTCTAGCTCGTCACTGAGCTTCTGGTTTTCCTGTTCTTGAGTATTCATTATATCCCTGACGGTAGTAGCGAAAGCTTCAGTGTTACTCTTCAAACGAGCAACTTCTTTTCGGAGGGCTTGGTTTTCCTGCTCAAGGTGATCCATCCCTTTGAATACTAGCTTTTGTGATATACTCTCTCCCTTTTTCTCTGATATCAACAGAACACAGAATGAACCAAAGGACCGACGCGCTGAAGAATGATATGCAAAATGCTGATGCAAGTGCAAAAGCGCAACTGGTTTTACAAAACTCAGAAGTTTGATTATGTCCAAACCCCCATTTCATCAATTGTTGGAAACGTTACAGCTTTTAAAAATACCAGAGATCGACTGAGTTTTACAAAACTAGTTGTGACATGATATGCTTATGGTGATATGATGAGATGATGCACACATAACACAAAGGCAAGTATTCACAAATACAATGCATATACAAAGACCTCTTAGGCTCAAGATCAAAGCAAGGAGTCAAAGGTCTAACCATCCCCAAGGATTTATACTATGAGTTGTTTGTACCTGCCGAACGGGTTCTTAACAAAGTTCCCAGAGTCATCAACCCATCTTTCAGATATTATCAACTTCCTAAATCACTTGGTAATCGATAATATTCTCAAGAGAGTCTCGTCCAAGTGTAGTATCGCGTATCAAATACTTCGGAAATACTTCCTTATAGCCATCACACTACGTCCTAATAAGGCTAAAGTGGGGGAAAATGTAATCTAAAAGTCCACAGTGTCATGGGCTCCTTCATCGAAAGTAGCATTGTTTTCACGAATACTCGATCAACAATACTAAACTTTCAAGAGGGCCTACACTGAGCGGTGGTTTCTCAAGTTAGCTTGGTCGGGAATCAACTCCCTATAAGTCTTCTTGAATATACCACCATCCTATCATAAGTGCACTCAAGTTCGGGTATAGGACCGTCTCACCACTCAAAGCACCCAATACCCAACACACAAACAAATATATTGACAAATATACATGTTAAGCAAATATTCACAAATATAGCATACAATTAAACAAAATAGGCTAAACCCTCAAGTTTAAGTCGTCCCCAGTGAAGTCGCCATTTCTGTTACAGTGAGAATTGTGATACCAAGCTATTGATTAACTTGAATCATTAATTCTTAAGGTACAACCGGACTTTAATTTATCCAAAGGAAAGGTCTAAAGAAAGAAAGAACCTTTTTCGCGATGTAACGAAAACGCTAAGAGATTCGGGGATCGGGGGTTGGTTATGCCTAGGGTAGGTATCTCACATCCTAAACATCTGTAGTACTCTACAGGAACCTTTTGTTTGTTTGCATGCTAAGTTTGGTAAATGTTTGCTAAGGATTAGGATTGGGTAAAAGGTGTAGGGTGATAGGTAAAGACCTAAGGATTATTTCTAAGTTTGCTCGCAAAGACGTCGCGTCCTTTGCCTACTGTTGCACCCTAATTTTTGACCGTAAGATCCCACCTCCTTGTGCTTACTTTCTTGCTTGTTTTATTTTATTTTTGTTTATTACGGCTAACTAGTTTGTGCATGCACATTAATGTCTAAGTATAGATGCCAACAATAGCATCACAGGAACGTGTCTAGTACATTTGGGTTTGAAGTTCACCATCCAAGAATTCAAGCTTAATTTAAGGAGATTTTTGCACGTGAATAAATTTATCAGATTCAAGTCAAATTCAGGGTGCACCAACCGTTTTCAAGACTCAACTTGCAAGAATTCGTGACTATAGTGAATTCAGACTATATAATTAAAGCTCTACCTCTCCACGACCATTTTCTTCCACTCACACCTGCTTCTCATGTATTCGGGTTAATGTTGGACATTCTCATAAAAGTAAATCCACTTCACGTATTGGTGATTAATATCTCTTGATGGTTTAAGTTTGGAGCATTATCTTCACGTGTGTTGGTATTTCATTTAATGATTTCAAGGATTCAAGGACCCTTAGATTACAAATAGGAAAATTCCACGCAAAAGTAAATCTTTACAAATCAACAAGGTTTTTTCATGTGAAGATAGAAGGACCAAACGCGCTGAATGTGTACAAGGAGGAAAATTCCACACAAGGCAATTATTTATTTATAATACATATGAGTTTCTTTACAATACATTACAACTCTAATCAAATTTTTCGAAGACATTCAACAAATTATCCTGTTACAGCCTTGCCAATTTAACCATTAGGGACAAATAATTGGCCTTTTGCACCTGCTAAAGAATCTAATGTGGTAAAGTCTGAAAAGCATCAGGCTCAATAAAAACAATTTTCTCATAAAATGGAAGTTCCAGTTTCCAATGTGTCCACCAACATGTCGATCAGCATATCCTCGCCGTCATTCAGCGCCGAAAGGATGTCTTCCAAGAGACATTATTGCTACACAGATTGAAGGACATTGTATAGCCACGAGTGGAATAGGCTAATAAACCTGCCAACAAAATCTGATAAAGTTAATAATGTAATAAACAACCTTTGGGCAAAGGACAATAGCGACACGTAATGAACAGACAAAATCAGGATGTAGTCCTTGGTCAAGAACTTACAACAAACCGACTGCGAGTAAAATTATCAAGGAAAGTTCGCAGAATTTCTCGTGCCATGTATCTTGCAAATACTTTGAAGTCCAAAGTCACAGCCCCGGTTCTCTTATCGTTCACTGATCGCATTCTTCCTGCAGCTTCCAAGTCATACTACAGAAACAACATGAAGAGGCCAAAAGCATGTTTCGCAGCTACACATTCTGCACCACCATCTCTGCGAGAAACATCATTAACAAACTCAACTAGTGCTCAGATACCAAAATGCTAAAGTAAACTTAGAGGTGGATGAATCTGATACCTTCTCCATGCTAGCTAACTACTTTAGAAAGTCATGCACCGAGCCGTCTAGTAAATTTCTTCAAGAAAGTCTGAGATCATACTATGCTAGTTGTGAGGGTAAACCAGAAAGTAACTTATGGGCGTACAAATACGAGCCAACCAAGGCTGTTGAGGTATGTCGTAACGACGAAGTTGTGAACTTTCTGAGTGACGGGCTGCATCAGTGGCAAGAAAGACAGTACAAACCCAGGGATGAAGCATCCAATAAAGATACAAGTGTCACGCAAGATGATTCAAAAGATATGGACGGAAAGGATCCACTGCAGAAGATTCTTTTAATTACAGGACTAACAGGAGGCACAAGTCTGCTACCACTGTCTGCACTTTCTGGCAAGAAACAAATCCTGACCAGTCAAAGCTCTGCAAACTGAATTGAAGCAAAGGTGATAAAAAGAATGCTAATACCTCGTGCCGTGAAGGATACTTTCAGCATTACCTAAAGACTCCAAGCCATGATCTTCTCCTCCGAGTTTCGTACCTGGAATTGCAAAAAGGATAGTTATTGATTTACTAAAACATAACAGGATAGATCGAGAAACTCCAAGGTTACCTCCTGCAGCAAGATTGAAAACCAGCCTCATTTTTAGATTAAGGTGGAACAGGGGCATTTGTTGAACAGCCTGTTTAATGCTTCAACCTACAACTCTTAGTTATTGGCTTTAAGGGGAATAAATTGCAACATCTGGACTGCTTCAAGATCCCTGAATTTTATCATTGACCTCCTCTTGTAATTCACTACCAAGCCAGTCACTAGACAAGAAAGAATGGATTGTAAGCCCTCGTTAGCACATTCAATAGTGGCACCAATTTCGGCTCTAAGATATTCCAATGGCTTGCCTGAGCTGCCCAAGGCTTATTTCATCCCTCCTACAGAGAATGCCAACATGTTAAACTATCTGCAGTATACTGTTAGATTTCAGAAAGATAATGTTGCTAATCAACGCAAACACATAGTTCATATATGAGCAGTCGTGGCTTAGAATTTTGAATCAAAACTAAAACCAGAGGAATATAGATTGAGCTTGGAAAGAATATACCCTGCATCACCATTTTTTTTCGTGAAGGTTCTCTAGCAGACGCACCAAGCACGAAGTCTCCCCCCTTTGGGCTTCTAATCCACCTTTTGGCCCAAGACGTTTGCTTTCCACACCTGCCAAGTCATGATCAAATAAACGTTTAGAGAATATTCATAGAATAATAGAAGATGCTATCAAATCAGATTGAATCGCAAATCAAAGATTTGAATATCAATTAAACAGGTCATCACTACCATCACCGAAAAAGGAAAATTTCAATTGGATTTGTCCCAAATGGGAAAACCTAAATCCATGTTTAAGACAACAATCAAAGTGTTTTTCATTCAGAAGCCTATATATATAAAGAGGATAGTAAACAAGAGAGAGGGGAGAGGTCGAAAATTATCGTAAGGAGGAGATTGTCATAAGAACACCAAATTCGAAAACCTAGTTTGAGAAAGGAAGGAACTCATCTTATTTCCGTTGACGAAGCCGATTCCATCCGCCACGACTCCAAACCGCTCCTCAGCTCTGGCGCCACTGCGATCATCAAATCATCGGTAATGCTCTGTTCTTCTCCTTATTATTAAACTTTGATGTCTCTGGTTTTGATTTTAGGTTAGAAATATAGAAGGAGATGATGAGGGGAAGGAACCGGTCGTGATTTGGGAAAGGGAGGATGCGGATTGTGGATCGATTTGGGGGAGAAAACTAGGGTTTCTTTTTTTTCGTTTTTGTTTGTTTGTTGGTTCTGTACAACTTTGTCGTAATGATCATACACAACATACAATCACCACACAACACCACTAATCATACCAACTAATCTGCCACTTAATTTTATTTTAATCTTTTCTAATTTAATTAATTTCATCAACCTTTTTATAAAAATCTTTTTTTTAGGTTAAGATAACTTTTAATCAACTTTTATCTAGTCTTTTTTTTTTTAACAAATCTCTTTTTAAAATCGTCTATTAGTGATGGTTAAAATTCATCTACCTTTTATTTAGTAAAAAAATGTTTTTTTTGATAACTAAAGAAAACGGTATAATAATAGATAATAAACTTTTTTAAAAATCAACTTCTAGCCTTTTTATAATAATCAAGAGTCTTTTTAATGAACCTTTATAATATATTATAAAAAAAAGGCATTCCATAATTAATAATGACAAAACTATTTAAAATAAAAACTCACTTCATGATAATCTATAAAAATAATCTTTTATAATAATGTAAACTTTTTTTTGTAACAAGAAATCACTTCCATAATTTAAATAATTGTATATTTTTCTTGTTAATGATAACTAAACCTTTTAATATTAGAAATTCGTTTTCTTAATTAAATTAACTTCTATATGATGATAACTCTTTTTTAAAACAAATAATACAACTTTCCCATCAATTAATTCAACTCCTTCGCTTAAAATCAATCAAACACCGTAAAACCAATTCAATCGTGCACACTCACATTCACGAAACATTCACTCTCACACACTTCAGCGCTTTCATGCGTATGTGTAAGATTTATCTTCCGCATTTATCTTCTGCAAATTTAATATTATCGCATTTATTCACGCATCGCATTCCGTCCAAAGGAAAAACCTACACATGATTCAACAATCGTGTGTAGTGCATCTCATGTGCATCATATTCCCGCCTGATCCTTGATCCCATTCAAGTTGATCTCTAAGATAGTTCCTACCCCATAGGAAAGACCTTTGTCTTTTATCTTTACAACATAGAAACAAACAAACAACTCAATCAACACTACAACAAATATATTCAAACACAATAGAGAAAGATGTTAATCATATTAAGCGAGATAGAACCTCCACCCCACAACAATACAATCAATTCGTAGGAACTTTGCCTTAAGAGAGGCGTACCTCGTTGATCCCTATCCGAGTACTTGAGCCCTTCTCTTAAGACGATGCAAAGACTACATTCCTACAACTTGTGGCGATTAAATATCTCTTAAAATGAAGACTCATCTCTTCTCCTAAAACCAATCAATCAACTACCCTAAACCCGTAGGAACTTTGACCACAGTTAAAGAACTCCTCAAACCCTTTAGGGGAACTACAAATACTCTGATTCCACTCCCGTAAGGATATGTAGGCATAAGATGCGACATCTTATCGAGTATACTTATAAATAAACCACTAGGGTCCTTTTAACTTTAAGCAGATAAACCACATCAATAAACAACATAAAACAAGAGGTTCCTGTAGAGTACTACAAAAACTTAAGATGCTAGTACCTTCCCTAAGTTTAACCAACCCCCGAACCTATAACTCTCTAAACCTTGCATTTGCATTGCATTATGGGAATTTCGATCTTTATCCCTTCCTTTGGACAAATCAAAGTTCGGTTGCAAAATGAATTAAAGATTCAAACTAATCAATAGTTTGGTATCCAAATTTCACCGCGACACCTACATATCCTAACTAGGATATAATCAGAGCAATCGTAGTTCACCTCACTAGGGATGAAGAACACTTGATTGTGATCAATGTTCAAAGGGGAACAAACATATCCATGCTTGTGTAGAGTTTCACAAAACTCTCTAGATCTATGTTAAACACTCAAGAAAGGGGAGTAAGTAATCATTTCCATGATTCTTACATAGAGTTAACCAAACTCTAACCTAAAGTTCTACGTTGTAAGACCAATTGGTTCTATCCAGACCAAAAGGTGGGAGAAGGGGGAAAGGTTGCTCGTCAAGATATCGCATCTTATGCCTACATATTCTCATTGTCCAATGAGAAATCAGAGCAGTCGTAGTTCGGGCTTGAACTACAAAATAAGGATCTATTGGTTCTTTCCAGACCAAAAAGAGGGAGAAGTCTCTATCCATGCCTAATGAGTTAAATCCCATTGGTTCTATCTAGACCAAAAGAGGGGGAAGGTTCTATCCAGACCTATGAGTTTAAGTCCTATTGGTTCTATCCAGACCAAAAGGGGAAAAGGTTCTATCCAGACCTATGATGTAAATCCTATTGGTTCTATCCAGACCAAAAGGGGAGAAAGTTCTATCCAGACCTATGATTTAAATCATATTGGTTCTATCCAGACCAAAAAGGGAAAAGGTTATATCCAGACCTATGATATAAATCCTATTGGTTCTATCCAGACCAAAAGGGAGAGAAGGTTCTATCCAGACCTATGAGTTATCCTATTAGTTCTATCCAGACCAAAAAAGGGGGAAGGTTCTATCCAGACCTATGAGTTTATTGAGCTATCTATGACCCAAAGGTCAATAGAGAGACTTTCCTTTGGAAGGGAAAAGATGAGGCAACTTGGATGAGAACTAAAGAGTTTCATCACTTTGGGGAAATAAACATAACAAAGCATAAACATTCAAACATGATGAATATAAAGAGATATGGTTACAACCAAGAATAAACAAGCACATTACAACAAGCAAGGATTTCAATCAGGATGAATGGTTACAACCAAAAGCAAGCATTTAAGATATTACAATATCAAGCAATGATTTCAATCAAGATAAATGGTTACAACCAAAGCAAACATCAAGATATTACAATATCAATGATTTCAATCAAGGTAAATGGTTACGACCAAAGCAAGCATCAAGATATTATAATATCTAGAAGTGGAAAGTTCTTTCAAGACTTAATGAAAGGTGAAAACCAAAGCATATCTTAACGAAGAATGGGGTACATCTTAATAAAGATGGAAGGGGATCTTAACAAAGATGCATCTTAACAAATATGAGGTTTCATTAGGGCTTACAAGATGACATGTATACTTACAGGCATCATGCCTGATCAAATAATGTCACAACAAATGTAAGTGAGAAGTTCAAAACTTCATGGGAGAGAACTTTCAAGTTTTAATGATGATTACACACAAATACTTACAAGCAAGAGTTTTAGTCAAACTCAAGTACACAAGGATGCTAACAAGAAAAATCATAACTTTAAAATAAAACTCAAAAGAGAATGAAATTAAAGTTTTGAAATGAATAAATGAGAGATAGGAAGGTGAAAACCCTAAAAACATTCATGGTAGCATGTGAAATGCAAGTAGAAAGTTCACATTTATGAGTTTTAGGTTTACCTCTTGATGCAAGCTTAAGAAATAATAAAACCAGAGATATTGAGAGCTCTTACAAGGTCTTCAAATGTTCCTAGGTTGATGAATAGATGCTCCAAACAACCTCCAAGCAAGCTAGTGGACGAAATGCCTTGTAAATGAAGGAAAAACTCTAAAATCCAAAGATTTCAAAGACCAACTCACTCAAACCTTGTTACATAAGTGTGAAAGTGATTTGGATAGCTTCAATACATCATATTTGATGTGTTTGAAGTGTTTCTTGAGTTGGAAAAAGTTTGGAAATGGTTTTGGAAGGTGTTTTGCAAAAATAGATTTTGAGGGATTTTGGAGACTTAGTGAGATTTTGCAAGAATTTGGTGATTGTGTAAAGGAGAGAGTTCTAGATGGTTTCTAGCATGGAACTGGTGTGTCTGTGATGTAGGAAGTGAGTTCTATTCATAGCCAAAGGCCTTGGATCAAGGTATGAGCAAAAGTGAAGCAAATTGCCAATATTAACCTTCCATCATGAAAATCTTTGAGTTTTCCAATGCAATCTTCATACTTGTCTTTAAGCCACTCTACTAAGATATTCTCCATGCCCTATATATTGTTTTCATCATGCTTGATAGGTTAGGAGGTGACTTGTTGAAGTAAAGTTGATGATTTGACAAGGGTAGCCACCTTTTTTTCTCTTTCTTCACTATTCACTTTTGCAACTTGCATTAAATAATGATTTCCTTTGATCTTTGTGCCATTTTTGTGAGAATTGATATTAAAAATATTCATTATCAATGCAAACATCATAAATGAGGTTTAGTCTTTGATTAGCATCGATTTGGAGAGGTTTTGGAATAAAAAAACTCATGCTGACCTAGTTTTGCGAATGTGAGTTTTTGCCAACTTGTGGATCTTGGTTCTCTCTAACCAGGAAGAGTTATGGAACCCACTTGTACTTTTTAAAAATCCCCAATTAGGTACTACAATATTTATGGTTGTTTTAGGAACTCATTCCCCTTGAAACTAGGTCAAAAACCCTTGTGTGGTTAAGGAGTTATGGCTTTGCCCTTTTCAAAACCTTAATTTCCCAACTTTTGCGATTACTCCCTAACCCTTGATCCAATGGTCATGAAACTTCATGGGTAGGTGTAATATGTCATTAGGACCATTTTTGATTCCCATCTTGAGGTCAAATTCCTCATGAGTGAAGAGTTGACTTTTCTGTCAACCGAACGATCGATCGGTGGCTACTGAGTCGAATGTTGATGTTCCAGGTATTTTGAGGCCTTGAAACTTCTTGAGTAGACTTTAATAAGCCATAGGAACATCATGGACCTTTATCCCACCATTGTAACACCTTTTAAATCAAAATTCAAACTATAGTTGACTTTTCCTGATCGAAAACCCTAATCGGGTATCCTGAACTGCACTGTTCTTAATTCCTGGGTGACAACCTCGAATTGGATTCATACTTGATCCAATGGAATACATTTGATAATGTGGAGACTCAACTCAAATAGAACCAATCCAAAACATTAGATAATCAAATGAATATGATCCTAAAATGATGATGAGGATCTAAGGGGTCAAAATTTGGGGTGCAACACTATTAAAGGTCACACTACAGGTTGGCTTCAAGGGCGCGACAATGAGCACAATTTTTGTTTTTATTATTTTTTTATTTTTTATTTTTTGCAGTTATGGTTGCTTAAGTAAAAAGTGGTTTTGACAAAATTTAAAAAACTCACAGGGCTTTGGTTGGCTTGAATCAAGTGATTTAAAGAGTGTAGTATGACTTTTTTTTTTTTTGCAAATTATTGATGAGATGTGGGCTACAAAAAGATTTGTAATTTGGGCTTTTATAAAAGAAAGGATAATGGACTTTGTATTTTCTTAGTAACATGAATCATATTGGAACACTTATATTAGGGACTTGGTGTATAAATTATAAATTTTCCCTTTCATGTTTCTTTCTTGAATAATCTCGCAATACAATTGATTTTGAAATGATAATTCCATTCCCGAACCTAATTTTGGAACCGTATTTCAATCAACTTCACGCTCTTTGCATTCCTTAATAAACCACATTTAAAAATTGGATGAATTAAAGCTCTCCTTGTTACTTAAGCAACCATAGACCATAATTTGAAATCTCTCAACCAAAAAACACTCCTCATTGGACCAACATGTCCATGCCCTAAATTAATTCACAACTTGAGCTTATCTGGATAATTGCATTTTGATCGTAATGAACAAAAAACGTCCTGATAAAGTACAAACCCTAATTCACTCTTGATGATCATTGATCATTAAACACCTGCTTTGTTACAGTCTAAAACTTGGATTTACTCACGATTGCCATAATCTTGACACATGACCTTAATTGTTACCTTGACCATACAACACCTGAGCTAATGCATCATGAAAGCAAAAACATTTTATCTTTTACTTTTATGGTTAATAGATGGACGTACAGATGAAAACTAAACAAGTAGGACAAATTTGGGGTATACAACTGACAATAAAGCCTAACAACTTTCCGGAACAGACACCGAAAGTGCATTTATTAGAATTCAAACGGAGCTTAAACTTTCTTAAACGTTGAAACAACTTCAATAAGTACTCAATATGATCTTCTTCAGTCTTCGACTTACAAATCACGTCATCCACATAGACCTCAATTTCCTTGTGCATCATATCATGGAACAAAGTGATCATAGCTCTCTGGTACATTGCACCAACATTTATCAAAATCAAAGGGCATCACTCTGTAACAGAATATTCCCCCCGGGTGTAATGAATGTTTTTTTTTTCATATCCTCAGGTGCCATCTTTATCTGATTATAACCAGAAAATCCATCCATAAAGGAAAATATATTGAACTTAGCAGTATTATCTACCAACATATCGATGTGTGGTAATGGAAAATCATCTTTCGGACTTGCTTTATTCAAATCTCTATAGTCAACGCACATTCAATCTTTTTTGTCTTTCTTCAGAACAGGCACAATATTGGCCACCCATTGAGAATATTCAACAGTTACAAGAAAACTAGCATCAATATGCTTTTGAACCTCCTCTTTAATCTTAACAACCATATTGGCATGAGGTCTTTTCAACTTCTGTTTAACTGGCAGACATTCAGGCTTTAACGACAATTTATGCTTCACAATATCAGTATCAAGACCTGACATGTCTTGATAGGACCAAGCAAATACATCAATATATTCTTTGGGAAGCATTACCAATCTCTTATGAACATCCGGCTAAAGCAATGTCCCAATCTTCACTTCTTTCTTATCATCATCTGAACCTAAATTAACCAATTCTACTGGATCTTCATGGGGTTGAATGGTATTCCCCTCATGCTCAAGCAACCGAGAAATTTCATCTAGAATCTCTTCAACATCCTTTTCTTCCGCTTCAAACACAGGGAACTCAAAGTTGGGAGAGGGCATAGGGTCATTATTTTCAATGGGTTTAACAATCAATCTGCACAATGATTATGTTGATTTTAGAATATGAAGCAAAATGTGCAAGTATCATGCAGATAAAAGTGATTACCACATTATTATTATTATTTTGGTTTTTTATGTTACGATTTTTCAGAATAAAGTAAAAAGAGAAAACAATATGGATAAGCAAAATAACATTTTATTGATGATGATAAAAGTTGAAACAAATCCCTCACAAATTCACTTTCACCTTGGGCAGAGTGAAAGGATTTTGAAAAATACAAAAAAAAAATTACTTTGAAGAATGAATAATAGTGGGAACATCAACAAGTATCCAATTCTGGCAGATTTGTCCAAGCGTCACAAAATTAGGAAGTTCTTATTCTTCATCATCTTCAATGATGGCACTGACTTCATACCCAGGTTCCTTAAGCCTCGGTCGAGGGGAGTAAAAGGGTACATATGCATCTTCTATCTCAGAAAAGTATCCAGGATCGTCAAGGTACGGTTTCCATTACTAAGGATCAATTTTATACTCTTGGTAGTCTTCAATAATTGCAGCAGTAGAGTGATATTTGTTGATGAATACGGCGCTATAAAAGCCATCATTAATACGCTTCAAATATCTTATAATTGTACCAGGCGCAAAGCCTAAACCATTTTCGTCTTTATTATCAATCACATCAATAACTCGACCCCAACCATTAGACCGACCAATCTCTAATATATGCAGAGCATCTTTCAAAGAATACATGTGCAACCCATTATTCTTAACAGCTTTATCATCGACGGAAAAAGCTTAGAATGGAGTCTCAATAGTTTCGTCGGTATCAACATACGAAAAGGGTGGAAGATGGCTCACTAACAACGCTTGTTCGCCTCCAACAATTACCAACTTATCATTCTTAACAAATTTCAATTTCTGATGAAGAGTCAAGGTCACTACCCCAATTTCATGAATTCAAGGTCAGCAAAGCAAACAACTATAAGCAGGACGAATGTCCATTACTTGAAAAGCAATTTGTAAGAAGCATGGTCCTATTTTGATTGGAAGATCAACCTCTCCAATCACAATTTTTCTAGATCCATCGAAAGCTTTAACCACAACCCCACTATACCTCATGGGAGCACCTTGGTACGAAAGCTTCGACAAAGTAGACTTTGCAACACATTCAAGGAAGAGCATGTATCAACCAACACATTCAAAAGTGCATCTTCTTGACAGTTCATAGAAATATGTAAAGCCAAATTGTGATTTCTCCCCTCCTCAGGTGATTCTTCATCACAGAAACTCAAATTATTGCATGTTGTAAGGTTGCCAACAATTCCATCAAACTGATTAGCAGTCACATCATGCTCAACATATGCTTGTTCTAGCACCTTCTGCAAATACTCCCTATGAGCCTCAGAACTCATCAATAGGGACAACACTAAAATCTTAGACGGGGTATGTAAGACTTGATCTACTACACTGTACTCACTCTTCTTGATCAATTTCAATACCTCATCCTCATTAGTTTTCTTATTCAAACCACTTTATTGGCTATAAGTATCAACAACATTATCACCTTGAAGTTGTTTCCCAGCGAAAACATTGTCCATTCTCTTTGGAGGCTTAGAAGCAAAGACACGACCACTCCGGGTCACTCTACTAACATTAGTGATACTTACCATAGAAGACAAAGAAGGAATGGGCACTTCCTTACCATCTTCGACCATGGTAGCATTGTATTTATATAGAATAGCTTTGTCAGATTCATACGGTACTGGACCGGGAAAACGAATAACCAAAGGTGTACTAGTGGACTTCTGACTATCATAAGAGATAACAACTCGTTCAGGCATATTAAAGTGTGGTGTTGCGGTGAGAATAGGAAATCAAATTATTGACTAATTTGAATCACAAATATTGAATTCATAACCAGTCTTTGATTTATCCGAAGGAAAGGTTAAAGAAAGAAAAACCTAATTTGTATCGTAAACACAATGCGGGGAGATCTAGGGTTCGGGGGTTGGTTATACCTAGGGAAGGTGTTAGCATCCTAAGCATCTGTAGTACTCTATAGGAACCTCTTGTTTAATACATTCTATTTTGTTATCTATCTGTTAAAGGTATGCTAAAGGGTTAAAGGGAGACCTAAGGAGTTAGTCCTAAGTATACTCACCAAGAAATTTCATCTTGTGCCTATGTATCTTGACGGGAATGGAATCAGAGTATTCGTAGTTTCCCTCAAAGAGGGTGAGGAACTTCTTGACTGTGGTCAAGGTTCTAGGGGGAGGTAAGTATTCATAGGGAGATACTTACGTGGAGTGCGGCAACTCCGAGTCTAAGTTTGAAGTTAAGTTGAAAAAGTAGGTAAGTATCCACGACGGGAACTTACATGGAGTATGAAGACTCCTGATCCTAAGGCTAGGATAAAAGGGTAAAGGGTGTGAATGTCCATGGCAGAATGCTAAGTGTGAGTACGGCGACTCAGATCCTAAGGCTAGGATAAAGGGTAAGGGCTAGAATTCTATAATATTGACATGATAGTAAACGAGAATATCTTTCCTTCATAATATAGGCTTAGTAAAATAAAACAAAAGATCCTCAAAAACGCTACAAAGTGGATAACAATATGTGAATATCTTAAATTGGAAATCAATGTCCAACAAATGTTGTCGATTCTGTGTTGCTTATATGACCAAATACTTTCCATTTTGATTTGGAAAATGTTTGATCTTGTTTTGGAAAACATGAGCCTGTCTTGATGATTTCTGATTGAATGTTGATTTTCGTCTTCCTTTTAGTTATGTCTGTGAGAATGGTTTTGGAAAGAAAAACGATTGAATTTCTCTATTTTCTTTCTTCTTCGTGCTAATGATTGTGTCGCCTGTACTTCAGGAATTTGCTATATGTGTTTGAAACTTTCCTTTTCAGATATACTGCAGGTTTTCTGTAATTGATGACAATGGTTTATTTCTGTTTCTGTTTGCCAATTTCAGCGCTATTCAGACATGTACTCCCAAGAATATGTCACTTTCGATGTTCATATTTTCCACCGCATTGGTTAACCTTTGAGCTTCTTATCTTCTACTGCAGGTTCGAGTAACCAAAGACCATTTTTTGAAGCATGTTCAACAAATTTAATTAGTAATATACTTCAAATTCATGGAAGCAGTGGACCTTACTATGTACGACTTGCAACCATCTTATAAATTCAACTCTTGCGTAACTTATGTAAATTCAACTATTGTCTCACCATTATGTACTAAAGGCCACTCGTGTCAACAAATCTTTTCTCTGAAATTTCATTTTAATCAAGTGGTTTTAGGTAAATACTTGGATTTTGTAATTATAATATTTCTCATTGTAATTTCTATGAACACTGTAACGACTTGTAGCTTGAATTGAAAAACCTGCCTTAACATGTACATATTTGAATTTCAAACCTTGAAGTTTAAGAGAGTTGGACTTTCTTATCATGATGATAGATTGGACTTCCATATTGGTGAATTTTGAATATTGGCGAGAAAATTGTCTTGAATGTCTTTAGAATTGGTGAGCTTAAGAAAACAATTTGAACTTGGCCACTTTGAACCACCGTATGAATACAATTTGAATGAAATTTGGAATTAAATTTGAACTTGTTTTGAAGATGAAATCAAAACAGTCCTTGAATCTTGTCATGACGGTTTGGACTTTTGAATAACTTGCAAGTCTTGGTCACTTTTTGAAGTTAATCGTGTAAGTTTCCAACATGACTTTGGAATCATATGGTAAAACTCGCACTTGTATGAATTTTGGGGATTACTTTGTACACCTTAAAAAGAAATTTTGGAGAGCTTTGAGTTTGAGTACAAATCTTACAAAATTGTGCATTTTGAGGGCCGCGTAGAAAGCCCTTTTAAAATGATAACTTGAATACGATGCTCACACTTGGATTTGGAATAAACACTACGAGAGTTTCTTGCAACTTAAAACATATTTTGGCCTTGAATTTCGTAGAAAAAATCGATGAACCAAAAGAACTTCACCTTAAAAAGGACTCCTTAAAATTTGATCCAATATTCTCTTATCCAAATTTATAACTTCAAAACGATAAGAAAACCAAAAATTTCTCTTTTTAAGTTCAAAGGTCACGAATAATGAATCCCGTTATTCTCACAAATGCTAATGAATTTGGTGCAAAGCTCATCCTTGAAAACCAATTCTGGAACGACTATCCTTAAAACCAGAAGGTAGGAAACTTCAATCCTCTTTGGGAAAATCTTTGAACCACTTTGGAGAGAAACTTTGAAGTTATACCAATTATGAGGCTACAATATTGAGTGCATACACTTCTACATGACTTGCAAAGAACTAGAATTCTGCAGGACATACGCGATGCCTTTATGACTTTCAAACTTTCTTCAGCCACCTGCAAAACAAAACAAAGACTAGATAAAACAGTTAGCTCACGCGTGGATGATTGACTTAGATGATATGCAACAGATCAAGAGAATCTAAGGGTACAATTTATGGTACAACACGTGGCACAATAAAATTCACATCATTCTCATATTCATCTCTCTTGGCAATGACCTCAATCAATTTCTGATCCATCATCCCTTAAATATCACTTTTCACTATCACACAACCATGTGGGTTCACATAACAAATGCAACAAGCTGTATAATTATGATCAATATCGTGGTATTCACTCAAAAGTGCATGCATTTCCACAAGCGATCTTCGAATCCAACGAATATCATAAATCTTAAATGTACCAAAATAGCCTTGAACCATATTGATAGACGTCTTACCATGATTGGACAATGGGTTCGATTACACATTATGATTGGTGTCTTTGAAATTCAAAATACCACTTCTAACGAACCTTTGTACTTCCATCTTCAATGGATAACAATTCTCAGTGTCATGCCCAGCTCCTCCCCAATGGAAAGCATAATGAACCTCAGGTTTATACCACCACGAAGAATATTTTGGAGCAAAAGGTGGTGCACAAGTTTGAACAAGGTTATTTAGAATTAAATCGGAAGCAAATATGTGTAGGTCATCAGAATCGAATCAAAGTCCTTCTGAAAACGGGCCCGTTGACTATTCTGTTTGTTAGAACATTGTTGATGAGCAGCTGGAGTTGAGCTTATTACTGGAGTCACAGAACTAACATGTTGTTGATGGTTGTTTCTAGGTCTTCTATATTTCTCTCAAGAAACGACATTGGTCTCTCCTTCTTTCTTCTTGGCAAGTCCTCCACCATATTTCTTGGAACTTCCAGCTGAATTACCATCTTTTGACAAACGTCTTTCACGGACATCTTCTTCCAATATCATCCCCATATTAACCATCTCAGTGAAACCACTCGGGGCACTAGCAATCATACACTCATAATATAAAGGAATTAGGGTTTTCAAAAAGATCTTAGTCATCTCTTTTTCTTCCAAAGGAGGATTAACTTGAGCAGCAATCTTGCGCCACCTTTGTGCATATCCTTTGAATGTCTTCTTATATTTCTGAGCCATTTCTTGAAGCTGATCACGATCGAGAGCCATATCCACATTATACTTATACTGATTTACAAAAGCCTCACCCAAATCTTTGAAAGTGCAAATTCAAGCATTGTTGAGTCCCATATACCATTTCAAGGCTACACTAGACAAATTGTCTTGAAAGTAGTGAATGAGAAGCTGGTGATTATCAGTTTGAGTCGACATCTTACAAGCGTACATAGTCAAATGGCTCAACGAACAAGAGTTACCCTTATACTTTTCAAAGTCAGGGACCTTGAACTTAAGTAGGATCTCCACATTAGGAACTAAGCATAACTCATGGGTATTCTTTCCGAACAATTCTTTACCCCTCAAAACTTTGATTTTTTTCAGCATTTCTGTAAACTGATCTCGAAAATCATCCATACGATCAAGGATATCCATATTTTTGCTTGGAGAAGTATGGAAAATATGTTCTTCAACATAAGGAACAATGTGACCTATAGGTGGTGGTACAGGTACAACAGTAGGAACAACCAAAATCTCAGTATTAGGAACAATATTGACCATATGAGGTGGTACAGTCATAACAGTTGGAATTCTTAGACCTTTAGAAGCAGGAGGTTGATATCCATCTGGCATAAAATGAGGAGACATGCCCCAAGGGAAACCAAGAGGCATCTGATGTTGAGAAGCATTAACCAAGGCCACAGAAATGGGCTTTGATCCGACCTTGAAATCACGATCCTCTGAACAGAAGAAGGAGGCGGTGGTGGCTAATTCTGAGTAGCTACCAGAGCTTCCATCATAGCATTGAGTCTTTATAAATTGTCCTTCAGAGTTGTCATCTCCTCACGAAGCTCACGGTTCTCTTGTTATAATTGATCCATCTTTTTCTTAAGATTAGCTCGACTGTTGTATTGGTGCGACAATTTGGCTGAATGAAGACCAAAGGAAACATAAGACACCTGGAAAAGGCAAGAAACAATGCAAGAGATGATGTTTGATGTGCAATATGCAAATGCAAAGCCTTCAAGGAACTTTAAAGATACAAAGTAAGTTGCAAACATTACATTGAAATAACACATTTGAAGTACTAAAATTCTCATTTTATTGATAATGGAAAGGGATTACAATTTTGGAGTACAATTTCAAGAGTTCTAACAAAAGAGAATAGAAAGCTAGAACTAGTAATCCTTAGAAATCCTATGAGAATAAGACCCTCCTTGAAGCTTCTTATTAATCTCTTTGATCTGGTCTTCCATATGAGTCTCCTCAATTATGAGCTTATCGACAACCAACTTCCAAGCAACTGAGGTAGAGGGAGCATCTGAACTCTGAATGATAGAGGAAAATAATTCCTCTTGCACTTTTCTCTTCTTGTTAGCCATTTCTTCTACACTCCTTTGCTTTAACCGCTTTTGAAGTTCTACATTCTCCATGTAAATAATATAATACTTGTTCCTCCAAGCATCCTTCTCTTGTCGCGTCTAATTCAAAGTAATCTGAAGTTTCTCTGCATCATTCATAAAAATAAGAACAGATGTTCTAGCAGCTAGAGGTAAAGGTTCTTGGCGTGGATAAGGAATCTTCAATGCGATATCCCTAGCTTATACCCATTGGAGATAAGGCTCAAAGGAAACACAATTTGGATTTCCCAAATCTTCCATTCCCTTTCTATGGATGTGATGCCAAGCTTGCACAATCTTCTCCTTGAATGCTTTGTTGTTTTCACCCTCCTTGAAGAAGAAACCCTCTAAATGGATATTACTTGGTTTGTCTTTCATAGGATACCCCAGCTGACGATGGGCCAAAATCGGGTTATAACTAATACCTCCTTTTGTACCAAGAAGACGTACATAAGGAAATCCGACACAACTATCAATAATCTTCATTTCATCATAATCACGGCTGTGCCAAATAATGTCTGAATGACTAAACGACATGATTTTCTGCGACCATAATAGACCATCCTTGAGGTCCCAAAAAGCAATAGACCGAGGCAAGTGAGAAATAAACCACTTGTATAACAACAATACACAACAAGTAATCATCCCTTAACCATAAGAATTCCTGAGATGAATGGAGTGATAGGCATCAACGAGTAGAGTAGGAACTGGATTTCCAATCAAGAATATCTTGATAGCATTAATGTCGACAAAGCCATCAATATTAGGAAAAAGGAACAATCCATAAACAAGCAAGGTGAAGATAGCCTCGAAGGCGTCCATACTCATCATGCTAGCAAAATAACGGGCCTTATCCATCAGAAACTTAGCAAGTAACCAAAGAATGCATCCTTTGGTAGCCATGTGAGCTTTAATCTCAGATACCTTCAAATGAGTAGCTTCAGTAATATCTTGGTACTTAGGAATCTCTTCCAAACCAGAAAATGGGATTCGATCAAAAATAAGCAACCCAAGTAGACCAGAGTACTTCTCAAGTGTAGGCATGAGTTGGTAATTGGGGAACATAAAACAGTGGTACACCAGATCATAAAATTGAATCAAAGTAGCTAGGACTCCATTTACCATATCTATCT
The DNA here is from genome assembly GCA_963859935.3 of Lathyrus sativus. Lineage (NCBI taxonomy): Eukaryota > Viridiplantae > Streptophyta > Magnoliopsida > Fabales > Fabaceae > Lathyrus > Lathyrus sativus. The sequence goes on along the minus strand of OZ012735.1, from coordinate 88,951,122 downwards.
TCAGAAGAGACAACAAACTCCCATATCTATCTTTAAAAGCATCAAGTTCAGAAACCAAAGACACTAGCTCTCGTAGACCTTCCAACCTAGGACTCTTGAGAGTGTACTTTTGAGTTTTCCTTCTTCCAAAATCTATGGTGAAAAAAATCTCTACAATGTTTGCACTAAACATTTTTAAGTTCCTTGAAGACTTGGTTAAAATGATGCTTGTGAATGTATGAATGCATGGATGCAACACCCACAAGCAAGATCACACAAAACCACAGGTTCAAAGGTTCAACGTAAGCATGGATCCAAGGGATAAGAACCAACCCATAATGGTGTGTACTAAGGTTATATCACCACTTGTAGAACTGGTTCTAAAACTTTCCCAGAGTCCTCAATCCTCTTTCAGATATTACTAGCACACTAATTACTCGGAAATTAATAATATTCTCAAGAGGACCTCGTCTGAGTGTAGTATCGTGTATCAACTATTTTAAGTTTACACCTTCATAGCCACCGCATTACATCCTAATAGGCCAAGTGGGGTAAAAGGGATACTAAGGTCCTCACTGTCATAGGCCTGAGGTCAGAGAAAGTAATGTTTTTCGCGATTACTCACTAGATATCAGTGATTCCGAGGAAGCCTCAACTGAGCGGATGGATTCTCAATTCAGCTTGTTCAGGATTACTCCCTAGAAGCATCCTTGACTATACCATCCTCCTATCATAAGATCTATCATATTCGAGTATATGATCTATCTCACCTCTCAAAATCATCCAAACAGAACAACCAATAACAAACAAATCAAACAGATAAAGCATAAACAAACCAAAGTAGGTTAAACCCACTAAGAATCAGAGTCGCCACTTTTCTGTAGCGGGGAAATTTGTGAGTGTAAGCTATTGACTAACTTAACTCAAAATGCAAAAGTCGTCGTCACACTTTTATTATATCCAAAAGGAAGGGAAAAAGAGCAAATAAAACCTAAACAAGTTCTAAAACAAGAACAAATAGAGAATGGATAAGGGGGTTGGTTACGCTAAGGGAAGGTGTTAGCACCCAAAATGTTTATAGTACTAAATAGGAACCCTTTGAAATATCTATGATTTTTGGTTTGGAAATGTTTGTTTGAAATAGATTGGGGAGATGAAAAGAGAAATATTTTTTTTATACTTTTGTGTTTGGAGAGACTTATCGCCTCATGCCTATGTATCCACAAAGTGTAATATAGGATCAAAACCCCGTAGTTCGTGCTACAAATAACAAAAAAAAAATGGTTTTTTGTGATTGATTTTAAATTTAAATACAAATCATCATTTCCAAGTGAATAATTCCGCTTAAAGAGATGAGTCATGTCTAAACTTCTTGAAAAGTTTTTAAAAGAAAAAATGCACAAAGGCACAAAAATGTTTGGATGAGTTTTTATTTTTTTATGTCTTTTTGAAAAAGGTCAAGGTATGATAACATTGATTGATATTTATTAAAGAAAATAAAGTTTGAAAAAATCACTTGACCAAAGTCAATGTTTTATTATGAAAGCGGTTTGATTTTGAAACAAGAAGGTTTTGAAAAAGGGAGAAGATTTTGAAAATTAAAGAAGGGGTGGAGAAGAAGGGACTATCCTATTGCATAAAGATAAAAGCTAAGGATATGAACGGTCTAACCACACAAGTAAGCCTCATAATATAATCATCCTTTCCTTTAGATTAGGTCTTGATCAAAATAGGTCTTCAAAAGAGAACTTCAAGTACCCAAACATCCAAAGTTTACCATCACAAACTTCCAAGCATAAGTTAAGATCATAGTTCTAACTCCAAAATTCCATGTCCAATGCAAAGGATAGTAAGCATAGTCCACCATTAAGAGAACAAGTTTTTAAGGGATTTAAGCCTTTTTAATATTTTTAGTCCAAATAGACAAAAGAAAAAGAGCATAAACATAAGCAAATGGTCCAAGTGGAGAAAGGAAAAACAGCGAAAACATAAACTAATAATATGATGTGATATGATAACATAAAGCATTAAAAAAAGAGACATGGAGCGAGAAAGAAGCATAAATATAGCACAATTGATATATAATATAAAGCAATAGTGATCCAAAACAAGAGAACAAGTTTTATTATGTTTTCGGAAATGCTCGACTAAACATCTATAAGAATGAAAACATGCTTTCATACATTACCATAGGGAGAGCTCCAACTCGGATAAAATCAATGAGTATGCCAACTAACCCCCACGAGTAACAAGAAAAATCCAATTTATTTAAAAATACACCATGGAAGAATAGGAGAATGATAATTCGCTTACAAATCACAACGGTTTTCCGATTTCAGGACAATTTAGCACTATGTTAAGCAATCATAATCAGACTTATATAGAATCCACGACTATCTGAGGCCGGTCAATGAAAATGTTATTGCTAATGCATGCTAGAGAAGTGATATGTAGATAACTCTCTGAAAGCAATACCGCACGAAAAGAAAAGAGGTAACAATCTCATATTCATCAAGAACTTAAAATAATTTCCAATGATTTTGAAGATTTTCATCGATCAAAATAAAAAGAAGAATAGGGGAGGCGAAATCCAAATTGAATCACAATTCTAAAATCTTTGCATCTTTAATTTCAACTACTCATCTTGGTGGATAAAAGCACTAAACATATCATTAACTTAAAGCACCTAAAATGAATTGAACAATTCACTATAAAAATATATTTGAATTAGTGAATGTTTATCCAACTTCGTCTACACCCTAAGTCCATTGAATTTAAAGGGGAATAGGACCTTTAAAAGTGCAAACCAAGGCAAAAATCAAAAGGAAATGGAAAAAGAAAAGAAAAGAACCAAAACAGTCCTAAACAGAACCAAAAACACAAATCTGCTACTGGTTAATCGATTAACCATTTGCATATGCAATTGTGTTAATTGATTAATACTGCTATGACAGCAAAAAAATTTGAAAAAAATTCAACATTCATGGTCCAATCATTTCTTCAAACATCTCATGATCATGAATGCAAATTAGCACGAAAATTCAAGTAAAATAATAGCAAATAACACAAATAGAACACAATTTGCAGGATCCAAAGATCAAGAAAAAAGAATCAACAATAGATCATATTGTGGAAGATGGATCAAGCACAATAATGGTGGAATAAAGGTTTACCACTTCAAATCTAAAAATGCTTCAAAAGAACTTCAAGAATCACATTTCAAAGCCTTGATCTACAGATATTGATGATGAAAAAGTGATTGGATGAAGGTTTTAGCTCAAAGATTAGTAAGTTCCAATGAAGAACTTACTAACTTTCAAAGGAAGAACGAGCTTTGGTGAATTTGGTAGTTGAAGAAAATTGGTAGAATGAGAAGGAATTTTGACAAGGTGAATTTGGCTCTCAAAAGCTTGAAGAATGAATGAAATGAGACATCTAGTTATAGAATTTAGGCTTGGAAATTTTGGTGGAACCAAAATTAGACTTGAAATTTGAATTTGGAGGCAAAATCAAGATCAAATGGTGATTAGTGAAGGTGTATGGTGGAAACCAATTGTGATGAGATAGGGGAATTAAAATGAAGTGATCTAGAATATTCTCATGATGAAATATTTGAAAATTGGTGCCAAAATGCTACAGAATTTGAATTTGGCTCTTTTTTACAAAAAAACGCACTAGTTAATCGATTAATCATTTGCATGTACAAATGTATTAAACGATTAACTCAGTGAAAAGTGTGAATAATGGCCTTTTGATATGTTGTCTTGGCTCTGGCTCTATTTTTATGACTTGTCAAAGAAGGCATGGAAATAAGCATATGAACCTTGGAGTCTCTTGAATAATAGTCAATCAAATCTTGGGAAACTCTTGATCATATGATTTTAAACTATTTGCATATCAACTTTAACTTTGTTTAGATGAAATTCATTCGAGCTGAGGAACTGGTATTTGATATTCTTGGTCCAAATTCTTCCTAAAAAAGTTAGTAAAGAAAAAACAAACATACTTTTGGATTTTAATTAAGGGTTAGTAAACATAAATATAAACAAACATTAAGCATACAAGAAAACAAGGGTGCCCAATAATCTCTCTCAAAGACAAACCTATAGAGGAGGACAAAAGAACAAAAGTTAGTGATCTTGCATGAGGTATGAAATGTAAATGATACGTGGGATCTTAGGTGATAAAGTTAGGGTATTACAATGGCACGCAATCTTAATTGTATTTTAATGTGTTTTTGAATTTTTTGAGAAAATATTTTGAGAAGACTTGGCATTTGACCAAGTAAGGGTTGTTTTGAAAGGTGATAGGTGTGATAAGAAAGATCGATGTGACGATTGCATGGATAATGGAATTGATGGAGGTTGATAGTGATGCGTAAGTAATCGACTTACGGTATGAAGGATGGAGCCCTAAGGTGTGGTGAAATTCACTTATTGATTTTGAAAATGGCTTGACTTTGGATCAAGCTTTATTTTTATTTTTGTTTTGAAATCGTTTTCTAAGCAATTTGTTTAATCTTCTTAACATACAAGCATGCGAGCATAAGGCAATAAAGGAATATAAAATCCTACGCTATTACACTTTAATGGGAGGGGGAGCATATAGACCCACCAAGGGGGATGACATATAAGCTAGGAATAAAGGGAATAAAAGTACAATAATAGGGAAGTGAGTTAGTATCCAAAAATGGTACAAGGCCTTAAAGTAATACTTCATAAAAATAGAGAAAAACTTAGCAATATGCATTAATAATGAATGCAAGATAATGTGATCAAAATGATGAATGGAAATCATGCACAAAAATACCAATTAATATCAAACAAGAAACAAAGCCAAAATCCTAAAAACAATCTATCAGGTATGATGAATTAGAATTATGTAAAATGTGTTAATGTTGATTAATTTGTCCATAGTCTGAAATCCTCCAATACCAAGGTCTATCCTGTGATCCATGTCCAAAGTCTCCAATGTCAAGGTCTATCCTATAGACCATGTCCAAAAATACTCCAATGACAAGGTCTATCTTATTTTCCATTTCCATAATAGTCCAATGCCAAGGTCAATCAATTAAGTCCAATGGTGATGATTATTTTTAAGTCTTATTAGTTTTTTAGGTTTTTGATCCATTATGTTCAATTAGTCAAGATGAAAGAAAAGCAAGAAATAAAGCTCCACAAAAAAAATGTCATTAAATTCTAATAAAAAAAGTATGCAAAATTAATCAAGGAAACTCAAAAAATTATCAATAATTCATAAAACTAATCAATCAATTCTACAATATTAAACCACAAATTATATAAAATTCTAACGAATTCTACAAAATTTCAATTAAAAAATCCACCAAAATATAATCAAGAATTCCATCAAAATTCAATCGAGAACTTCACCAAAATTCAATCAAAATAAGGAACAAGAATTAATCAACCAAAATGGAAGAAAAAATCAAAACAAAGATCAGAGGAGTATGCATACAAGCCCGATGTGCATATAGTGGGAGTGTTGGGCTCAACATAAGGAATGGAGCCCAAATCCATATGGCAACGACTCAGGGAGGTGAAAAAACAAAAAAAAAGTGTGCACCAACAATAAAAATTGGGCCAAGAAGTCCGACCCATTCACAAAGGACCAAGGCACATGAAAAAAGAAGAAAAAACTCTGTAGACAACAAAATAAGACACACTTGCATATCTCAGTCCATCTCTCTCTCTCTCTCTCTCTCTCTCTCTCTCCATTTACCAAGTCGTCGCGACCATCTCTGCCGTGCCATGGCTCTATGTCACCGACGGCGACGACCCCTAATCGCCACATCTCACAAACGTATCCACTCTCACCAGAAGCCCGTTTGATCTCTTCGTTTAAGGAATTTCCAGAAGCCTGGATGTTATTTCTTGTTTAAAAACTCCAACATTTGTTTGCATGATCCTACTGCCATGTGGATCCTGCTTTACCTTTTGTCCTAGAGTGTCAGTCGGTCATGATTGAACCTGTTGAGCAACTACTCCAGATTTTCCCTAGTGGAGACCGTTGTCCGGTTCTTTCTCCAATGAGGATCTTTTGTTGTTTTCCTTCTAAAGTGTCAGTCGGTCATGCTTGAACCTATTGGTCCATCACTTTAGATTTTCGCAGTTTTTTCCAGTTCCCTAGTGCGTTGTCTTTCCCTAGTGAGTGGTTGCTAATTGAGTTTAAGCTTTGTCCTTGTCTGCTTTCGTTTTCGTCTGCACTTTGCATTTATCATTACATCATTCTCATCACATTAGATTCCATTGCATGTTAGCATTCGTAGTTTAGTTTTGTTTGTCCATAGCATTGTATGTCATTGCATCTAAGGGCAAAATTTTCGGTTATCTATATTTAAATACCTTTCACCATGATTTCATGAGGATTTTCATCGCTCATGTCATCCGGTGAAGATATTTAAATAGGGGCAACTGTTATACCCCAAATTTTACCCTTAAATTCATTGATCTTTCACATAGCATGTTTGGGTCAATCATCCATGCATAGCTAACTGTTTTATTTAGTTCCTTTTGTTTTGAGAAATTAGGTCTGTTGTAGGAGTCACAAAGTCTTTGGTGTGGTCCAGTCCCTTGCGAGTTATGTTGAACTTTTGAAAAGATAGAGGAAGGGTGTGTTTTCATTCTTACAGTCTCTTGGCCAGTACATGATCATTTTTTCTCCAAGAGGTGTCAGATATCTTCCAAAGAGGATTAAGTCCCTGTCCTTTGGTTTGAAGCATGGTTGTTTAAGGGCATGAGGTACTAGGTGGTGTTGACCAGTTTGTTGCATTATGGGATAAAAGAATGTATTCTCGTGATAAAGATTGAGACTTCATCAATTTAGTTTGTGTTTGTCTTTGAATTTGCGATCGATCCAGGAATTGAGTTTAGTGCTGTTCCTATCTAAGAAATTAAATTATTGTGGTCTTTTGATCCTGAAAAAGAATCAGAACCTTCCTGTTAACTTCGTGAGAGTTCAAGTTTTTGAATAAGAACTTCGGGTCAAGTTTTCGCTATAAGATCTCAAAACGATAAAAATACAGTGTTGATGTTATCATGGAGTTCATGCCTTAAAATGCTAAAATTCAAGGTTTAATTCTAAATTTAAGCAATATGATCAAGGTTTAAACTATCTCAAGTCAAGACATACAGGGTTAATTTCGAAGAATTTCCATTAGTGTCAAAGTTATTGGACTTATGTGATTAAGGTTCAAGACAAGATCTATGACCATGAGTGTGCAATTAAAGTTGTGTTCTAAAATTATCATGTTCAAGTGGATTCAAGTTACCTTATTATTCTTCAAGTTTCCATGCAATAAACCTAAGATGATAAGTGATTTAAAATTCACTTAAAGTACAAAAGGCATTAGTCCATCGTCTCCATAAAATTCAAAATTTGAAAACTCAAGACTCTTTGTTTGAAGAAATCCCAAGTTAGTTCCTAGCCAAGCTTTAAAAAAATCCAACTCATGCTAAGAAAGAACTTAAAGTATTACTCCTAAGCACACTCAAGATAGTCATTTTCCATGATCAAACTACAGGAACTCAAGCATCACTCCAAGATTTAAACTCAAAGCTTGTGAAGGATCAAATTCTAAAAATACACAAAGGTGCATAAAAAATCCATCATAAGGCCAAATTTGAAGTTTAGAACTTTGCTATTCATTATCCTCAATTCAAGAAGGTGTTACAAAAGGCATCGTCTATTCAAAATGCAAGGAAAAATACAAGTTATGCAACATTACAAAGGTTGCTCTATTACATAAAAATCCATATAGGCATCGTATCTCCACTATTGTTGGTCACCAAGATTGATGACTAGCCAAATTATGCTTATGATTCTCTCCTCGCGAGCTATTTCACAATTTCAGTTTGGTTGTTCTCAATCGGACCATGTTTGAGCGTCCACCTTCCTCTCCCGCGGTAATGTCTTGCCGTCAGACCGAGTTCTTGTAGGCCACTAGTCTCTGCATGTTGCTGATGATTGACATGTTAGATTGCTTTCCATTGATTCTACCCTTGGGAGAAACTAGGACCTGAACAAAAACGGTCAACAATTCAAATTAAGCTATTTTTGCAGCAGTAACAAATCCAAAATAAAATCAGATTTCTCACGTGTAATCAAGACTAGGATAATCAATATTATAAAAACAAAATCCCACCGGTAAGTCTTGGCATTGATGGTAAAGCCAGATCTACCTCGTTCAATTCTAGCAAGAATGAATAGCACATTGATTTCTAAAAACACAATCATATGGTACCAAGTCAAGAAAGGCAAGTGTGAAGACCATGGTTAATTGCTGTCAACATAACAATTCAAAGCATTACACGTGAAAAGCAGCAGGCCTAAAACAAATGACAGCCACCATTTTATTTCCAAAACAACCAAGAACACAGTCAAAGATAATTACCTGAAAATAAAAACATATTCATGCTCAAGTTAAGAAATTCAAGACATGTTTCCAACAAAGTCAGTTAGAAATGGAAAGATTTCAATACAAGGAAATCATGCTCTTCATAGCTTTGTTTTCTTTCCGAAACCATATCCGACACAACATCTCACACTTAATTTACAAATACCAAAGCTTCAAATGCACCAGCTTATAAATACAGATTCACATATGCACAATAGGGGACGGTAGAGAGGGATTGATATCACAACAAGAAAACATATATGCGAGATTTCATAAAGCAAAGTATACAGAAACATCATCATCCATACACACACACAAAAAAAAAAGCATACACTGAGTTCATCATACAAATCGAAGGAAAAGAGTCGAAAGAAAGAGAAAGAAATCAGGGCGACTTATCTTTTGAATTGCCGATGCCGTTGAAGCCGTTGTCAAAACTGTTGCGATGAAACCGTTTGAAGCAAGGCCAAAGAAACACAACTGACTACCGCGTCACCCACTTCTCCATTTGTAAGTCTCACCAATGATAGCCATCCGCAACCCCACCCCAGCGACAGCACCACAGACGCTTTGTTTCCATCGTAAATTCTTCAAATTTTGGTACTTTCCTTTCTATTTCTGAGTTTATAACTATCGATGTGGTTTTTGTTGAAATTCAATCTTGCGTAACTTGCATCAAGAGAGAAGCGAGAGTCTTTTGTTTTTTTCTTCAAAAGAGAATAGATGAAGAGTGTAGAGCGGAGATGGAGAGGGTTGAACGAGAAGAGTGGTTGAATTTGGGAGAAAGAAAATCTTGAGAAGAAGAAGAAGAGAGGCGGAAGGAAGAAGGTGAGGGCCGAGAGTGGGAGCTGAGAGGAAGGATTTCCTCTCTTTCATTTAAGGCGTGTTGTTCTTGTTTGTTGGGTCGGGTGGGCTTGACCACCACCGGCCCAATGTTTTATTTTTAAAAAAAATACATTTTGTTTTTTGTTTTTGTATAATTGGGCTTTGGCCCAAGTATTTGTTTTTTTTTAAATAATAATAAAATAAATAAATAACAAAATAAAAAAACCATTTTCTTATTAAGAAGAAGACAAAATTTTATTTAGTTTTAAAATTTTAAATTTTAATTAAGATTAATTTTAAATAAGATTCAAGTAATTTGGGTTTTAGTTTTTGATTTAGTCATCTTAATCCTCATTTAAATTTGGTTAATCCATTTAATTTGCCTTTTTCCAATTTATTTTCTATAGAACCTTTCACTTGTTGTATTTAGCTTTTAATTAATCCTGATAACCTCATTTCTTAGGTCACGCTTGATACTAACTACGTGCAATCCCTTGTGGCCCTTTTTTTCTTTGAGTTTGTGCCTAGTTCATAAGTTATCTTCATAATACGTATCCGTTGATTGAATTCTTGTCTGGACTGTCATGATAATATTGGCTTTAGATCCCTACACCTTATCCTAGCCTTAGGATCAGAGCTGCCACACTTCACGCAAGCGTCCTGCCATGGACATTCAATTACCTTCCCACTTCATCCTAGCCTTAGGATCCGAAGTTGTCGTACTCCATGTAAGTTCCCGCCGAGGATACTTACTTACCCATCTTTCAACTCAACATAGACTTGAAGTTGCCACACTCCATGTAAGTGTCTCCTTATGAACGCTTACTTCCCCCTGGAACCTTGACCACAGTCAAAAAGTTCTTCACCCTCATTGAGGGGAACTATGAATACTCTGATTCCATTCCCCTCAGGATACGTAGGCACAAGATGAAATTTCTTGGCGAGTATAATTAAAACTAACCCCTTAGGTCTCCCTTCAACCCTTTAGCATACCTTTAAACAGATAGATTACCAAATAACACATATAAAGCAAGAGATTTCTGTAGAGTACTACAGATGCTTAGGATGCTAACACCTTCCCTGGGTATAACAAACCTCCGAACCCTAAATCTCCTCGCATTGTGTTTACGATGCAAATTAGGTTTTTCTTTCTTTAACATTTCCTTCGTATAAATCAAAGACCGGTTGTGAATTCAAAGATTTGTGATTCAAGTTTATTCAATAGCTTGATATTCGATTCTCACTGCAACAGCTGTAGATTGATGCGAATAATTCGCAGTTGAAATTTTTACGTATTAATTCTTGAATTCCAAAATTCTTTATTTGTTGCTATTTTTTACAGGTCGTGAAGCCAGGTTTATGAAAGGTTGGTTTGGTGAATTGGTGAAGACGTGAAGAAGAAGAATTGAAGAAGTATTTTTTGAAGATGTGAAGAAGAATTTGTAGAAGTTTGTTGAGATGTGAAGATGAATTTATAGGATTGTTATGCCATTGGAATTTGAAGACGTGAAGAGGAAGTTATGAAGAAGAGAATTGAAGAGGAAGAATGAAGGTTGAAGAGATTGAAAATTAAAGAAATGATGGAAGAGATCGAAGAATGCAGGCTGCAGAGTTTTTATAGAGGAGTGAAGTTTGTTATGCGATTGTCAATTATGTTTAGAAGTTTTCTCTGCATATGTTATGATCTTTTTCTTTTTTATGTAGTTGCTTCTCTTTTCCCTTCTATGTATGCTGCATTTTTTATTTTCTTTGTAAATCCTTCATGTATTCTTGCTTGCGTTTTACTTCTTGTTTGTTGCAGATTTTGTTTTTGATATGGATACTTGAACTGGTTATGGATTTTGGTTGTAAACTGGATATTTGGTTTTAAAATATATATGGATTTAGAAAATGGACATGGATTTAGGAAAATAGTTTGGATCTCTGGACATGGACATGAAAGTGGTTTGTGGATTGAATTGAACATATGGAAAATGGTTTAATGTGGATAAAAAGTCCAAAAAGAAGAAATTATTAATAACTAGATTCATTGCTAAAAGAAATTAAATTCAATTAAAAACAAACCTAATATTTAATAATGCAATCTTAACTAATGAAAATGTGAAAATCCATTAACAATGCCGAAGTCATTGGTGGGGTTTTTAAATTGAAACTGAACTTCAGATTGAAATGATGAATCACTTGACCAGGTCACCAACAAGTCAACCCTACATGAATAGATTCCTAATTTTCTTCTACTAATGCCTCAAATATGTTACGATCCAAACCCTTCTTGAAAGCCATATGATCAGGGATATAAACCCTAATCAAGTAATGATGCCTTAAATGATTTCAGTGGCCAAACTTTGAGGATCCATCTCAGAAACATAAACAGGGGGACAAACCCTAATTATTAATCTTTGCATTCCCACCGAAATAAACCTGCAGGAAGTGAAACCCTGATTTCCATGTGAAACCCTGATTCTCCAAAGCCTCTGATCCAAGCAACAAGCTTATGTTGATGAATGTATGATGTATTTAAATGCCCTAATAGATGGTATGAATATGAAGAAAATGAGATGCATAAGCCATAATATTTGGATGGGAAGGTATGGAAATTTTGGGGTATGACAACCAACACCAGCCATGGGAGTGACTCTAAAGAATACATGATCGCCCTCTTAGAATTTAAGTGATATCCTTCTCTTATCATGGTAACTCTTTTGTCCACTTTACAAAGCTTTCATCTTCTCCTGAATCATTTTGATCTTCTCAGTAATGTGTTGAACGATCTTTGGCCCAAGCATATCACTTTCACCAAAATCGTACTAACACAAAGGTGTCTTATACCGTCTACCATACAAAGACTCAACGAATCTTCTAAAGACGGGATAATCCTCTCTGTCTGACAGTCAGTTCATGGAAGATAAGCATAAATCATTTGGAACTTGGCTCCCAAGGCTTCCTATAAACTCTCCCAAAACCTTGACGTGAACCTCAGATCTCTATCTGAAACAATACATAAAAGAATACCATGCAACTTGGATATCTGCTCAATATAAATCTCAGCAAGCTGCTGCAGCGGATAACCGATCTTTATCAAAAGGAAATGAGTTGATTTAGTCATATTATCCACCATAACCCAAGTAGAATAACCTCCTTTAAAATTAATAGGCAAACTAATCACAAAATCAATATAAATGCTATCCCACTTCCATTCCGGAATACCTCACGGTTGCATCAATCAAGACGACTCCTGATGCTCGATCTTTACCTTCTGGAAAGTCAAACAAGAATGCATAAACTTAACAACATCTTTCTTCATACCTAGCCACAAAAACATCTTCTAAATGTCTTGATACACTTTAGTAGCTCCGGGATGAATACTCAAACTACTCCTGTGACCTTCCTCAAGAATTCTCTTTTTAAGCTCTAGAAAACTTGGCACACAATATTTTTCTTGGTACCTCATAATTCCATTCTCATGTATCCTAAAGTTCACCTCCTTACCTTGATTGATTATCGATCAATCAATCCCAAGTCTAATTTATGGCCATCTCTGGTCTCTTCAAGAATAACACTAGTCAACTTCAGTATACCCAACTTCACACTGTTATGAGTCATTCCACATACAAAACTAATATCTAAGAACTGTTCAATCACATCAAATTCTCTAACCATAAGCATCGACATATGCAGAGACTTCTTACTCAAAGCATCTGCTACGACATTGGCTTTACCAGGATGGTAACTCAGTCCAAAATCACAGTCCTTAAAAAATTTAAGTCATCTTCTCTGCCTAATTTAATTTCTTATGATCAAACAAATACTTCGAACTTTTATGATCACTAAACACTTCAAATCTAGACTCATACAAATAATGTCTCCAAATTTTAAGTTGAAATACCACAACTGCCAACTCTAAATCATGGGTAGGATAATTTCACTCATGAACCTTTAGTTTTCTCGAAGCATAAGTCACAACCCAACCATTATGCACAAGCACCTAGAACCATCTCAAATGCATCATAATAAACCACAAAAGATTCACTTGGGCTTGGCAAAATCAAAATTGGCATTGACATCAACTTCTTCTTGAGCTCTCAAAAATTATCTTCACGTTGAACATTTCACACATATGCTTGCCCCTTTCGGGTCAACTAAGTCAAAGGCAAAACTAACTTTAAAAAACCTTCTATAAATCTTCTGTAGTAACCATCTAAACCTAGAAAACTTCTGATCTCTATAATAGACTTTGAAGTATCCCACTGCAACACGACCTCCACATTAGACGGATAAACCGAAATTCCACCATTAGAAATCACATGGTCGAGGAAAATCACTTCTCGCAACCAGAACTCACACTTGGATAACTTGGCATACAACTTATTCTCTTTCATATTCTGTAGAACCACTCTCATATGTTCTGCATGATCTTCATCTGTCTTGGAACACACCAAAATATCGTCGATGAACACAACCACGAAGTAATCCAAGTAAGGATGGAAGATCCTATTCATATACTCCATGAACATACATAGCACATTATACACACTGAATGGCATCACTTAATACTCATAGTGAGCATAACGAGTCCTGAACGCAATCTTCATAATATCTTTTGCTTTTACTCAAATCTTACGATAACCCAATCTCAAATCAATCTTACTAAACATGTAAGCATCGACCAGTTGATCCATGAGGTCATTAATTCTTGGAAGAGGATACTTGTTCTTGATAGTAACCTTATTCAGTTGTCGATAATTAGCACACAACCTCATGCTACCATCTTTCTTCTTGGCCAATAATATTGGTGCTCCCCTCGATGAAATACTAGGTCAGGCAAACTTTTTCTTAAGCAAATCCTCTAACTCTTTATTCAATTGTTTAGTTATTAAGCATACATTTTGTAAGGCACCATCGATATAGGACTAGTACCACATACTAAATATATGTCAAACTCAACCTCTCTCTCTCTCTCTCTCTCTCTCTCTGGCGACAAATCACTAATATCATTTGGGAACACATCTCAAATATTACACACCACTGGTAGATCACCAATCATAACTTGGCCTTCAACTTTCAAGGAAGAAAACATCATAAACAATCGAGTATCATCCTTCAAGGACCCCTCTACTTGATTAGCAGAAATAAACATTAGATCTTCACTTTCTCTGTACTGTGGAAATAATATTGACATATTAAAACCATTGATATGAACACGATTGAACTTCAACTAGTTCATTCCTAGGATAATGTCTAGATGACTTAATGGTAAGCGGACTGAGTCAATGCTAAAGTCCTTACCATAAATAGTAAAAGGGAAATTCAAAATGACCAAGAAGTAGTCATTGAACAATTAGTTGGGGTATCAGTTACAAGACTCTCAATCATAGAAGATACTCTAAGATTCAACTTTCTTGTATATTCAAGAGATATGAACGAATGCGTCACACTCGTGTTAATAATATTGCCATACCCCAAATTTTACCCTTAGATTGATTGATCATTTGCATATCATTTAGGTCAATAATCCATACATAGCTAACCAAGTTATCAGATGTTGTTTGCATTGTTTCACTTGTGGAATTAAGGTTTGTTTAAAGAGACTTCAAGGGTTGGTAAATTAGGGTTTTGGATAGGTCATCCACCATTTAAGCTCTTAAGACGTGGGATCAGAGGTTTTCTGTTGAGTTGGATTTCCATTGTTCAGAGGTTGTTTCTTTCGTTATTATAATCAAGTTTGAGGCAGAGGTGTTGGGTTTTTAATCGTCATGAGTAGTTCCTATCAAAGGTTTATCAAGACATGACATCATTTTCTCTGAATTGCCACAAGTGTGTCATTTGTTTAAGGTTTCATTAGTGGCTTGACTGGAAATATTATGAATCAAGATTTTGGTTCTCATCAAGTCATGGTTTCAGTGTGTAATCGAGGCAAAGATTAGGGTTTCTCACCCTTTATGTTGAAGATGAGCAAGTGTCATTTAATGAAGCTTTATTCGAGGCAAGCAGGTTATATGTACAGTAGTTTTTAGTTCATTTGGATGTGATCATGGTCGTGGTCAGGAAAGTGGAGATTTTTTTCGTTCTTTATATCTGAAGATCATCAGATTAGGGTTTTCATGTCAATTCAAGTTTGTCAGATAGATTCAAGGTTGTCATGCCATCTAAGATTTATGACAGTCGAGTTCATTTGTCAAGGTTTAAGTGTTGCTCAAATGTGGAGGCGTGTTAAAATCCAATTTCAATCCCACTTTCTAATCTGATTTCTTATCCAATCTTTTTTCCTATTCTCAAATATCCTTATCATGTCCAATTCATTCCAATTGTCCATATTTTGTCCAAAATGCATCATATCCAATTTCAATTCATTATCCAAATCCATTTTTCAATTCACTTCATTATCCAAATCTATTTTTCAACCTACTTCATTCACATTTTTTTTATTATCCATTTCAATTATTCATATATTAATAATTATCCTTTTTTTATATTTTAATATCCATAAATTTTCATTTTTATCCTTTTTTCATTTTATTTCACTGACCATGTAAAAATCCATTTAATATCCATTATCATATCTAAATCATAGCCTAGTATTTCAATTACTACAAGGCCCATATGACCAAAATCACAATATAAAAAAACAAAGGTACACCACCAAAATTCTACAGGACCGTTTCAAAAAGCCACACACATTACATGTACCACACTACCCTCCAAAATCCTTTACAACTAGACCTGCATAAGACCAAGACTTGTCAAAACCCAAAAATACAACCTTGACCAACATAACAACATGCCAAGAAAACCTGCATTACTGCATCAACATCCTGCAACATAATGAACACAACAAGACAAAACGCATAAGCTTCAATCACTGCTCCAAGACCTGCACACACTGCATTTCTAAGCCAAAACATAGTTGTACGTCTATGCTACCATGCTACAAGCTGCACAAAACAGATGGCATCAAGGCTTACAAGTGAGAAAATGATAACACTCCAAATTCTGAGATAGACTTATCAGAACAACAAAAACAACAAAATGGACTTGGTGATTGATCGGAAAAATAGCAAGTGTACTATTTTTCCAATTGAGTAATAACGGAAAATTTCCCGAATGTCGAACTCAAGGAATGCTTGGCAATATAGAGTTCACGTTTTATGTTAGTTAAACAAAATCCTTGGGGTTTCAAAGGTTTTAATTTGTAAAAATAAAATACAAAAGGCAAAAAGAGTAAAATAAAGGTTTTGAATAGAAGGAGAAGCAACGCTAGGGTAGGGTGTATGAACTTTCTTGTAACAACACTAATCCTAAGTCACAAAATCACCGCTTAATTCAATCATTACCGATTTTAAAGATTAGTTTACTCAAATTCCTTAGAAGAAAACCCTTTGGTATTCTCCCTATACCCCAATTCCTTGGCGGTATAGGAACAATATCAAGCAATTTGTTTGATCTAAAACATTACGGTTACTATAGGGTATCCTCATTCCTAGGCAATATCTACTATAGCATTATCGTACAAAAGCATTAACAATCGTTTTTCCAAACCTAAAGTTAACCGTAAATCGAATCCTATTTGTCATATAAGAAAAGCTTTAAGAACATTATACGATAACCATGATTATGAGAAAGCAGTGAAATTACTAATTTAAAGGAAATAAGATCATTACAAAGTCAATTCAGGGACACCCCCTAGAATTGGGGAGTTTAGCTATTCATAACATTTAAAAGCAAGACAGAATAAAAGATAAACATTACAAGATAATCAGATTGCCTTGATCTTCAATTGCTTCCGCGCATGAAAACCTTCAGTTCTCCAATCCTTTTGATTTCTCTAATTCTGATCGTATAATCCTATCTTCTCCAAAAGTCCATTTTCCTTCTCAAAACACGTCTTAAATAGTCCCAGGTCCAACACAGCAATAAGAAAATACCCAAAATACCCTTAGGAATCACAAAGGTCAAAAATCCAAGAAAATTAGAAGATGAAGCGCTTTAGCCAACACAGGCAGTGTCAGCTGACACATGCGGCCGTGTTGGCACACTGTCTATCTGAAATCAACTTTTTTTTGCCCTAGGCATGCTGACACGGCCGTGTCAACTGACACGGGCGGCCCTGTCAGCCCCCTGGAATCTCCCTTTCTGTTTCAGTGTCAGCCCCCTAGTTCACTTCAAAAACTCTTCCAGATTCATGCTTCTTTCCCCATTTTTGCTCTGATTCTTCTTGATTGCTTACCTAAACCTAGAAAACATGGAAATACCAAACTGACGCGTAAAATGCAATAAAAACGAATAAAATGCGACTAAACATATATAATGATTAACTAAAACTAATGGTAAAATATTGTATAAAAACCACTGATCAAACTCCCCCAAACTTAAACCATTGCTTGACCTCAAGAAACAAGCTTGGATAAATAATTTTCAGATCAAACGACATATCAAATGAAGTACTTATGAATGTAAGGTGTGTCGATACTTATACGTGAGTCTTTGTTTCGATCGGCTAAAACAAGTTCTTTTGGTAATCGTTCGTTAACAAAGGTATTACACAAACACACACCGCGGTAAAACCACAGACCTAAATCCCCCTTTCGTCCACCTCTTCAACTATGCTTTGGGCTTAAGTATTTTCTTTGATTTTCTACCCCTTTCATTCGGATAATCAGATTAAGGCACTTTCGATCGCTTTCCTTCACATGTATAAAATTTGATCGAGACTTTTTCCGTGGCACCTTTATTTTTTTTCTCGCTCATTGGCATTTGTTAGTCCCCTTTGGGACGACTATAGAGATTCAACCGCCGTTAGGCTAAGTAACCGGGTGAGGGTTACCCAACTTTGAAGGACCAATTGTCTTTACCGTCATTATTCATCATTTTTTTAGTGTCACAAGTCACTATCTCAATCAATTTTATATATGCAATTCTCTTTAATTATGTCGGACTATCATTATGAACTAATCGGGGAATACTTCTCAAATCAAAGTACTATAGCACAAATCTACACGTTGGACTCGTTTCCTTACTCCGGGGAACCTAGGATGTTCAAGTTATACCTTAATTTCCAAACTTTCCTAAACTCTCTAGTTCTAACTCCTCTTCATTCAAACTCTATATACTTTCCTGACTACCTCACACAATCATAGCATTCATAAGATTTTTTTTACGGTCTTTATATGGGGAGAGCTCAGAGCGATTTTTAACAAACATAAAAAAAATACTTAAAATGAAAATTCAAAACAGTAAATCCTCCCCCAAACTTGCACTAAACATTGGCCTCAATATTTTGGAACAAGAGAGAAAAAGATGTACTCACAGAGATCCTTACAGAGGAGTCGACGGGTAATGCAACACCAATTTTCTACTTACACGTTTTCCCTTACAAACTCTCGTTTATTCCTACAAAAAAACCACAAAAAGAAAAACATAAATTCTTAAAATCTGTGGGTTTCCTCCCATGCAGCGCTTCGTTTAACGTCGCATGGCTCGACGACTCACTCTCTGTTAAGGTGGCATATATGAAACAAAGAATACATCATCTTTTTTCTTTCTTTTGTTTGGAAGAAATCTCATGAATTTGAGGTATTGATGGTGTTGCTTCTAAATCGTTTTCAGATGTGCTTTAGTGAACAAGACATAAATGAAATCCAATACTTTGTCAATTTCTTGTCTTTCATCTGCCTTGTTAAAGTAGTTTTTAGGGATACTAATTTCTTGAATATTTTCTTGTTGGATGTCTATATCTACACAGTTTATTATATATGTATTTTCATCCAACACTAGATTGTCTTCAAGTTGCCTTCTTTCTTCATCCCCGTATTTCTTATTCACCTCAGATTCTTCTATTTCTAATGCATCTTGTTCGTCTGACGTCATGAATTGCTCTTCTTCATTCACACATTCTTCTCTCAACCTGAACTCTCTCCAAATAAACTTATCTAGATAATAGTTAGCTTCCTTACATTCATTCATAAGGATTCTTACCTCCCTCCTATATGCTTTAAAGATTTTAGTCGCATCTTCCAAACTGATTCCCGAATTAGGCGACCAACATGCAGGAGAATTACTAATTCAAAGGAAATAAGGTCATTACAGAGTCAATTCAAGGACACTCCCCTAGCATGAGAGAGTTTAGCTATTCATAACATTTAAAAGTAATACAGAATAAAAGATAAACATTACAAGATAATCGAATTGCCTTGATCTTCAATTAACCTTCAGTTCTCCAATCCTTTTGATCTCTCTAATTCTGATTGTATAATCCTCTCTTATCCAAAAGTCCTTTTTTCCTTCTTAAAACACGTCTTAAATAGTCTCAGGTCCAACACAGGAATAAGAAAATACCCAAAATATCCTTAAGAATTACAAAGGTCAAAAATCCAAGAAAATTAGAAGATGAAGCGCTTTAGCCAACACGGGCCGTGTCAGCTGACACGGGCGGCCGTGTTGGCTCACTGTCTATCTAAAATCAACTTTTTTTGCCCCAGGCATGCTGACACGGGCGGCCGTGTCAGCCTCCTAGAATCTCCATTTCTGTTTCAGGCATGCTGACATGGTCATGTCAGCCCCCTTGTTCACTTTAAAAACTCTTCCGAATTCATGTTGTTTTCCCCGATTTTTGCTCTGATTCTTCTTGAATCCTTACCTGAACCTAGAAAACATGGAAATACCAAACCGACGCGTAAAATGCAATAAAAACGAATAAAATGCGACTAAACATATATAATGATTAACTAAAACTAATGGTAAAATATTGTATAAAAACCACTGATCAGTGATTTTTAAAGGGACGGAACGAATTAATAAGGAAGAGAGGGAAAATACCATAACACAGAATGAAGAGCAAGAAGAAACATAAGAAATTGAAAGAAAAAAAACTCACCCCCTCTGGACATTGATTCATTCTTCCTCTTTCTGTTGACCTCTTTCCAACAACCTCATACAATAATCAGAACATCTTCTACCACAAACTTAAAATCCCCTCTAAATAATCAACTTTCCCTCTTCAAAACAAAAATAAAGAATCTGCAAAGGATTAATAGAGAACAAAACCTTAAACCATAAACTTGAACCTTCCTCAACTCCAATCGCGTTTCAGCTTCCTCAAATACTCACCACGACCATCACGTTAAACTCCCTTCCACCATAGCAACCTCAACTCTACAAACCGAAGAAATCCTCACCATAAGGCCTCTCAAACCTCCATCAAATCACCACTCAGAAACGCCATCAAACTTCCTCTGTGCCGACAACTTCAACGCGCCATCATCACCTACGCCATCCTTCACCAACACCCGGAACCGAATCGCAAACCAAATAAAAAATTGAAAGATTGAGTAGAAAAGAGAGTAAATCGAATCGAATAAAACCAAAACCGATACAAACCTGGAATCTGAAAGTGAATTGGATCGTGAAAGATTGAGACCGAGCAAGTTGAGGCAAGGTCGAACAAGATTGAATCAGAGGAGGCATTTGGAATGCGAAGAAGGTAGGTCCCAGAGTCGTGACGGAGTTTTTCTTCGACATTGGTTAATTTGTTCAAATTTGTTTTCCTTTTCATGTTATCGTGTGGATTTTATGACCTAAGTTGTGCTTTCCCTTTCCATTTACTGATTGTTTGTTGCGATAATGGTGGTGTTGTATTCTTATGGAATTGACCGATCCTTTTTATTTCTATAAAAGTTGTTTTATATATTGGTAATGAAAGAATCATGATATCATGTTGGGCTTAAGATCCGCTGTGACATATTCACACTCCTTTCTTCAAATTTCCACCCTTGTCGTGTTATGTATATTGGGCTTTTAAGCCTATAGTTTTTTCTCTGCACACCTTTTAACATGTGCTACACCCCCATTAACTTAACATTTTTTAGTTAGAATTAGATATTAATGTTGATTCAAAAATTAATGCTAATTTTTGTTGAATTTTGGGAATTAGATCTTTTTTTTGTTTAGGTTTTGATCTTAGTTTTGTTGAACGTTGGTTAAATTTCAATTTAGATCTTAGTCTTGGTTTTGATTTTAAATTTTGATTAACCTTTGTTAATTTTTGCTAACTTTCTTTGGTTGTACATTTGGCTAATTTTCTTGTTAATTCCTAATTGATCTTGACAATTCTTGATTTCATTTTAGGTAATTCTTAATGTTTAAATTTTGGATTTAATTCTTGATGTTATTTGTGACATAGTTGTTTCGATTAAATGTTGATAAAACCTTTTGTTTAGTCTTTGGAATTTTATTTAGAAACATTTGATTAGGATGATAATTTATAGCCTTTGATTAAATCTCGATGATTAATTCTCATGAAATTCTTGATGCCTATTTTGTTTGATATTCTCATGAGGCTTTTCCCTGTACTCCATTGATCATGATCTCTTCTTAGCCTAATTCCAAAGGAAAGGATTTCATGTTGACTGCCATGTCATGTTTAGGATAGTTTAGCCTAGCTTACTCATTCCTTCCATTTTCCCTTTTATCCTAGCCTTAGGATTAGAGTTGCCATACTCTACGTGAGTGTCATGGTTATGAACACTTACTCTCCCTGTTTATCCTAGACTTAGGATTAGAGTCGTCACACACTACGCGAGTGTCTTTCCATGGACATTTCCTTTCCCTTTTAACCTAGCCTTAGGTTTAGAGTCGTTGTACTCTATGTAAGTGTCTTGCCACATACACCTACCTTTCCCTTTGGAACCTTGACTAATATCAAGAGTTCCTCACCCCTAGTTGGGTGAACTACGGACACTCTGATTCCTCATTAGGGAATGAGGGTATGTAGGTACGAGGATCCCTATCCTTGGCGAGCTCACTAATAACTAACTTCCCTTTTCTCCCGCCCTAATGCAATCGAGACCACCCCTATTTGGGTGAACTACGAATGCTCTGATTCCATCTTAGTCAGGATACGCAGGCACGAGATGTGATGTCTTGGCGAACATACTTTATATATACCCTACGTCTTTACCTTTGCATATTTTCCTTAGCAAGCAAACATTAACATAACACAAATACAAACAAGAGTTTCCTGTAGAGTACTATAGATACTTAGGATGCTAACACCTTCCCTAGGTATAACCAATCCCCGAACCTTAGATTCTCTTAGCTTTGTTGTTACCTAACCCACTTAGTGTTTTCTTCAATCTTTACCCTTTCCTTTGGAGAAATCAAAGCTCGATGGTGAACTTCAAGATTTGTGATTCAAGTTAATCAATAGCTTGATATCTGATTCTCACCGCAACAAATATAAATCAAAGAAACATTATAATGGAACATGTACCTCGAATCAAGTTATCAGAACCAGTAGTCTTTACTCTATTCAAAGCAAAGACCTTTCCTCTAGATTAAGCTTTCTTTGGTTTTAGGCACTGAGTACTAATACGACTTGGTTCTCCATAGTTGTAACACGTTAGAACATTACTTTTGCACTCAGTAATACATTGTCCTGGCTTCCCACATTTTAAAAATTTATGGCCCAAACCCTTGCACTCATTAGCACGATGACCCATATCTCCACAATTGCAACATTTGACAGAAACAGAAGTGCCTCCCCCCACTTGTTTCTTTCCCATATGTAGCCTTCTGCTTTTCCTTATCAGGTGGAGCTCTATAAGGTTTTCCATGATTTTGATTTCAACTTTTCTTCTCACTAACACTCTTGTAGTGAGCAGATATGGCACAACTATATTCATTGTATATCCTACACTTATTAACCAACATAGAGAACTAACAAATCTCTTGACATCCAATCAATTTCTTGATCTATGGATGCAAGCCACTATTAAACTAATACGTTTAGATCCTTCAGCTCCTACTTGATTATAATGAGGGTAGAACCTAGATAACTCCTCAAACTTAGTCGCATAAGCATCTATTGTTATGTTCCTTTACTTCAGCTCAAGGAACTTTATCTCTTTCTTGTTACGGACATCAACATGAAAGTACTTATCAAGAAAATCAATCTTGAAGCTATCCCAGGTGATCTCAGTACCTGTAGCTTCTAATCTCTGACTAGCATTGTCCCACCAATACTTCACTTCCTCCAGAAGCATATGAGTACCAAACAGAACCTTCTCCGTATCTGAACAAGTCATCACTCTAATGATCTTCTAAATCTCTTACAACCAAGCTTTAGCACCTTTTGGGTCGTATCTCCCATTAAAGTTTGACGAATTATTACTCTAGAACTTTCCCAACCCACGTAATTCATATGTTATTCCATGTTGATTCTGCAGTGCCTGATTTGCATGATCCATCATGTGAGCCACAACCTTTAAAACATCAGTGATTTCACGATCATTTCTTCCATCCATTTCTATGCATGCCACTAAATAACCATTATAAGAAACATTGCATCGATATTATTCATACATCTGTCGCATACTAGGGAATGGATAAAATTACAAAACCTAGCCAGATGGACCGACATGCTCTAATACCAACTATGTAACACCCTAAAACCTTGACTCTTATATTTAAAAAGATAAATAATATTATTCTCAAATAAGGTGCTACACATTCACAACATACATATCATTCAAATTAAAACAATTAACATGCAACAAAAATTCAACATTTAACAACAATACTTCAAATTATCTCTTCAAAATGAAATACTTAATTAAATAAATAATTCAAAATTCCAAAATCAAAACAATAATAAAAAACCATATTCCCAGCGTTACAGATCAGAGCAATCGAAAACTAAATAACAGGAAATGATAAATAAATGAAGAAAGTCCTCAATGCCATCTTCCAAATCACAACATATATTTCTCCTCCTGAGTATCTATGCCACAACGTACAAATTCATTTACAACAACAACAACCAATTCATAACGCCTTTAAGTATGCATCATGACTCACAACTCAACTCAATGCATGTGGTGCCAATTTGGACATCATAGATATGTTACTGATCTCGTTCACTCAACAATGGTTCCTCTTCAAACTAAATCCCCACTTCTAAGCCCCTCTCGTCACTAATCCCCACTTCCGAATCACCCACTCGTTAATGATCCCCATTTCTGAATCAATAACTTATCTTAGGACCTAAGTTCATACGTCAATCACTTACATATATGATATATGACATATAAAATAATGCAACAACACTTATGGTTCAACTTCTAACCATTCACAATAACACATAGGTAATCATAACAGTTATCACTTCAAACTACACCTCCCAACATCAATAACATATAATTATAATTCATCATATAATTATACACGCATTTCACAACATATAATCACACACCGAACGAAGCATTCACACAACACTTAAGCATATCCATTTATATCATTAAACATGACCAAACAACAGTTCATATTCACTGGAATCGGAGACAGACCGACAATTCGAGTTAAAAACAGAAACTCTGCACTGTCACGCTTGCTAAGCGAGATTCATCTCACTAAGAGGGAACCAAAAAATAAAAAAGCATCACATTCTATCACAACACGCTAAGTGAACGTCTTAATCACTAACTAAGATCTCGCTAACACAAGTCTCCTAGAACTGCAAAAATCATAAACATGATTCCACTATTGGATCCCTATCAAATTTCAGATTTTGACCCCAATCACCCAAATATAATATAAAACATCATATTCATATCACACCATGATTAACACATCATATACTCACTAATTAAACACCTAATTCCATCACTTTATCATGAATTTAAGGTTATGCTCATAATGCAAAAAACATACACATGAACAACAACTAAATCACTTATCACATGCAAAGGAATACGAAAATCATTAATCAAACCATGCACGCATTTCTTATATTCCATAACAATTATAACGGAATTATCACAATATTCTCTCAAGAACACATAAACATCTACAACGGTGAAAATAGGAGAAAAACCTAGAGGACGGTGATGATCCCTTTTCACCCTTCATGCATTTGACACCAATATTAGAATAATTCCTCCTTACCTTAACTTTCCAGCAAAGAATCTACGGTTTGGTTATTACTTCTCCTTCATAGAGCTCTCTTTAAGGTTCCTTTTCTCTTTTTCCCCTTTTCTAACTTTTCATGTATCAGACAAAACTCACCACTCCCCTTACTTTTTCTATTTATTTAACCTTATTTTAATTATAATAAGTCTATAATTTTCCCTTCACTTTTCCTTATTCCACCAGTCCACACTAATTTTCTCATTAATTCAACTTTCACCCAAAAACTCCTAATTCCTTATTTTATATTATTTAATTACATAAAATCTAATAAATCCCACAATTATCAAATAAATCTTCACAAACACTAAAAAATATTAAATAAAAGAAAAAGAAAAATTCAATTAAATAATTTAGTCAAAAATCAAGGTGTTACACTCTGAACATAACGAAGAATGTGCTTGAGAGCAAGCACTTGTTTTGTGCAAGGTGCATGCATGTGAAGATGAACTTGTTGAACTGCATATGATATGTCTAGTCGAGTACAGTGAGGAATTCTCATAAACAGTGCCAGAGGAGATGCTGAGTTTCAGCTTGGTGTTGACATGAGTGGCTGACAGTTTGGGACGTCATGCCAACACGTTCAATGATCTCTGAGGCATAAGTGCTTTAAATGAGAAAGATTCCACTAGAGTGACAAGATACTGCAATACTCGGAAAGTAACTCAAGGGTCACAAATCCTTTAATGCAGACTTAGATGCTAAGAGTGACACAATTAATTTGTGAAAGACTTGAGTGGCGGTAATAAGGATGATGTCATCCACATATAAAAGATTGTAGGCCATGCCAGAACTTTGCCAATATATGAAGAGGGTGTGGTCGGATGTGCTAAAGCAGAAACCAACGTTGGCGACAAAGTCAGCAAAGCATTGGTACCATGTCCTGGGAACTTGCTTAAGAGCATAAATTGACCTCTCCAAATGACATATATAATTTGCATGATGAGGGTCACGGAAATTCAATGGTGGGTGCATGTAGACAGTCTCATGAAGATCATCGTGTAAAAAGACATTATGGAGATCCCATTGATAAATGAGACATGATTTGGATAAAGAAATGGTAAGTATTATTTGAATGATAGTAGATTTCACCACGAAACTAAAAGTCTCATCACAATCCACATCTGGAACTTTTGACTAACCATCGCCTACAAGATGAGCCTTATAACGCTCAAAGGAACCATTATAATTTTCTAATGCCCAAAAATCCAAATACATTGAATAGGATTTGCATCACAAGGTATGGGAACTAAATCCCACGTCTTATTTATAATAAGAGAATCAAAGTGATATTGCATTGCAGATTTCTAATTCGGGTCAAATAAGGCTAGCTTATATTTTTAGGTATAGGATAGATAATATGGTCAGGTAGAGAAACTAATAGGGTGAATATCTTGCAGGGTTTGACAATGCATTTCATACTACGGGTGGTGATGGTCCCTGTAGGTGGAGGTGCATTTGGTTGGATTTGTGGTGTTAAGGGAGAGGAGGTCGCAGTTCGTGAGTTGGTCGATGAGGGATCAAATATTGGTTGTTGGTTTATTGTTGAGGATGGCTAGTCGGTTGTGGTTGTCGATGATGTTTGGTTACTTATAACAGAGGGAAACATTTGATTTCACCATTGATGTATAAGGTAAGGGTGTGGGAAATTATTTCGGAAGTCATAAGAGTGAGGGGAAGGGGAATGTATCTTGGTGAAGGGAAATTGGGTTTTACCAAAGATAACATGTCGCTGAATTATTAATTTTTTCCTGAGAAATCAAAACACTTGTAACCTCTATGATTCAGTGGGTAATCCAAGAAAACACACGAAGTAAAGCGAGGTTCTAACTTATAAATGTTTGAGTACGAAAATAAAGGATAACATAGACAACCGAAAAATTGTAGATGTGTGTAGGAGGGATCTTAGTGATATAAGAGTTGTGTTGGTGACTGGTTTTGAAGTGTTTAATGGGGAAGAATGTTTAAAAGATAAGTTTCCATTTGAAGAGCATGAAGCCAAAACGATGTGGGAACAGAAGAATGAGCTATCATAATGTGTATCATATTATTAATGGTCCTGTGTAATTAATTTCAGTTGCAGAAGTATGGTAGAAGTTTGTGCAACTGCAGGCTCAGCTTAGTAGGTAGCAGTCCCCTAGGTCAGACTTTGAGTTTTATTTATTTCCATCTTAGAGGTACGTAGTTCTCGACTATAAAGGAGAGGATGAAAGACTTAGCAACTTAGAAATTACGTAAGCTTTTGAATTACAAGTAATTCTTAAGGCTTTGGAATACCTTATAGTTATAAGCAAGAGCATAGCGAAGGTTCGGAGATCTCGAGCGAAGCCAGGAAACATAAAGTATGATTATTAGCCTTTGCGTTCCGCTTTCTCATTTTATGAGGATGTGTGGGGAGAAGAGAAACGAAAAACAAGACCATGATCAGTGCAATATTTGCAAAATATCTCATTACTATATTCACTGTCATTGTCACATCGAAAACATCTTACATTCCTAAAAAATTGTGTGCGAATAAGGTTTTTAAGTGACACCAGCGTTTCAAATACTTGGGGGAAAGGTCCATAAGAAGTTTGTGAAATAATCAAAAAATGAAATCATCCAAAAATAATGCATAATATTTATGACTGGCAGAACTTAAAATCGGAGACGTCCATAAATCACTATGTAAAATATCAAAAGACATCAAATTAATAGTTTGAGATTTAAAAAATGGCAATTTAACATGTTTTCCTAAAACACAAGAGTCACAAATAGCAAAAGAATTAAAAGGTTTACAACATATGAACTTATTATCGCGAAAGGAGTACAAAAAAAAAATGTTAGGGTGACCATGGAGACTGTGCCAAAAACTGTAAGTAAAACCGGAAAAATTGGTGGAAGTGGTGACTAGATAGAGATCGTCACAACTGTCACATATCATGAGAATGATCTTCATCTGAAAATCAGATATAGTAAAGACAAAAGGGTCAAAGAAAATAGATACATTATTGTTAGTGGTGAGTCATCACACATAAATTAAAGTTTTAATAATTTACAAGGCATGCAAGATATGGTTTAAGTGAAGGAGTTAGTGAAAGGTGGATATTTGTGTGTGTCTGGTGCCATGAATTGGAATTTCATGGCCACTGCCAACATTAACTTTCTGATTTGAATTACTTAAAGTAGAATATTACGAGAGATTACCTTGTGAAGTTGGTGTGTGAGATGTTGCACCAGTATCCATGTACCATTGATTGTCAGGGTGTGGAGAGACATGGTGTTCATAATGGTATTGATCCGCTTTTGCACACAGGTCAAAAATGAGTTTAAGACAAAACGCAGTAAAATGGAAGCGGCACACGAATATCGTATCTCAAGGACTCTTGAATCACAATTAACCTAATAAAATTGATTTGGGGGGAGGGTTGTTTAGGTTTAAGTTTCAATCAAAATAACAGTGAAAATAAGTTATTACAATTGCGATTAAAAAGCTAATTTGTTGATTCGGTTCCTACCTATCATCAATTATTATAACTTCACTGCCCTAAGTGGATTTTATCCATGTTCAATCACAATATTAATCAACAAGTGCGGATGAAATTATAAGAATTGTATTTCCTGTTTGTCGAATTAAGCACTCGTTTAAGAATAAAGCGAATTAACGGATTAAGCAAACAGTAACATGCAATCGAAATTATGGAAACATAAATCAATTGAACCAACAAACTACTATGTGATAATCAGATTAGGCAAATGATAAACACATAGAAGAATTGAATGGAATAGAATTTAAATTGCAAAGATATGTTAATCTCAAGTATCGAAACTTGAGTACAACAGATCAACAAAGAAAATTAGTTCTCCATGATTTTTCGTACAAAGCTTTAGAGAAATTTCGTGAACAGTAGAATGAGAGATAACGAACAGTAGTAGTGGCTAGTATGTATAGGAAAAACATAGCATTCGGATTCTAACCCAACTGGGTCGAAAAACATTAAAAAAATGGCCCAAAACTAAATATTTCTTAAGTCTGTAGCTTCTACAAATTATTTGAGACTTTTGGACTCCGAATCAGATCTTGGCTTCAATACTAAACTTGTAGCTCTTTCTTTTAGCTTTCCAACTGATATTAGAACACGTCAAACCGATTGTTGTTGCTTAAGTTATGATATGCGCAGTGAACAAGTATCAAATAACTACTAATGTTGAAAACAAAACACGAATTTAAATTAAAGGCAAAAATAAACTTAAATCTAAAAACACAATAAAATAGTAAAATTAATAAAACAAACTAAAGAAATGCCTAAGTACAATAGTAAAAAAATATGCATCAAAATGCATTGATCATGTCTCAATGTTTGTTGGTGTTTGAGATGATCTAGTAGTTACATACGCCTAAGAGCGTTATCCTATGATGTCTGACTGCTTCAAAGGACTGATGGGGAGTTCCCATTAAGAAGTGGGATACGAGCATGCAGGCATGACCCATGGTGGGGGAGTCCAACCCCATGGTTGCTAGGCTGAGTGCTAGTGCTACTGCCAAGGGGGAGAAGATCAGGATGGATGGGCATTGGGAACACCAGGTGGGGTGCCACCACAGTGACCATGCCCCCCTCCACGGTCCTAGTTGCTACGAGAACGGGAATAATTGTCAGGGCGGAGGTTTCCACATTGGGAGTTGTCATCAGAAGACCGATGTTGAGTTGTGTGCACGGTAGTGTGAGAACTATTGCTTGTCATTTCAGTCATACTTACTTCTTCCAAAGTGAGCATGGAGCAGACCTAATAAAAGGAAGGAAGAGGATTACTCTGGCGAATCAAGGTAACAACATTGTGATAAGCTTCTGAAAGATCAGATATTAGTTGAAGAACTAAGTGGTGATTGTTGACAGGAACAACGACATTCCTCAACTGGTCATAGAGCATCTTAAGATGCTGATAGTAAGCAGAAATACTGGGAAGATCCTCATGTGAGTGTTG
The DNA here is from genome assembly GCA_963859935.3 of Lathyrus sativus. Classification (NCBI taxonomy): domain Eukaryota; kingdom Viridiplantae; phylum Streptophyta; class Magnoliopsida; order Fabales; family Fabaceae; genus Lathyrus; species Lathyrus sativus. The sequence continues at coordinate 88,920,986 of OZ012735.1, read as the reverse complement.
GAGAACTCTTGCTCGACAGTGACAGCGCGAGCATTCTGATTATCCTAGAAAATATCAACCAAGCCATTCCAGGTCTCTTTCCTCATCGGTTGTTTCTAAAATGGATTTTTATCCCGCTCTTATTGTTTCCTACATTAGAAACAATATTCCCATTGTCATTGAGATGGAAAAAAATATGGCACATGGGTCGAGATTTTCCACAACCATATGCGCTCTCACCAGGTGCTGGATCACATTGTGGTGTCAAGGTTTCTTGGATCCATCAACATTTAGCCCATTGACACTTCCGGCGCTCGCCAGACTCTCCAACAAGTGGTACTAGAGCCTAGTTAGACTCGATGGAAAAACAGAAGTGGGTGCTAGTGTGAATCAAGGCAAGTGATGTGGGTGACACACACTTGTGGGGGAGATTGTTTGGATTCAAGTGTGAGAGGTTAAGTCCCACATCGACTAGGAATGGAAGAAATGTTAGGTATATAAGAGAAATCATGCATACCTTTAAGCCTTAAGATTTTAGATGAATATGTACTGTCTCTTTCACTTGTGCAGGGATGACACTTTGCAGGGTTTGGGCAGGGTACTATAGTACCCATCGCCAAACCCGCGATTGGAAAAAATCCTCGTACCCATGCCCTTACCCGCTTGGGCATCAATCTTAGCACTTGTACCCATGTCATATAGGTATGTAGGTACACATACCCGTACCTGTTACCCGCATTTCTATTAAAAGTAAATAGAAAATATCACATCTTTTAAAGTTTTTAAGAATATTAAAATGTCTTTAAAAGAAATTATTGTTGAATTATAAAATAAACAAACACTTATATTTAATACGTAATGGTTTAATATTGATGTATTTTTTAAAATTAATAAACATGTATTTTTTCATAATAATATAAATTAAAATATATGAATATATATTGCGCGAATATGGGATGGTGTGGGGTGGGTACTAAGGTTCCCATACCTGCACCCATATCCACTTATTTTAGTGGATAATTACCCGAGTCCATACTCGTATCCATTTTTGCAGAGTTTTACCTTACTCGTTATGGTTTTTTTTTGCAGGTGCCCACTGTAAAAGGGTCAAATTGCCATCCCTACACTTGTGTGTTGCTCTTAACCCATCGTAAATGCTCCTTGTGATGATCCAAATAAGAAACTAATTATAGTAAACTAATTATGACAAAATATTCTAATTATAGAAAACTAATTATTACAAATTAAAACAAAATATTCTATTCTATTGATAAAGATTATGATTGACAATTTCTTTATCATTGTCAAAACATATTTTTTAAATATTTTTCTCAAATTGTGTATGAATCATACTATAAAATTGAATAAACAAAGGTAATACTTCTAATTTATTATTCATCAAAAAAATGCAAATTATTCAAGAACAATCATCAATAAAAATAAATAAATCATCTCGCACCAAAAATATTAGATATTGGGGTAGTTCCAAAACATCGCAATGAATAAAGTTCACATTGTTAACACTTTTATTAAGACTCAAAGAAAAAGTAGTTCAATTATATTTAAAAAAATCGACAAATGTCATATTTAAAATACTCAACGAAATGTTTTGAAAATATAAATGAAAAATACGTTTCATTAATGAAAAAGGAGGATGACCAAAACACTTATACTGAAGTTATATTTAAGAGGCAAAAGATAACTATAACTGAGATTGAAGTACATACGACAACATCTTCTGATTAGTTCATGCATGAAAGAGATAGTATAATCCTTTGTGTTCCTTAGTAACTAATTCGTTTTTCCTGTTGCAAGATCCTGAAAAGTACAGTGAGAATAAAAAATATAACTGCTCAATTATTACTCAATGTAAGTTTACGAATAAATATAAAGTTGTTTGATAGGCTGAGAACGTAAATCACATCTTTCAATTTAAAAGATTGAATATCAATATCTCTACAACCATCAATCTCCGAGTATGAGAACTATCTATAATAATATATGAAAAGTTGGATGAATTCGAAACGGTAACAGTTCACTTATTCACTTAAAAAAAAGCGAAATTCGGATCATTAGACTCTTGGAAAAGAAAGCAAGCCAAACTATGAAGCAAGGAGACAGTCTTTTCCATACTTATGCTGTCCAGAAAATGACAACTAAGGTTGTCTGCAGGTGTAAGCTAGTTATGTCAACGCAGAAACATTCAAAATTTGATAAACTCAAGTAACCAAGTTGCATGTAGTGATGCACCATTAACTATATTTGCTTATTGCCATGGTGTAAAAAAATCTTTCACATCTAAATTTCTATATTTCCATATAATATAATCTCATTAGTCTCCCATGGCAAAGCCGATTCAACTCTTACTAAATTTGCATAACTTTTATATTAATGTGATTGTTGACTTTACATATTCTTAATCCAATTGGTTCATTATTTTATACTTCTGTTCAAATGTAAGAATCAGCATCGTTGTTTTCTAGTTGTGATTCTCAATTGGGTAAATAAAAGATCTTTTGATTATGTTGACTTTTTTTCCATTGATGTAATGGATTTAAATGAGGATTGTAATCTTTCTGTTCAGCATTGTAAAGTTTTGTTATGAGTAGCCAAGTTTTGTGGCATCTTTTAGGTTGATCATGGGTGAAAGAGTTCTAGTGTTCCTACTCTTCCTTTTCTGTTATTTCTTTGTTGTTGTGGTAACAAAAACATCAAATGATGATTGTAAGTTTTTTTCTCAAGGCTATGCTCTATGTTTAGTGTTTTTCGAATCATTCATCTGCGAAATTCAGTCTATAACATCATGAAATTAGAAATATTCGACTCGTTTTTTGTTGAGAAAGATTTGAGTACTTGTTAACGATCACATTTCAGATAATGGCCTTGAAGTATTTACTCTTATCCTTATTGATAAGTGATTGAAATTTGGCTTTGATTGCAGACCTTGCACTTTCGGCTATAAAGTATGAGTGGAAGAATACGCCACCGAGTTGGGAGCGCTCGCAGGATCCTTGTGGTGGACGTTGGGAGGGCATTGAGTGTTTCAATTCGCGCGTTATCAGCATGTACTTTTTTCTTAAATTCTTACATGAATTCAACCGTTCTCCTGAATTGTCTTATCCGAGATTAACAAATGGTTGTTAGTGTTTCAGATCATTGTCAAGCATGGATTTGTCTGGCCAGCTTTCATCAGAAATTGGATCACTTTCTGAATTGCAGATTTTGTATGTGTTCTACTTTCTTAGTATATGATTTGAATGTTGGAAACAATTTTTCATGGTTTTTCCTTTGCAGGGTTCTGTCCTACAACAAGAATTTAACAGGACCGCTTCCCGCTGAAATCGGAAACTTGAAAAAACTGAAAAATTTGTAAGGGAGTATCGCATGTTGTTCCGATTAGAATCCATACACTTGAATCAACAACTCTAACTATGCTCTCTTTTTCCTCTTCCAGACAGCTTATTAACTGCGGCTTCAGCGGTCCTATCCCAGATACAATAGGAAATCTACAACAGCTTGTATTCCTGTATGTATTGAATCTTGATTCGAACAATCTTTGACTAGAATTTACTTAACTCTCGTCCGAACTCCGGATTACCAGAGTCCCTTCCCTTGGAAACCGAAGGGTTAAGACTCAAAATATATAATCACATTTGAAGTTTTTGTAGTTATGTTGATCTTTATATTTTGAGTACAATATTTCCATATCTTGTTTTTGCAGTCTTATATTATATTATGCTACTGATAACAAAGCCAATTTCAATGGCAGATCTTTGAATTCTAATAGATTTAGTGGAACAATTCCAGCTTCTATTGGTAATCTCTTGAGTATTAATTGGCTAGACTTAGCAGAAAACCAGCTTCAGGGTCCTATCCCAATATCTAGTGGAACTACTCCCGGTCTCGATATGCTGCACAAAACAAAACACTTGTATGCGACATTGTTCTATTATTCTTCTTTTTTTTTTAATAATATTTACAATTTTCTTCATATCTATCAAACTCATTGTAACATATTTCCGTTTTCCACAGTCATTTTGGGAAGAATAAGCTTTCGGGGACTATTCCAGCTCAACTTTTTAGTTCTGAAATGTCATTGATACATGTGTAAGATTCATCCCAATGATTTTCATCTAGAATTTGTTTACATTATTGAACAAATTTGAGTATAATTTTTCCTAACCAGTAATATATCTTTTGCAGGCTTTTCGAAAGCAACAAATTTACTGGCAGCATTCCATCTACACTTGGACTTGTGCAGACACTTGAAGTTGTGTGAGTGTCTGTATTTCCTATTTTAAACTAATAACTAAAATTCATGTTTTTATTTTGTCTTGAAATGTGATTTTGCATCTGTAGGCGCTTGGATAACAATTCGTTAAGTGGACCTGTGCCTCAAAACATCAACAATCTTACAAACGTTAGAGAATTGTAAGTACAAAAGACACGTGTTTTGTCGAAAGAATGTCATTACTCCTTCTTTCCATCATGTGTAATGATAGTATCCATCGCGATGAATTCCAAATATGTTAATAGAGGTTCTTGAAATTATGTCTGTCAGGTTCCTGTCCTCGAATCACCTATCCGGTTCCCTGCCAAACCTCTCTGGAATGAACGTCCTCAGTTACCTGTAATTAGCAAATCCTTAATCAAACATAATTTTATATTTTCTGCATAACCTTTTGTTATGGCTGAGTTGGTTATTTAAATTACTTCGAAGGGATATGAGCTATAACCAATTCGATCAATCAGATTTTCCATCATGGCTATCAAATCTTCAGTCTCTAACAACAATGTATGTTTTTCTTTCTATACTTTTTAAGCTATAACTTTTTGCTCTCTGTCAGGATTCAACGGATAAATTCTCATGATTTTTTTTATTTTTTATTTTACGACAGAATGATGGAGAAAACACAACTTCAAGGACCTGTTCCTGTTTCTTTGTTCAGCCTGGTACAGTTACAGACAGTGTAAGTACCAGCTGTATTGATTTTGACAGTTCTACCTTAAGATGATGATTAATGCTGAAAAATCTTACAGGGTTCTCAAAGTTTAAACACCGTTTTAAGTATTTGTTCCTGTTCCATACTTTGCCGCATAAGCTAAGTTTGTTACTGACTCATAGGATGCTGAAAAACAACCAGCTGAATGGAACTTTAGATATTGGCACGACCATTAGTGACCAACTGGGAGTCATTGATTTGCAGACCAATTTTATTGAAAAATTTGCTCCACAAATCGATGTTTCTAAAGTGGAGATAACGTAAGTCATAATTATAGCAGTTAGTTTATTTCAATGTGCGATGCATAAATTTCAATTTTTCCATCTTGTCTTTGTTTCTTCTCTTTTAAGGTATACTATTGAATACATATTTATCTGCAGACTTGTAGAAAATCCTTATTGCGATGAAGGACTCCCAGCAGCGAAACAAACCTACTGCTCCATTGCAAAAAACAACGACTCATATACAACGCCGCTAAATAACTGTGTGCCAGTTGCCTGCGACTCGAATCAGATATTAAGCCCGAATTGCAAATGTGCATACCCTTATACAGGAACTTTAACTCTTAGAGCTCCTTCTTTCTCTGACTTGGGAAACAAGACAGTGTTTGATATGCTAGGTTTCACTCTTATGGAGTCTTTTAGAAATCATGACAAACCTGTGGATTCAGTTTCTTTAAGCAATCCAAGGAAGAATGTGTATCAGTATCTTGATTTGAGTTTAGAAATATTTCCATCGGACCAAAATTCTTTCAATAGAACCGGTATTTCCGGCATAGGCTTTATGCTTAGCAACCAAACATACAAGCCCCGTGCTGACATTTTTGGACCATTTTATTTCATTGCTGATGAGTATGATCATTATCTGAATGATTCAGGTATGTATGTATATATCTAGCTCTGCATTTAGTAATGAAATCAGTTATGTTATTACCGAGTTCTTCATTTTAACACTGTATTTTCTTGTAATTTAGTAATAGAAGAAGGGCCTGTGAAATCAAGTAAATCCTCGAATATTGGCATCATCGCTGGAGCTGCTATTGGTGGTTGTGTCCTGGTTGTGTTATTACTCCTTGCAGTTGTTTATGGTTTCCGCCAAAAGAACAAGGCAAAAAGAGAAGCTAAGAAAAGCAGTCTTTTTGGTAAGATAACTTTATCAGGCGAATTTTTTAATGAGCGCGCTAGAATTTCATAATTTATTACATATTCCATTTTATAAAATGCAGAACAATGGGGTCCTGATGAGAGCAATAATAGCATCCCACAGTTGAAAGGTGCGAGGCGCTTCAGTTTCGAAGAGATTCAGAACTCCACCAAAAAGTTTTCGCAACTCAACTATGTAGGATCTGGGGGTTATGGGAAGGTATTGAATGTTTTTGCTACAATATTACAAACCGCTATTTTGCAAAACTTTGTACTACCTAAGCTTTTAATATCCAAATTTGCAAAAGTGTCTTGAATCTATAATAATGATGACAGGTTTATAGGGGAACTCTTCTCAATGGACAATTAATTGCCGTAAAACGAGCTCAACAGGAATCAATCCAAGGAGGATTGGAATTCAAAACAGAGATTGAACTTCTATCAAGGGTCCACCATAAAAATCTTGTTAGCCTTATCGGTTTCTGCTTTGAGCAAGGCGAACAAATATTGGTTTATGAGTATGTTGTAAATGGTACTTTGACAGATGCTCTTTCAGGTATATCTTTCATAACAACTTCACCCTATTAGTGCTCTACAAAATTTAATACTCACTAATCACTCGCAGAATTTAAGGGAAACTATTCAATAAAATTCATCTCAATAGTATTTTCTGCGTCATTTTTCCGTTAAACATTTGCTTGCAAATCACCATATAGTATTCAGATATCTTTATGAACATGCTAATCTTCCTATCAATGCAGGGAAGTCAGGAATTAGATTGGACTGGATTAGAAGGCTAAAAATAGCCCTTGGTGCTGCTAGGGGGTTGGATTATCTTCATGAACATGCTAATCCTCCTATCATACATAGAGATGTCAAATCGACGAACATTTTACTCGACGAACGCTTGAATGCTAAAGTTTCTGATTTTGGTCTCTCCAAGCCTTTGGGTGATGGTGCAAAAGGTTATATTACAACTCAAGTCAAAGGGACAATGGTTAGTATATTATGCTTATATAACTAATCTTCTAAACCTTTAAACAATGCCTGAAAAGATCATATCTCGATTAATGAATTAAGCGATAATGGTAAATTTTTGTATTTGATCATATAGGGCTACTTGGATCCAGAATATTACATGACACAGCAATTGACAGAGAAAAGTGATGTTTATAGCTTTGGAGTACTAATGTTGGAGTTGATAACTGCAAGAAGGCCAATAGAACGAGGGAAATACATTGTGAAAGTGGTTAAGAATGCTATTGACAAGACAAAAGAGTTAAACGGTCTTACGGAAATCCTCGATCCTATCATTGATTTTAAGGCATCATTGAACAGTTTTGAAAAATTTATAGATCTTACAATGAAATGTGTTGAAGAGTCAAGTTCAAATAGGCCTTCAATGAACTATGCACTGAAAGAAATTGAAAACATGTTGCTGTTAGCTGGCACAAACCCTAATGCTGAATCAGCATCAACTTCATCTAGTTATAATGCTAGTGGAAACTCTATGCATCCTTATGAAAATGAGTACTTCGATTCAAGTGTGGTACTTCCTCGCGCGTAAAGTATACCTATGTAGGATTTTCTTTTCACTTTTCAATTGAAAAGTAACTTGTTGATGTATTGTATAAAGGGAGGAGTGTTGATCTTCTGTATTATTTTGTTAGCTTAAGATTTATGATGATTGAAGGTGAAGTTTGATGTGGGTTTCTTGTTTACTTTCAAATTTTTTGTTGGATGAATTGTGTAACATACATTACTTTTGAACATAATATTGAAATGGATTCTATTTAAGATGGTTGGTGTGTGTAGGAGCCGACTTTTACTTTCGCCTGTTAATTTATTAGTATCTAGTTAGTTGCGTCAAGAACTAAGATCTTTGCAATTTTTTTTTGTATAATCACTTTTAAAACGGGAAAAAAACTTTGTCGATTAAACATAGCATATACATAATACATTCATATTTCATATGCCTACCTCAAAACATTGGTTTTTCCATCAGAGCTGAAATGTACCATACATTCTTTCTAACAGCGGGATCAAGTTTGACTTCAACATGCCATCGCAGCTTATTGAATCCAACCTGATCGAACATTGGTACGTAAGTTTTGTTGAACTGTGAACCAAAGCAGAAGAAATGGTCAAGCCAGAATAGACCTCCTGGCCTCAACACCCTGTATATATCATACAACAAAAACTCAAGCATGGTGTCTGGCATCCAATTGCCAATGACATCCATAGAGTGCACAATATCCAGCGTGTTTTCGAAGAACGGAAACCTTTGAGAGACGGTAATATACATTGGTATTAAACCTCTTGATGCGACCATGTTGTTGAATGGACCATCCAAATTCAGTGTACTTGTAATGATTGTCGTGTTTCGCTCCTTCATTCTAGCTGCAAATGTTCCTGTTCCACCACCAATGTCAAGTCCAATCCGAATTGTTCCAGCTGCTTTTGTTGCAAGAACTTGGTCAATTCCAAAATCAAGACCACCATCATCAGATATCCACTTAATCTTCTCTTCTTTCTCTAAGTCAAAGCAACCTTTGCAGTCATAAGAACCTGGATCATTCTTTCTATCAACAAGACATCGGTAGCTTTTACAACTATAGGACTCCCAGATAATGCTTGTGTCTGGTGGAATCGTCCAAAGACTACCCGGCAAAGGCGTTGGCTCTACATAGTTTGTAGGAGACTTCGTGTGGCATCTCCGACGAGGTAATGGTTCGCATCCTTTGAGCATGAGTCCTTGCGCATATACATCATCTCCAGGACATTCTCCTCCTATGTCATATGCCATATATTGCTTTAACTCCTCATGGAGCCTTAAACAGGCTTCACCAATAGGCATATGAATTTCACCTGAATCGATCTTTGGTGAGTACCCGAAAGGGAGCTTGTGAGGGCCAAGTGCGACACTAAGCTCGTCAGATATAGTGGAATCATCATTTCTGAGGTTCACAGTCGAAGGATTCTCCTCTACACGATTGGGTTGCTTTTCTTGTTCGCGGGTAAGATCAATAAGCAGAGCCTGAACAAGTAAATTAGTTGAATTGAGTCTCTGATGCAGCTCGGATAAGATTGTGTGGCTTGCAGCTAGTTGAGCTTTGGTGGAGTTGAGTTCCTGCAAGATGGAGTTTGAATCACTTGTACTCATAGAGGAGTACTTATACATGAAACTAAATGGACCAGTGAAAATGTAAATGGTTACAAGGTTGGTAAATATGATAAGCATAAAAGATTTCATCTTTTGCTTTTGTGTTTGAGCATGAGTCTGTTGATTATAAGATGGAAGCTTTTTTGAGTATTGTTGGTCATGAGTTTCATTTCCCATGTCTCTCTTCTTTCTCAATGGCTTAAGAGAAAGAAATAAAGAAGAGGTAGACTAAAATGTACAAAAATGTTAGTGCAATTTAAGGTTGCTATAGTAAGGAAACTTTTCAGATGTGTAGATCCAATAAAATTTAAAATAATTCCACGTTCTATTCTATGCATTTTTCATAATAAGCAATGCACGTTGGTCATTGTGAAGCGCCGGTGTGGGCGTTGAAGAAACGTAATGCCTTATAATTTGGCTATATATTAAATTACATACTGTAGCACTTGCATATTACAAATTCCTTTCATTTATGACTGGCTTCTACTATAACAAAAGTGAAAGGATAAAGAGATTATTTACTAGATAAACATAGTTTAATATAATTACATCCATTATTGCTTATACCTTAAATGAGAAGCAAAAAAATGAAAAATATTTTTTCCCCAAGAGAAGATGTAATTTTAATTCTGGGAGGCTGAGGGTGTTCTCTGAAGGAATCCTTTAGCCATAAGGCTTTCGGCGGCTTCTGTAATAGCATCTTGAATGTGTGTGAAGACTAAGCCCAAGTCTATTAGCCTCTTGGCTGCATCTTTACATGGTGTCAAACCAGGTTGAGTTTCATCCGGGAAACTGCATCAAATTCTTGTTCAGAGAAAACAAGAAGAAAACATAACATGGCATGGGAATGAAGAATGAAGAATGAAATGAAACATCATAATAACTAACCTGTGAATAGGAAAATGAGGGTACAATTGAGAGACAATTTTAGCAAAACTAGAAAACTGATAGATACCATTAGTACAAAGATATCTACCAGCAGCAGTTGGAGTTTCATACACCAAAACATGAGCTCTAGCAACATCTTTAACATGAACAGCACCTAACCAATAACACTCCTGTGTATCCTTGAACCCCAGCATCAACCTCTGCAACACAGCAGAACTCGCATTCATCTCCTTCTGAAGCAACGGCCCCAAACATGTCCCCGGATGAATTGCCACCACGTCGATACCGTGCTTCTTCTGAAACTCCCACGCGGCTTTCTCCGCCTTTGTTTTCGATACTGGATACCACTTCCCTCTCGACGAACAGTACTCGACGTCCGTCCAGGAAGATTCGTCGATCGGTTTGTTTTCCGGCCAGTTAGGGTTTGGTATCAGGGCTGAAATGGAGGAGGTGAGTACCACGCGCTTTACCCCCGCGCGTTTTGATGCTTCTAGGACGTTTAGAGTTCCGTGTAGAGCGGGTTCTAGAAGTTCCTTTTGTGGATCGGTTGGGTCTTCGAGTGTGCAGGGGGATGCGACGTGGAAGACGCCGGAGCAGTTTTGGATGGCGGTTGAGACGGCGGTGGAGTCGAGGATGTTGACGGGGAAGATGGTGATGCGGGATTGCGCTTCGGGATGGAGTGTGAAGAGATGCGAAGGGTCGGAACCAGGGAAGATTGTGGCGTGGATTGTGTAGTGTGGGTTTTGTTTGTGTAATAAGGTTTGAACTAGCCATGAACCGATGAAACCGTTTGCTCCGGTCACGCATACCACCTCTTGTCTGGTTTGGTTAGCCATGTTTCTGTGATCTATCTCTGCATCTAGCTCACAATCATTGGAGTGGAGTAATACATGTACAGTTACGGTACTTTCGGTTCGATGTCTTTATCAGAAAATATTATTTTGATGTGTTTTTAGTTTAATTTTTTTTTTCTTTCACTTATCCAGTTCATATTAAAAAAACTTTAGATAAGACAGTTGCTAGTGGTATTTAAGTTGAAATCTTAATGATCGGACAAACCTCCTGTCCAAATACTCTTTATGTTATTCCCAATTTCTATTAATATATGAACTAAAATGTGTAACTAATTTTTATGATAATTTATAAAATTAAATTTACTAATAAATTGAGATAAAATGGGTTCTATTTTATTCTGTCATTTATTATATTTTATCAATTTGAACACACTTTTAAAATATTTGGATGAAAATTTTTAATAAAAAAACAATAATTTTTTGAACATTTGATCAAAAATTTTATGTTAAATAATGAAATATTATAAAGTATTTTTCATTGACCAATTCAAAAAAATTTACAATTTCACCTCACCAGCATCTTCTAAACATAGGCATAAGAGCATAAAAATATAACAAAATAAAGACATAAAAATTTATGTTGGTGGACACTAAGATGTCTTTATATTTAGTTGGGTATTAGTATCTTTATTTAATTAAATAAATAATATTTAATATTATATTTTATTTTTTTATTTATTTTTTAATAATATAAAAATTTAAACTAATTTATACTAAAAGTATCGATATTCAACTAAAACTTATAGTTATTTGAGAATTTATCTAATAGAAATTATCAAATATCGACTCATTTAACAATTCATCTCTTAAAATTTATAGTCGTATTACACTATATTGGCTACGCAACCAACCTGTTGCGGTGAGAATCGAATATCAAGCTATTGGATTAACTTGAATCACAAATCATGAAGTTCACCGTCGAACTTTGATTTATCCAAAAGAAATGGTAAAGATCGAAGAAAACTCTAAGTGCACTATGTAACAACACAACTAAGAGATCTAAGGTTTATGGGTTGGTTATACCTAGGGAAGGTGTTAGTATCCTAAGTATTTGTAGTACTCTACAAGAACCTCTTGTTAGTATTTGTGTTATGCTAAAATTGTTTGCTAAAGGTAAGGATGGGTAAGAAATATAAAGGGTGGAAAAAGAAAAAGGTAGAAAAATAAAAAAGTAGCTCGCTAGGATCTCACAATCATATGCTTACATATCCATATGCACTAGTGTACCTGTATAGATCTGAATTTTTGTACAAGTCAGTAAAATCAACACCCAAATTAAATTCTTATGTTGTAGTTGTAACTTCCAACATCCATGTTGCTGGATTATATCCGTCTTTGATCTTACTCACCCCTTCAATACTCTGGGCAAAGAAACTTATTTGAAAACGTTAGTAACTAATTACGATCAAGAAACGAAGACATTCACTTGAGTAAATTTTATAGTAAAGTGGGATCCTACCTCGAAATACTTGACCAAATGAACAGAATGATGACCAAGTGGTCCAACGTATATTTCTTGCCCTCCACACTTCATAAGGAATAACTAGAATTGCATATGAATAATATGTCAGATTCAAGTATAATAGAGAGGAAAACAACTATAAAAGGTAACTTCATTTGTCATTAGTATTTATTTGTTATCACTGTTCACTACATACCTCATCAAATGCTTCAAATATGTCAATACTAGGCTGATGGATGGTACACACGACTGTTCTTCTTGTGTCCACTGTGTTCCTTACAGTTCTCATAACAATTGCAGCAGCTCTAACATCTAAACCAGAAGTAGGTTCATCCATGAAAATTATAGATGGATTAGCCACTAGTTCGACTACAATAGTAAGTCTTTTGCACTGTTCAGTTGAGAGACCACTCACGCCAGGCAAACCAACCAGGGAGTTCCTCAACGGGTTTAGCTCCACGAGGTCCATGACTTCATCAATAAACATCTGCAATCATTTGTAATGTCCTTAAAGTCATAACAATCAACCTCAAATAGATTAGGAGAAATGAAACCTAAAATGGCATAATTCGTATTAACTGACCTTTCTGGTTTTGGAATCAACTCCAGAAGGTAAACGAAGCCATGCTGAGTAAAGCAGGGACTCATAAATTGTTACATGAGGTGAATGGATATCGTTCTGCTCACAGTAGCCAGAGATACAAGCAAATGTTTCCTGCTTTTTCGGGTAACCAGAAACCTTGATGTCCCCATCAATATGTCCACCTGTTTTCCTACCAGCCAGAACATCCATCAGAGTTGTCTTTCTGTCTCCACTTACACCCATCAAAGCTGTGAGAACACCAGGCCTGAATGCGCCACTAACACCCTTCAAAAGTGCTAATATGTCCTATATAACACCTTGTTCCTTCATTTCCTGTCAGATGAAATTGGAGTTAAGTTAGAAAAATTCTTTTGGTCTCACTAAACATAAGTCTAGTTAAATATATAAATGTCGAATATATCACTTTGTGTGAATCTTACCGCTGGCATATCAACAGAGTATACAATGTCATCAAAAGTGATAGAATGTGGTTCAAATGGAAGAACCATGCCTTTCTTCTTTCCATGGCTGGACTCTGTAACAGAATCTCCTCTTCCTGAACTTTCTGAAAGACAATAGAAAAAATATTCAGGAACTAAACTATATGATAGACTAACATATGTTTGTTTCATAAGGGATATGCATATAATCAAGAAAGGTCACCTCTGTGTGGTAATTCAACTTCTTGTACGGTCCTATCATTAGAAGAATCATCTTCTGAATCATCAGGTATTGTTGCCTAAGGCTTATCAAATGGGCCTAGTACAGTGAGAGTCACACCAAACATCAAGTTGAAAAGGAACACAAATCCACCCAATCCCGCGATGGTATCAATCAAAAGGCAATCAAAAACTCATGACAAAATCAAATTAAAACTAAAGGGTAAATATTGAAGACAAGTCCATATCCTTCCAAAACAAGTTCCAAACAACATTGAAGCAGGATAATCTGAAAAAGGAAAATCTCACCAACAACGTTTTGACTCGTCTTGAATCGCAGAATATTACCAAACATTTTTTCGTTAATTGTGAAAACAATTCTAATGGACATGGGAGATTCGGAACCGAAACAGGAGCAATCCAACTTCCTACAGGACAAACAACCATTATAGCAGGACCTTTAGAAGGATTTAATTTGAATACTTGCTTTGAGGATTAGGAGATAATCGTGTAAGGACAGCTTCAGGCTCTCTTCCAAAACCTGCGGCAGGGGAAAGATTTTCGGTCTCAACTTTTCGAACTAAGTCAAAGAAGAACAGATAATACGAAAGCGATTACAACATTGCGTACCTGTCAAAGACACCCAGTTTTCATCCATGTGTCAATTGAGGTTTGTCGTAGTTTTACACCAGCCATGACTAACCTTTTTGCATATTTATTAATCAACTCCCACTCATCTGTGTTGTAACAAATGCTGCAAATTATTGTACCAGGTAACAGGTAAGAAGCATATACAAAAGAGAAAGAAAACAACATAAAAAGAAATGTGGGGATCATAATTTATGTTTAGTGTTAGACAATACAAAAATAAACCTTTAGATGCATAAAAGGATCATAATTTAAGGTTTCAGCTTCGAAAATTAGTTATTTTGGTACCAAATACTATATGTTATATTACAACGCATCTAAGCATTTTGCAAACTCCAAAAACCAAGCAAACTAATTGTATTGCAGATTTGAGGCCTTACAAACAAAGAGGCATCAAGTTGCCTTCATACAATCAAACAGTTTTGGGGGACTAACAATAAAGCAGGATTTGAAATGCATGCATCCCAGCCAGCAACAAAGGGAACAACAATTATATCAATTACATATTGTGCAATTTTTTAAGAGATAAATGTCATGTTCAAATTTTAAAAAGTACTTTTCTACAAAAGACTTTGTATTATGAAACAAAATATTGAAAAAGATAAATTGATAAATTACCTGAAAACTATATTTGTCGTGCCCGGTTGCAATGGTAAATCATTCCTCTTCAAACGTCTCATTACTTCCTCCAACAGTTTAATATCATTGTTGTTCTTAGCAAACAACTGCAATAAATTGACAGTAGCTTACCAATTGCAAACAGAAGATAGAATCAAAGAAATCAGGACATTTGTACGTCTAAGTATACCAGTAAATGGTGTGCAGAAGCAACACTCGGTGCCAATCCATAGACATTATGCTTCCACAAAGCCTTCTTTCCTGCTCGCACATTTAAGCCAGATAACCTCAAAATTTCATTTCATATCTTCAAATTTGACAAATGAAACAACACATATTTATATCAGACAAAGTGGACGTGCAAATAAAGCATACCAAAATCAAGAGCTCCGGCATGAACACAAGCTTTAGTGACTTCACGGCAGAGATTGCAGTTAAAATTGTCATGTATGCGAAGGTTTGACAACCTCTGCTCACCAAATAGATTAAATTCATCACCATATCAAAGAGAGCAAATCAATAAACCATTAATTGAAAATAAAGAGGTGAGAGGGGAAGAGAATAGAAACTAACAAATCTGCGGAGGTTCTGCATAATGTCAAAGAGAAGACTAATATCATGATGGTGTTTGCAATTAGCAACCATTGACCACAACCAAGCATTTGGAGGCATGGATCTTTTAACATTTACAGACTGAAGCATTTTATCATAAAGATCCTTCACAACTTCTACATTTAAAATTCAACAATACAAATCAGTAAACATCACAAAAATGAATATCGAAAAGGGAATTTCCAGTTCACAATTGAATGAGGAACCTGTTGGAGTCCCTTCTACATTATCAGCTCCAGAACTGTAAAAAGCCTTTGACGCGAAGAAATCCAATGGTTCAGACTTCACTTGCTGGTAATTACATTGTATGAGCCCTGAGAGAATCGGTTCTTCGGTGCTTCGAAGATGAGACGAAAGGAAAATCGGAGATTGCAAGAGCCGAGAGACTCGGCGAGCATTTGACACCACTTGCATGGCTAAATGTGAAAAGGACTGAGTTACAACTCAAATGTCTTTTCCGCGCAAACTCGGCGATTTTGTTTGATTTTAGGGGTTTTTTTCTTCTGAAAATCTATTTGGTTTAATTTTAGGGTTCTTCATTCTGAAAGGAATTAAGAGGGAAACATGAAAAACAATAGTGGGAAATAGTTAGCCTCGGCTCATCCGTGTCTATTAGATAAAATAAATATATTCGAAAAAAAATAAAAATAGTTAGCCTCGGCTCATCCATGTCTAATATTTTAAAAAAATAATTCAAAAATTAAAACATATCTAGCCTCGGCCTAGCCATGTCTAATGAATTAAATAAAAATAATTGTAAAAGAAAAACTTTAAAATGACTTTTTTTGCGTTTAAATAGCCTCGGTTTTGTCAAGGCTAGTTAGCCTCGGTGTCGGTGGTCGAGGCTAAATTCGTAGTTTAAAAAAGTTAGCCTCGGCTCATCCGTGTCTAATGTTTAAAAAAAATAATTCAAAAATTAAAAAATATCTAGCCTCGGCCTAGCCATGTCTAATGAATTAAATAAAAATATTTGTAAAAGAAAAACTTTAAAATGACTTTTTTTTTTTGCGTTTGAATAGCATCGGTTTTGTCGAGGCTAGTTAGCCTCGGTGTCGGTAGCCGAGGCTAAATTCGCAGCTAAAATGAAATTTTCTAGTAGTGAAAGACAAGTAAAGAATAAACTAGGGACACACATAATGACAATAAGTCAACATACAATCTCTTCCCTCGAATTAGGTCAACAAGGAATACAAAGCAACAGATACATGAAAGAACGTCATGTAAATGGCAAATAGATAAAGTACATACACAATACACGGAAAAGCATCATGCATGGTTAAATAGACAAAATAATACAGAATACGCATGGAAAAACATCATGGTAATCAGACAGTGAAAAGTCAACAGAAATACACGGAAAAACATCGTGTAATTAGCTGACAAAGGTACACACAAAATACACATGAAAAAACATCATGCATACACAGACAAAGGTACGGGGCAAAGCATCGCGAATGAAATCTACAAAACAATCATGAGCATGGCATCATAAAGACCAAAATTCAACAAGAGAAAATAACAAGTCAAAATAAAACATATAAAATACTAAAATAAATTCATAAAAAATAACATGCATATCATATATTTTTTAAATATTATCATGAACAATTAACAAACTAAGTAATAGAAATCGACAATTTAAAATAAATAATGTTTTTGGGTTTTTTTTTTAATATATCCACAATTAAACAAAATTAACTAATACTAATAAAATTTAAGTTCACTAAATAAAACTAGAGGTGAATAATCAATTAGGGATGGTTAGTTAAATAAAATGGTAGAACAAAATATGGCTAAGGTTGAAATATTTAAGACAAAACCCAACAAATATATCATTAAAAATAAATACCTAAATAAAATAATAAAAATTAAAACTCATTAAATTATACATAATTATTATGAAAAAAGAAAAGAAAAGAAAAAGTATCAGCTTTCTAAAAAAACGGGTAGCGTTCCACCCTCTTAAAAATTAAAGTTTCATGTTTTTGTTTCAAATTCCAAAACTGACTAGTAGTTATATGACACGCGGCACTATTAAATAATAAACAAAAAACAGAAGTAACTACAATCATAGGTGCACGGACGAGATGAAATAACAAGAGAGAGAACAAAGAACCACATCAAAGTATCAGTAGTAGTAATTAAGAAAGAAAAACAATTCCTATACTTTCCATTATCCTCATTAATACAATATGTCTCGTTAAAATAAATATGAACATAAACTCACAATATCAATACTCATTAAAAGCTCTAAACACAAACTATCTATCATTATAAAAAACCTAAACACAAACTAATCAATATCAATACTTAAACCAAAAGGTATATATACATATTAACAACAAAATTAAAACCGATATATATATATATATATATATATATATATATATATATATATATATATATATATATATATATATATATATATATATATATATATATATATATATATATATATATATATATATATATATATATAGGCGATTTTAAGTCCGGTTAGGCTGGGCATGTGCCCAGGCTTTGGGCTAAAAAATTTTCTTCTTATATAAAAAATTATGAAAATTGTGACGGTTAGAAAATGATATTATGGCGGTTTAAACCGTTACAATTAACTAAAATACACAAAAAATAATTTTGAATAAAATTGATTGTCACACAAAATGTCATAATATACATTGAATTAAATAACAGTTTCTTTGTCGTTGATAATGACACTTTTGACCACCATAAATTAAACATTTTTCACAAATAAAAATATGATTTTTTTAAACTTTTTTATGCAATTAAACATACATTACATCAAAATTTTTTATATTATAATATTTAGATTCGAGTATACTATAAAAAGTGCAAGAATTGAAATAAAAAATAAAGTTGCAATTAGGAAAAAATTAACCAAAAACAACAAAATAAATACTTAGGAGAAATAAAAATTAACATAAAAGTAGCAACTACTAAAATTTTAAAAAATATGTACAATATTGTAAAAAAGAAGAAAAAAAGAATAAATTTTATCCTCAAATAATATAAAAAATGTATTAAGTGTTCGATAAAAATGCTTTAATCAATTTCTCGCTTATTTTTGCCTCAATTCTTTTACTTCATGATGTTGAATTATTGTTGTTGTTGCACGTTGTGGTTTATAAATTATGGTGTTGAATTGTTGTTATTGTTTAATTTGTTTCACTTTATGTTACATGAGGTCCAATACTTCAATATATGTTCACTTTATATAAATTATATGGTTCAATTTATGTTAACTAAGAATTTATTTTTTAATTTAATTTATAATAACAGTAGTTAGCAAATACATTTTTGTTTTGTTAATTTGCTGTTAATTTCATGAATCACATGAAATGATGTTTCATGTTAGAATCAATCTCAAATTGGATATGGCTATGTTAGTTTTAAAATTCTGTCGAGATCAATTTAATTAAAGATCTTTTATTCTGATTGATACCTTTTTATATATTATATACAATGTGAATTTGAGATCTTTAAAATTTTGCCCAGGCTTCAAAAAAATTCTGGCTTCGCCACTATATATATATATATATATATATATATATATATATATATATATATATATATATATATATATATATATATATATATATATATATATATATATATATATATATATATATATATATATACACACACACACACAAATTCATTCTAAACAAACAAAATCAATTAATCATGAATGAAAGATAAGATGGAAGAGAAAAAAGTTACCGAAGAGACCACGGTTGATGGTGGTGTGCTTTGATGTAAGCTCTGGCCGCTTGTAATGCTCATGCAGTTGAAGCAAGTCGTGGATGTTGAGTTTTCCGATGAGTACTTCAAGTGTTGGTGAATAGTTAGTGTTTTAAAAGGTGAAGAGGGTGTAATTTAAAAAAGTGTCTGTATTTTTGCTTGATGGTATGAAAGTGAATAATGGTGAAAATATGGAAATAAAAGTGGAAATAAATTAGGGTCCCTGTGCGTGAATCAAAAGTTGTTTTTTTTATTGTTTCTTAGGCTCTCTCGCCGTCCAGTTTGACAGGGGATCCGTTGTAAATAAGAAATGAAGTGAGAAGCTTTGTGTTGTTTTTATGGAGAAAAAAATGATATGGTTTGTGAGTTTTTCTTTGGAGTATGAAGTTGTTTGGTGAGTTTTACAAAAGAAGCTTTTATGGTGAAAGATAAAAGTAGTCTGAGGTGTGGTATATGAGATATGAAGGTTGCAGAAAGTATGATGGGAATGAGCCCGCATTTGCATGCATGCTATAAAAACTAGTATGTGTTATAAAAATAAATAAAACAAAAACTTATTTAAACTTAATACTTAAGGTATGCTAAAAATAAAATTTTATATTATAAAAAATGATAAATAAATAAACAAAAAATAAACTATTTAAAAATAAAATCTAAAATAGAGTTGATTAAAAAATAAAAGATTAAATTAAAATAAATAAAAAGACAAAAGTCAAATAAATTAAGTTAAAAGAAAAATAAACTACATTAAAATTGCTAGTACCATGTGTCTATGGTTCTATGATTGGCTAAATTTTGGTAAAACATGATTCTGCACTAATGTTATACAGGATGTCATTACCAAAGTCATGACATCAAGGTCTAGTGCAGCAAGAGCTAGTAGGAGCTAATGACAGTACTGCTGGCATGGGTTTTGAACAGGATGTCATTACCAAAGTTATGACATCATTGTCTGGTGCAACAAGAGCTAACAGAGGCTGACATCAAGGTCGAGTGCAGCAAGAGCAAGCAGGAGTCAGCAGAGGCTGAAGAAAGGACAGCTGTCATGAATGTTATTATCAAAGTAATGACATAGCTGTCTGGCACAACAGGCACTGCTATGGGTTAGCAGTAGCCTAGTTCCTCACGGGCAGTGTGAGGTGTGCATCCCAGCCACAACAGGTTAAGTTGTGATGAAGTTCCTCACAGGTAGCGAGTGAGGTGTGCAACCATAACTGTTGGAGTTGTGATGAAGCTCCTCACAAGCAATGTGAGGTTTGCAACCACAACAATGTGAGTTGTGGTGAGTGGGGTGTGTTGTCATGTGTTTTAAGCAAGACATAGTTGCATGACAACAGAAGGAGCTGCTGGTGTATATCTCTTGATAGAATTGGTTTGGATTGATGAAACTATGTTGAAAATACCTCATCAGTAAATATGTCAAGGAAATGGATTAGGAACAAGAACAGATTGTATTGGTATTCATAAAAGGATCTTGGAGATCTTTTAGGAAACTTGAATATACTTATTTCTAATATTATTCTGCAGAAGATTGGAGAAACCATGATTGTCATGATGAAGATTCTGCAGAAGTGTTCAGCAGGGCAAGCTGGTCAGCTAAGAGGAAGTGAAGTTGAATGTCATGACCAATGTTATGACATTGATCGTATGACATCAGACGGGCTGAGTTTGTTTTTCTGTTATGATACCTGATATATCTCAGGCTAAATATCAAGAAACATGTTATGACTCCTGAGTTATCTCAGGAGAGGTTCAAGGCAATGCTGACCATGTCATGGCCTAATTGGACAGCACCTTGAATTGTGGAAATTAGTTTTATTGTGTTAAAACTAATATTTGTTACTTCTGCACAACCCAAGCCCAGTCTGCACGACTATAAAAGGAGGAGCAGAAGAAGAAGAAGAAAAACACTCACATCAAGAAAAAACCAGACTGTAAAATAGAGGTCTAGGGTTTGAGAGTCCCTTGTGTTGTAAGTCACCCTTTGTATCTTTTGATACATTGAGGTAGACATATTTGTAAGTGAAGAAGGCTAGTTTTCACTTGTAAAGTCTGTTTAGGAATACTTGTAATCCAAACAATTGTCTGGTGAATGATTGTTTTGGTTAGGTAGATTCTAAGTTGTGTCTCACTCGAAGCTGTGAAGCAAGAGTGTGTGAGCTCCTTGAACAAAGCTGTAAAGCAAGATCAAGGTGTGTATGAAGTGTCTCTTCATACTATTTTTGTAATTGTTTGAAATCACTGTTGTGTGATTGAGGGGAAGTGGGTGGGTATACTCAGGTACTAGAGTGTCTCTAGGCTGAAATTGCATTGGGTAGAGATTAAGTGAGGAGTGTAAACTGGAGGTTTAACTCTAAATTAATTATGCTAATAGTGGATTTCCTTCCTGGCTTGGTAGCTCCCAGATGTAGGTGTTGTTGATACCGAACTGGGTGAACAATTACTGTGTTATTTATCTTTCTGCATTTACAATTTTGTACTTTAAATGGTTAGATAAATAGTATGACAGACTGCAGATGTCACAACAGAAGTCGTGACATTGGTCATGACATTGGGGCAATTTACAGAAATTTTAATTGGCCATGGTCTGTCCTCATCATTGTTGAGCAGAGATCAATGTTCTTGGAACACATGTGATCTGCATACCGGAATTTCAATTGGCATCAGAGCAGGCATCCTGTCTGTTCTGGATGAGATCTTGGGAGATACTTTCTGGTGGTTAAACAAGGAAAAGTTACAGTTGGTTTGATGATCTTGCTGAGCTATAACTTATGGAGTGAAGGAGTCCATGCATATGATGTTGTGCCCTCTGATATAGGAGCTTTATGACCAGCTGTATGTTATGCCAAAGGAAGAGTGGCTACTTCTATCCTATGGCCTGTAGGATGATCAGACATCTTGTGTAGGGCATGTTCTTTTAGTGGTTCCGCTGTATATTTCTATGATAAAAGAACTCTGATGCCCCTAGAAGAAGATTGGCCTATATTCAATTTAATGCATGACTGTGGAAGTTGTGTAGATGATTGGAAGATGGTGCATGCAGCTGTGTTTGGTTGTGTGCCTGGACTGTTCTGTTGTGTTCTACAATTTGCTGAAGGCTATGTAGAGAAGATAGTGGAAGGTGATTTATTTTCACCACTCATGACCTTCAAAGGATTCTATCAGCAGAGGAAGTCATAGAGAGGTTGAGTCAAGGGTGGAAGCCTTGATGTTTAAGCCTTGGTATTCCTGAAGATGTGTGGATTTAAGATCAATTGCTATTTGTGGTCTACACATGTATTTAATTGATTATCCATGAAGTTCAGAGAATGATTTGTTACAAGGATTTGAGATTCATTGTTGTTTGAGATACTCTCAAATATTTAATGAATTATCCTTAGTTGATGATCAAGTTGTCTCCCCAGTTGTTGCATAAGCATCAGGCCCTGATATGCTTGGTGTAACAGCCCAATTTCGGTTTAACTAATTAATTCAGTTATTGGAATTATTTTAATTATGGGATAGTGTGATAATATGTTAAGTCTACATATTATGTTATTTTATCATTTGTAGAGTTTTGGAAGTTTAGTGGGAAATATTTCGGACAGTCTCAATTAATGGTTAAGGGGATGGGTTATGGAAATTGATTGGAATAATAGGTGTATTGGAGGAATTAGAATGGAAAAGAAATATAAAGAATAGAAATAGAAAGAAAAGAGGAGAGGAAAAAGGAGAAAAAAGGGAGGAAAGAAAAGGAAAAGAAAGAAGGAGAAGAGAAAAAGAGGAGGAAGAAGAGGAAACTTCGAAAATCATCAAGATCAACCAAAGCTTGCAATTAATCAGGTAAGGGTGTGAAGTATCATCATCTTATTAATGTTTATGATTATGTATGGATTGTGTTAGTTGTTGGAATGTTTTCCTCATTTTTCCATTTAGGGCATAAATGAGTTAAATCGGTAGAACTGATGTTTATCGGTTAGAATCACGTTTAGATACCGTAGATTAGTCAATATATGTTAGGCTAAGGCTACTGGGAACAAGTTGGGATTTATCAGGAGATTTCATCGGGTGTTTGGATTCTGAACAGTGGGAGAAAGTTCAGTTCGCAGACGCTCGCTAGCAGCTCGCTAGGCGAGCAGGTCGCGAGTGTTCGCTAGCAGTTCGCTAGGCGAGTGCGTAGCGAACGGTCCCAGACTTGGGACAGTGGTGTTTTGGTCTCCTTCGCTTGCAGTGAATGGAGTAGCGAATGGCTCGCTGGGGGTTCGCTGTAGCGAATGAGGTGGCGAACGAAGTCTGTAGCTTCTGTTCTTGCTCGCTAGCAGTTTGCTAGGCGAGAAGGTGGTGAACATTCGCTAGCAGCTCGCTAGGCGAGCGTGTAGCGAACGTAGCAGAATGAGTCTTCTCTGCTGTTGGGTGCAGTTGCAACTTGGGGTTCCGATTGCGATCGACCCTTCCTTGATTTAGAAGATGGTGTGATGGCTCGTGATGCATTGTGGGTAGCCGATAGGCGTGAATCCTAGGTTATGAATTGTAGCCGTTTGGGCAATTTTGTGCATCGTCTAATTCGATTAAAAATGCATAACGATTTGGCATGAATGTTGAGCGTGTCGTGTAATATACACTGCGGTGTATGATGTTAGTATATATTTGATCCCGTGTAGGATCTGCAGAACCTCGCTTGATGCGATGGTTATATTTGATCCCATGTAGGATCTGCAGAACCTCGCTTGATGCGATGGTTATATTTGATCCCGTGTAGGATCTGCAGAACCTCGCTTGATGCGATGGTTATATTTGATCCCGTGTAGGATCTGCAGAACCTCGCTTGATGCGATGGTTATATTTGATCCCGTGTAGGATCTGCAGAACCTCGCTTGATGCGATGGTTATATTTGATCCCGTGTAGGATCTGCAGAACCTCGCTTGATGCGATGGTTATATTTGATCCCGTGTAGGATCTGCAGAACCTCGCTTGATGCGATGGTTATATTTGATCCCGTGTAGGATCTGCAGAACCTCGCTTGATGCGATGGTTATATTTGATCCCGTGTAGGATCTGCAGAACCTCGCTTGATGCGATGGTTATATTTGATCCCGTGTAGGATCTGCAGAACCTCGCTTGATGCGATGGTTATATTTGATCCCGTGTAGGATCTGCAGAACCTCGCTTGATGCGATGGTTATATTTGATCCCGTGTAGGATCTGCAGAACCTCGCTTGATGCGATGGTTATATTTGATCCCGTGTAGGATCTGCAGAACCTCGCTTGATGCGGTGGTTATATTTGATCCCGTGAAGGATCTGCAGAACCTCGCTTGATGCGATGGTTATATAATGATTCCTAGGAAAATCCGATGAGTTATAGTGTAACCGCATAAGTGCGAGAGGAGTGAATTCTGAGAGAATCTGATGGATGAATGAGTCGGTACCGTGGTTGTAGCTGCATAGGATCGAGGTGTCGGTCTCTATGAGTGCATCATCATCTCCATATGATGAATTGGAAATATTACATTGAGAAGGTATTAGGGTATGTATATATATATATATATTTATTGCGTCTAGTAAATATGAGAATGAGGTCGATGTATATGTAGAGAGATTCTACTCACTAGGGTAGAACGGCGATGCGCCATTCTTAGTAAGGTAGTTACCGGGGTAGAATGGCCGAGACGTTGTTCCCGGTAGAGCATAAGCGACGTACCCATAGTCCGGAAAAGGATTGAGGGTAGTGATGAGTCTAATATGAATCGCATGGTATGACCGCGATTGTCATATGTAAATATGCCTATGTGCAGGAATTGATGAGATGCGTTATCAAATAAATAAATGTGAAAGATATTAACCGATGAATAGACGGTTGAGTGTGAGCGATTATGTCTATGTGTATTTGATGCGGTGAGAATTTATGGTTATGCATTGTAGTGAATAAGTATGAGGTATAGGCATTTGGTACTTGTACACTTATATATATATATATATATATATATATATATATATATATATATATATATATATATATATATATATATATATATATATATATATATATATATATATATATATATATATATATATATATATATATATATATATATATATATATATATATATATATATATATATATATATATATATATATATATATATATATATATATATATATATATATATAGAGAGAGAGAGAGAGAGAGAGAGAGAGAGAGAGAGAGAGAGAGAGAGATCTTATGCCTTGATTATTATGATATGTTTCTCACCCTTCTGTTGTTTTATAATGCCCTACGAGGCATTGCAGATTAGGATCCGCTGGAGGTTTCCTTTGGAGTATAGTTCTTTTCCCTCGTGTCGGTCGCTCTGATATGTAACTTTGGGTAGATAGGCTTGTAGAATGTCTTTTGATGTTTTGTTTGTATGTGAATGAAGTTGTGAACAACCAGATGACATGTAATTACGTTTTGTCATGTCTTAAGTGAATATATATATGTTTTAGTCTTTCGCTTTAGGAGAAAACATGAATATGTAATTTCGAAGAATCATGCGTTTATTTTTAGTTGAGATTTACCCCTTTTGAGTTAATTCTTTTTAAACCTTAATATTCATGTGGTCGTTTCGTGGGTATTGTGACGCACTTCTTTTATACCTTAATGTAAATATACTCTGATGAAAAATAAAATACTTATATTCGTGACTATATGATTTGATATGTGATTATTTTGGGGTATAGAATGGGGGCGTTACAAAGTGGTATCAGAGCAGGTCGGTCCATCCGGCCAAGTGTCTAATGTTGGTTGTTCCCTTGTACGCGACATGTGTGTGAAGACACTGTCGGTACGTGTTTGTTGTTTAACCATTGTCTGCAGAAGTAAGAATGACCCAAGTGGGGGAGAACTTGTGGTTCTCCAGGGTGCTACAAGTGTAGAACAGTAGCTCGATGTATTGTTGAACATCGGGAGCTAAGGTTATCCGTGTTGGAAGGGAAGCCAGTGTTATGTCATTATGAAGAGGTTCGAGGAGTTTTGAGAAGGACTGTCAACAATCTGTGTGTTGGTTTTGTCGAACCCGACCAAAACATATGTTGCGTTTCATAATGCCTTGGTGACACGCTGGGGAGATGCGTAAATGCACACCAACAAAGTTCTAAGTGTGTTTTAAGGCGAATAAGAGGTACAAGAAAAGTTATCTGAAGATTGACTTAGAGTTGGTTGCTGTTGTGTGTTAGTGCCGAAGGTTAAGAGCTTCGATTGTTCAGTAAAGGTTTGAGGCGAGTGATGACCTTGAAAACTTAAGGTGTTTCGCACGGTAATGCCGATAATGGGCTGAAGAAAAATTTTATGCAAGTTATAGCATGGAGGTTTGATCTTCTTTCCAATGTCAAGCCTGAGATGTCAGTGCTGTCGAGGGATGGTAAAGGGATCAAACTTCAAAAGCCAAGGAAGAGCTACGGGGATACCATAAGGACTATTTTGATCACTGTTTACTTCATGCATTTTGTGAAGAAGAATCTAGAAACATCGGCAAAATCTGTGTGGAATAGCTTGAGTAAGAATAAGGATTCTAGTTACTATGAAGTTAAACCTTCGCATAATGATTTGTTAAACCATATGGCTTTAAGGGGTGAAGCTGCCACAAAGGATGTTGTCTTAGCAAAGTCCAAGCTTTTGCTCACAGTTCTGGAAGATAAGGATACAATGAGGAATATGATTTCAGTTGAGAGATTCAGGGTTGAATAAATGGATTGACCCTTTTCCTGTTGATGAGGATTAGTCATTCTAGGTTGGAACTGGTTGTAAGGAATATCGCTGAGGTGATAAAGCTTGTATGTTGTATCGTCGAAATATTGAGCCAGATGTGAATCTGAAACCTTGTATGGCAGAGGGTGTAGGACTCCTTGCATTGGTATGATTCAGGCGAGAGCGTTGTACTCGGACCTGGGATTTGTGCATGAGACGACTGAAAAAGTCAAGAGGATCCAAGGAAAGATGTGTTTTGCAAGTTACAATAGTAACTGGTGTTGGTCGAGCTTGAGGTCTTGGGAAACACCCACTGTGTTTTGTTAGACTGTCAAACCGCTGTCGCTTGTGGGAATTACAGGATATGTTCATGTGTCTAAACTAGGGGAGGTACATTGATTCAGGAGAAATGATTTGACTGTTAAGGTATTATTGGTTCAGGTTGATGAACGAGAAGCAACTTCAATGTAAAAGGATTCCTTTGGAGAAGGTAATCTGGGGGATTAGGATGCGAGAGTCGCATCTAGAGTTATTGGAATCAGGTGACATTTTCGAGGACGAAAATTCCTAAAGTGGGGGAGAGTTGTAACAGCCCAATTTCGGTTTAACTAATTAATTCAGTTATTGGAATTATTTTAATTATGGGATAGTGTGATAATATGTTAAGTCTACATATTATGCTATTTTATCATTTGTAGAGTTTTGGAAGTTTAGTGGGAAATATTTCGGACAGTCTCAATTAATGGTTAAGTGGATGGGTTATGGAAATTGATTGGAATAATAGGTGTATTGGAGGAATTAGAATGGAAAAGAAATATAAAGAATAGAAATAGAAAGAAAAGAGGAGAGGAAAAAGGAGAAGAAAGAAGGAGAAGAGAAAAAGAGGAGGAAGAAGAGGAAACTTCGAAAATCATCAAGATCAACCAAAGCTTGCAATTAATCAGGTAAGGGTGTGAAGTATCATCATCTTATTAATGTTTATGATTATGTATGGATTGTGTTAGTTGTTGGAATGTTTTCCTCATTTTTCCATTTAGGGCATAAATGAGTTAAATCGGTAGAACTGATGTTTATCGGTTAGAATCACGTTTAGATACCGTAGATTAGTCAATATATGTTAGGCTAAGGCTACTGGGAACAAGTTGGGATTTATCGGGAGATTTCATCGGGTGTTTGGATTCTGAACAGTGGGAGAAAGTTCAGTTCGCAGACGCTCGCTAGCAGCTCGCTAGGCGAGCAGGTCGCGAGTGTTCGCTAGCAGTTCGTTAGGCGAGTGCATAGCGAACGGTCCCAGACTTGGGACAGTGGTGTTTTGGTCTCCTTCGCTGGCAGTGAATGGAGTAGCGAATGGCTCGCTGGGGGTTCGCTGTAGCGAACGAGGTGGCAAACAAAGTTTGTAGTTTCTGTTCTTGCTCGCTAGCAGTTCGCTAGGCGAGAAGGTGGCGAACATTCGCTAGCAGCTCGCTAGGCGAGCGTGTAGCGAACGTAGCAGAATGAGTCTTCTCTGCTGTTGGGTGCAGTTGCGACTTGGGGTTCCGATTGCGATCGACCCTTCCTTGATTTAGAAGATGGTGTGATGGCTCGTGATGCATTGTGGGTAGCCGATAGGCGTGAATCCTAGGTTATGAATTGTAGCCGTTTGGGCAATTTTGTTCATCGTCTAATTCGATTAAAAATGCATAACGATTTGGCATGAATGTTGAGCGTGTCGTGTAGTATACACTGCGGTGTATGATGTTAGTATATATTTGATCCCGTGTAGGATCTGCAGAACCTCGCTTGATGCGATGGTTATATTTGATCCCGTGTAGGATCTGCAGAACCTCGCTTGATGCGATGGTTATATTTGATCCCGTGTAGGATCTGCAGAACCTCGCTTGATGCGATGGTTATATTTGATCCCGTGTAGGATCTGCAGAACCTCGCTTGATGCGATGGTTATATTTGATCCCGTGTAGTATCTGCAGAACCTCGCTTGATGCGATGGTTATATTTGATCCCGTGTAGGATCTGCAGAACCTCGCTTGATGCGATGGTTATATTTGATCCCGTGTAGGATCTGCAGAACCTCTCTTGATGCGATGGTTATATTTGATCCCGTGTAGGATCTGCAGAACCTCGCTTGATGCGATGGTTATATTTGATCCCATGTAGGATCTGCAGAACCTCGCTTGATGCGATGGTTATATTTGATCCCGTGTAGGATCTGCAGAACCTCGCTTGATGCGATGGTTATATTTGATCCCGTGTAGGATCTGCAGAACCTCGCTTGATGCGATGGTTATATTTGATCCCGTGAAGGATCTGCAGAACCTCGCTTGATGCGATGGTTATATAATGATTCCTAGGAAAATCCGATGAGTTATAGTGTAACCGCATAAGTGCGAGAGGAGTGAATTCTAAGAGAATCTGACGGATGAATGAGTCGGTACCGTGGTTGTAGCTGCATAGGATCGAGGTGTCGGTCTCTATGAGTGCATCATCATCTCCATATGATGAATTGGAAATATTACATTGAGAAGGTATTAGGGTATGTATATATATATATATATATATATATTTATTGCGTCTAGTCAATATGAGAATGAGGTCGATGTATATGTAGAGAGATTCTACTCACTAGGGTAGAACGGCGATGCGCCGTTCTTAGTAAGGTAGTTACCGTGGTAGAATGGCCGAGACGTTGTTCCCGGTAGAGCATAAGCGACGTACCCATAGTCCGGAAAAGGATTGAGGGTAGTGATGAGTCTAATATGAATCGCATGGTATGACCGCGATTGTCATATGTAAATATGCCTATGTGCAGGAATTGATGAGATGCGTTATCAAATAAATAAATGTGAAAGATATTAACCGATGAATAGACGGTTGAGTGTGAGCAATTATGTCTATGTGTATTTGATGCGGTGAGAATCTATGGTTATGCATTGTAGTGAATAAGTATGAGGTATAGGCATTTGGTACTTGTACACTTATATATATATATATATATATATATATATATATATATATATATATATATATATATATATATATATATATATATATATATATATATAGATCTTATGCCTTGATTATTATGATATGTTTCTCACCCTTCTGTTGTTTTATAATGCCCTACGAGGCATTGCAGATTAGGATTCGCTGGAGGTTTCCTTTGGAGTATAGTTCTTTTCCCTCGTGTCGGTCGCTCTGATATGTAACTTTGGGTAGATAGGCTTGTAGAATGTCTTTTGATGTTTTGTTTGTATGTGAATGAAGTTGTGAACAACCAGATGACATGTAATTACGTTTTGTCATGTCTTAAGTGTATATATATATATATATATATATATATATATATATATATATATATATATATATATATATATATATATATATATATATATATATATATGTTTTAGTCTTCCGCTTTAGGAAAAAACATGAATATGTAATTTCGAAGAATCATGCGTTTATTTTTAGTTGAGATTTACCCCTTTTGAGTTAATTCTTTTTAAACCTTAATATTCATGTGGTCGTTTCGTGGGTATTGTGACGCACTTCTTTTATACCTTAATGTAAATATACTCTGATGAAAAATAAAATACTTATATTCGTGACTATATGATTTGATATGTGATTATTTTGGGGTATAGAATGGGGGCGTTACACTTGGATCTGAAGCTCAACCAGATGTTGAGACGTTCCATCAGCAGGGATGGTGCAGAATTTTGTTGATCCATAGATCAAAGGAGATATAGTTGGATCTGTACTCATTCCAGTAATGTTCTTGGCAGAAACTAAGGCTAGGATGAAGTGCTAATGGAAGTGAAGATGAAGACAAGCTGATCTATAAGAGTATTGGAGTGCAGCAGCTGTGTTCTAGTTTCTACTAGAAGCACCTGATCTATTAGCTAGAAAGTTTCCTGGCAAGAAACTTGTCTAGAAGATGGTGTTGGTGATAGCACTGCTCAGGTCAGTTTATTTCTAATCAAAGTGCATAGGAGCATATGACCCTAGTCATATTGGATGTCAAGGATAAGTGGCAGTTATCTTTGTTTTTCTGAAGAAGTCTATACTTAAGGAAAGCGGGAATCCTTTTGTAAAGACTTGTGTGACACCTCCTCCCTAAAAGAATCAAGCTTTGGCATGTTTGGGTTCTCTAAAGAGGAGTTTCATGAAGCAAATGCACTTCAAGGTAATTGTTGTGGTACAAGTAGGATTGAGGTTGTCTACTCAAACTCAAGTCTATATTCCCCTTCTAATTGAGTGATGAGGTTATTCTAAGTGGCAGAATGAAAGCCTGAACTCTCCCGCTGTATGTCTTAACCAAAGTTGTGACATCAAGCAGGAACTTCAAAGGCTGTAAGTGATGTTGTGGCACATCATTTGAAGATAAGTTGATCTTCTCAGGTATGAATGGAATTAATGCTTCATATCATGCAGTTTGCGGGAGCTGTGTGAAGGAGTAGATGCCTTGCTTCAAAGCAAGAAGAATTTGAGACTTGAAGATCAAAGTGGCCTGGTGGATTAGCAGATTCTCTAGAGCTCTGAAAGATGCTGAATAACCAAACAGTGGCATTTGGCTAATTAAGCAGTGTGCCTTTAGAAAACTATTCTTGGGTAGAAGGGTAGTTATTTGAAGACCACAGAAGGGTCTGGGGTTGTTCATGCTTGGAACAAATTACTCTGGTGCAGAGGGGTAATTGGTTGAAGACCAAAGGAGGATCTGTTTCTGTTCACATGTTGGAGCTTATGGTAGAAGTCCTAAGCTGTGTATAGAAGATTACCTTCTTGTGGAAATGTATTTTATCAAGCTGGTGAAGCTGTGAGGATCTTCAGTTGGACTACTAGGCGGCAGTAAGTCCTGTATGGGCACATAAAGAACCATGGGATGGTGTGTTTGTGATATGAACCATCTGATATGTGAAGATCTCTTGTGGAATATGTGATTCACTTCTTGACTAAGAAGTACTCTATCTTGTCATACGGGAGAATGATAAGGTAAAAGGACTGTCTTGAAGTTTGATGTGAAGGTATTGAGTGCATTATGATGTGATAAAGTCCCTTTGCGGTGTCTATCTTGTACTCAGCCTAAGGCCAGAATACTTGTGGAGAAGTGGTCTCTTCTGTTACAAGTAACTCTAGGAAGAGGTGAATTAGTTTGGTTCCTTCTCTCTGTATGAGCATGGAGTTGGTCATGGGAGATAATGTGGTGACCTTGGAGCAGCTGTTATCAAAGATAGGGGGAGAGCTTATGTTTGATGGGTGTACTACTTGCTTGTGGTTCAAGCAGTAAGTGAATGTGTTCAACATGTGTGTTGAACAGAGAATGAGTTCTTGAAGACATGAAGATGCGTCTTATGTTTTCCATTCATGTGCACTAGTTACCATTGATATGGGAGAGTTATACTTCTATCTAGGATCTGTTGTTGCAAGAGTGCAATTATGTGTCAAGATTGTTTGTGGTTTCAAACAAATCTAGGACTTGATGAAGGCAGAATGTCAGACAAGAGGTTGTGACATTGGGTTATTGCTCCAAGCTCATGGTGAAGATGACAGGGTAGTCCAGTTGGGTATGTCATCAGGTGACAATGGATCAAGTCAGGTATTTGGGCCTCTAACCAAGTACTATATGATTGGTGAAGATGAAGATCAAGACATCAACAACCTTGATCTTGTGCATATGGAAGGATTTTCACTCTGACATCTTGGAGATTTTCTGTCAAAGCTGAAATCTGAGAAATCTTCCAGATAGGAATCCTGCAACTGCCTCTGCCATGTGCTCCAGTATGGGTTGTGAATCAAGGGGTGTAAAGCTGCCTGTGTGAAGATAATGAAGTAATTCTTCATGTACTTGGGTTCTCTCTTTCGGGGGGAGCAATGTTTATGCTGACAAGGGAAGATGTGTACTTGTCTGGTGTGTAGCTGTTGAAGTAGTGCAGTCCTTATTAGAGGTCAAGCAGCGTGTGTATTTCTTGGGAGATGGTGAGATGACTGTATGTACAATTTGTGTTGAGCATATGTATGTACAAGTACTCCATTTTTGTCAATGTTTTGACTAAACCAAGGGGGATAAAAGAAAATCTACTGCTGCTAATGAGGAAAAACATTGTTGCTGCCATGCTGGATGCAACTATCAAGGGGGAGCATGATAGTTTGTGTTGAATGCCCTGAAAAGTATTTTAGCCAAAATTTGCCAAAGGGGGAGATTGTTAGTACCATGTGTCTATGGTTCTATGATTGGCTAAATTTTGGTAAAACATGATTCTGCACTAATGTTATACAGGATGTCATTACCAAAGTCATGACATCAGGTCTAGTGCAGCAAGAGCTAATGACAATACTACTGGCATGGGTTTTGAACAGGATGTCATTACCAAAGTTATGACATCACTGTCTGGTGCAACAAGAGCTAGCAGAGGCTGACATCAAGGTCGAGTGCAGCAAGAGCAAGCAGGAGTCAGTAGAGGCTGAAGAAAGAACATCTGTCATGAATGTTATTACCAAAGTAATGACATAGCTGTCTGGCACAACAGGAACTGCTATGGGTTAGCAGTAGCCTAGTTCCTCACAGGCAGTGTGAGGTGTGCAGCCCAGACACAACAGGTTAAGTTGTGATGAAGTTCCTCACAGGTAGTGAGTGAGGTGTGCAGCCACAACTGTTGGAGTTGTGATGAAGCTCCTCACAAGCAATGCGAGGTTTGCAACCACAACAGTGTGAGTTGTGGTGAGTGAGGTGTGTTGTCATGTGTTTTAAGAAAGACATAGTTGCATGACAACAGAAGGAGCTGCTGGTGTATATCTCTTGACAAAATTGGTTTGGATTGATGAGACCATGTAGAAAATACCTCATCAGTAAATATGTCAAGGAGATGGATTAGGAACAAGAACAGATTGTATTGGTATTCATAAAAGGATCTTGGGGATCTTTTAGGAAACTTGAATATACTTGTTTCTAATATTATTCTGCAGAAGATTGGAGAAACCATGACTGTCATGATGAAGATTTTGCAGAAGTGTTCAGCAGGGCAAGCTGGTCAGCTAAAAGGAAGTGAAGTTGAATGTCATGACCAATGTTATGACATTGATCGTATGACATCAGACGGGCTGAATTTGTTTTTCTGTTATGATACCTGATATATCTCAGGCTAAATATCAGGAAACATGTTATGACTCCTGAGTTATCTCAGGAAAGATTCAAGGCAATGCTGACCATGCCATGACCTAATTGGACAGCACCTTGAATTGTGGAAATTAGTTTATTGTGTTAAAACTAATATTTGTTACTTCTGCACAGCCCAAGCCCAGTCTGCACGACTATAAAAGGAGGAGCAGAAGCAGAAGAAAAAAACCACTCACATCAAGAAAAACCAGAGTGTAAAATAGAGGTCTAGGGTTTGAGAGTCCCTTGTGTTGTAAGTCACCCTTTGTATCTTTTGATATATTGAGGTAGACATATTTGTAAGTGAAGAAGGCTAGTTTTCACTTGTAAAGTATGTTTAGGAATACTTGTAATCCAAGCAATTGTCTGGTGAATGATTGTTTTAGTTAGGTAGATTCTAGGTTGTGTCTCACTCGAAGCTGTGAAGCAAGAGTGTGTGAATTCCTTGAACAAAGCTGGGAAGCAAGATCAAGGTGTGTATGAAGTGTCTCTTCATACTGTTTTTGTAATTGTTTGAAATCACTATTGTGTAATTGAGGGGAATTGAGTGGGTATACTCAGGTACTATAGTGTCTCCAGGCTGAAATTGCATTGGGTAGAGATTAAGTGAGGAGTGTAAATTGGAGGTTTAACTCTAAATTAATTCTGCTAATAGCGGATTTCCTTCCTGGCTTGATAGCCCCCAAATGTAGGTGTTGTTGATACCGAACTGGGTGAACAATTAATGTGTTATTTATCTTTCTGCATTTACAATTTTGTACTTTAAATGGTTAGATAAATAGTATGATAGACTGCAGATGTCACAACAGAAGTCGTGACATTGGTCATGACATTGGGGCAATTTACAGAAATTTAAATTGGCCATGGTCTGTCCTCATCCTTGTTGAGCAGAGATCAATATTCTTGGAACACATGTGATCTGCATACCAAAATTTCAAAAATTAACTAAATTGAAATTAAGTCAAATTAAAAGAAAAACTAATTTTAAAAATAAAAACTATATTATACTTAAACTAAATTAAAATTAAATTAAATTGAAATAAAAAACTAACTTTAAAAAAAAAAAACTAAATTAGACTTAAACTAAATTAAAAAACCTTAAGATAAAAGAAAAACAAAATCTAAAAAGAATAATAAAATGACTAAAAAATGCATGATTAATGATTAAATGAAATGTTTAACTAGAAAAATGCAAGAATGGTGGACTTAAACTAATATGAAATGATTAAAGGACCTGAGGGTAAAATTTGGGGTATGACACAACCGATATGTAATGTCCATTTTAACCGATGTAAAAAGTTATTTATGAAGTAATGAGTATGAAATTCAAATAAAGCATTTGATTTCTTTTTTAGCTTAAGACTCCAGTCTAAAGGATTTTTATAAATACTTAAACTTTAAGATTGAGGAGGACGTTCAACTTATTACACAAAATACCACATATAAAGTTTTTCATCATTTATGCGCGAGATTACTCTAACAACACAACAATCTTATAAATCTCTGACAATTCTACACCATGAGGGGTTATCACGCATTATACCTTCAACAAATATAATTGACGTCCATTGTGGGGTTCGTTAAATTGACTTGGACCACCATTAAAATATTCCACTAGATTATTATCTTCGCATTTAACTCCTTCGTCTATCATGGTGAACAAGAAGGTAACAACTACATGCAACAATGAGTCTGACGAGGAAGAGAACGCCATGACAGAGATGTGTGATGCCATGGATGACTTATGCTATCAAAATCAAAATTTGGAAGATAGCATCATCCATGTCCAATAATTCCAACAAGATAGTGACCCTACAAAAGAGGTTGAAATCCTAGATCCCTAGTCTCTCACAAATGAAATATAAAGAGCGTCGACGCGAAAGAGCTTCGAGCCTTTTTCATTAGCCAAATTTAATGGGCTTAATGTGTAACTTTAAAGTGCAACCTAATATAGAGGTGAATTAGGTTTTCTAGATTTTTCTTGTTTTAAGCAAATGTTCTTTTCTTTTTATTTTTCCAAACTTATGTTAAAGAACTTAGAATAAAAGT
Organism: Lathyrus sativus; assembly: GCA_963859935.3. Classification (NCBI taxonomy): domain Eukaryota; kingdom Viridiplantae; phylum Streptophyta; class Magnoliopsida; order Fabales; family Fabaceae; genus Lathyrus; species Lathyrus sativus. The sequence continues at coordinate 88,884,714 of OZ012735.1, read as the reverse complement.
GCAAAAAAATAAATAGCAGAAATATAAATGAACACAAGAAATTTGTACCAGTTTCCCTTGTCAACCAACAATACATCTGATCCCTTTACAACTTGAAGGATTTTTCAATATGTTAGTTCTTTATACAAGCGTCACACAAAGACCTCTATTATAGTTTTCTAACATACACTACTACAAATATACTCATTTTACCTCGAACGTACACGAGAGTTTACCTCGGCAACAGAGGCGAGGTAACGAAGGGCGTCATGAAAACCTCCATCTTATCCATTGATTCTGAATAACCGAGGAGATAGGTGAAATGGTCATTAATTCAATCCCCAACAACAATATTTTTTTTCAAAACAATGTAGTGTGCGCCACATACCTTGTTTTTTTGTTAATAACCGAGGGGAAAAGGTAATTATTTACGTCGATTTTAATATAATAACTGATAGGTATAGCCTTTTTTGTTTTGTATCCCATTCTGACTTACCTGGATATTTTTTTTACATAGAACCTACATAATAATGTGACATAATCATATCATTTATAATTTATACAGAACATAACACATAATATCAAATTTATATTGTTTATAAAACTAAATGTACAATGCTTACAATACTTATAATGACATTTAGGATACACAAAACCTCTACCAAATGAGCTTATACATATTTGCATCTATAATGACAAAACCTATATATAATGCTAGTATATAGATGTAAATCAAGAAAAACTAGTGTTTACGAGATTCATGATGAGATAGGAATGTAACACCCGCGTATAATACTTGTCTAGAATATACATATTATATATAGTTGCGAATTTGGTATTGAAATACATAAGTTTCCAATGACACATTGTACATATTAAATGACCAAAATAAAATAACTAACAGTTGCAATATATATATATATATATATATATATATATATATATATATATATATATATATATATATATATATATATATATATATATATATATATATATATATATATATATATATATATATATATATATATATATATATATATATATATATATATATATATATATATATATATATATATATATATATATAATGCCCGAAAATGAAATTAAGAACTAGATCATTATGAAATGATCTCAAAATAATCATCTTCATAGCGGAAAGTCATTCCAAAAATATAAGATAAGTAAGGACATCATGCAATTTTGTCCTTACCCTTCGCCGAATCGGAACCACCTGAAAAATAATCAACAACATGGGGTAAGATAATAATCTCAGTGGATTCCCTATCTTATGGGTTCTTTTGGCTTTACAAGGTTCTAACTATATATACTAGCTCAAGTCACAAAGGGGGAATAGACTCGAGTTCTCAATCTATGCACTATATGGACACATGTTGCTTGAGTTCAACAACTCAAACCATCACTAACCGGAAACCATACCAAGACATATTTTTCTGTCGGATCCTACGTCTAGGACTCTCAGCACGGGTTACGAATCCTTGTATCATACTTTGACATACGCATAGACTTTGGATTCTAAGAGACTTCTCATCCTTAAGAATCGTCACTTCTTATGGGACTCCAAATCCATTACAAGTTTCTACTTGTATGAGACTCTAACCCACTTAGGGATCCATCGTTATTGAGACTCAAACCCAAGTCAAATTAATGGTGTGTACATCCCAAATGATCTCTACATAAGCATCACTCTCGGGATGACACAAATATGCGATTGTTTCTGATTATGTGATCAATAAGGATATCATAATTGTATTCGACAACCACAAGGCGATCACATCACCTTAGCATTCACAACAACATCGCATGTTCCATATAATGCTTACCTCTTGTTCTGGTATGGGCCCAACCTCGGCAGGCCCAATACCGCGTACGGCCCAACAAGCGAACCGGGCACGCCATGCACGTGCTCCCCACAAGACGAGCAGGGCTAGCCGCCGAACACAAGCGGCGTCTCCACAACCTTTTGTCGTCCACCACACCGGACGGGCAGAACCGTCCCCGGCTCACCAAAGCACGGCCCTTGGCTCCTCTCGTCCGCGGGGAGAATAACGCGCTCCGGGGAACCTCCCGGGCTCCCCTCCGTGGGGAGAATAACGTTCTCGGCGCACGTTCTCCACGTGCTCCCCTCCGCGGGGACACGTCACCGACCAGCTGCCCATCTTCGAAAGAGCAGGTCAAACCCACTTTCCGGAGATCCAGGAGCGGTAGAACTAGGGCGAAGACCACGTCCTGGTCTTCACTACGCCACGTAAGCCCTAGCAGTCATTTGAATTGGGCCTGGTCATCCAGCCCCCCTCAAATGACCGTTGGCCCAGCGCTGGGGTCTCTCTATAAATACCCTCTTCCTCAAGAGGGTTAGGTAACTCTTCTTGCCCCCTTTTTTCTGTACTATTGCTTCCACTTTGCCCTACTTCTTACTTTGGCATCAGAGTGTCTTGCAGGTACACCCCCCTCCTCTTTCTCACCCCGGTGAATAGGTAGCCGTCCAATAGCACGTGGCCATATCGTGACCCTCTCCTGATCAGGACAGATCAGTGGCGCCGTCTGTGGGAACTGAAACTTCCCCGTTACTCCGAGCAGAAAACCAAAAGTTTCACCAAACCTCCAAGATCATGGCTAGCCCACGCCGCGACGACACTCCGCACGACCTTGCGCTCAACGTCGCCACCAACGGGAAGCAGACAGGAACGGCACGTCAGACGGAAGCCGATGAAAGGGACGGGCAAACTGCCTCACCATCATCCGAGGAACGGCCCCTTCAGGCCGATCACCGCCCCCCGAGCCCGCCAGCATTCCACTCTGTTCCCATCCCGGCGGGAGCAGACCCAACGGTGGCCGCCCTCTTTACAGCCATCAACTAGACGAACCAACTGCTGTTCCAACAAAATGCGAGAATTGGAGCATTAGAACGCGTCGGCCACAAAGCAAGAAGGGGTAGAAAGCGGCTCCTCGGCCGCCCACTCCTCGGACGGGGCAATACGCTCGTCGTCATACTCCGGAATCTCAGGTTCATTGTCTTCGACCATTATCCCCGGCACCAGAGCCGACATCTACACCTGAAAGCAGAGGACAACGGTGAATTCGATAGCCAGAATCAAATCCACCCTTCCACCACAAGTCAAGTGAAAGGGCGACGAAAGCCGGGAAGCGACGAGCAAACACTCGCTCCCCGTCTACCCTCCTCGGTGGATCAAAGGCCGACCCCTCATCCCCTCTCGGGACAGCCATCGGAGAAGGTACTTCTCCCCGGGGCGTTCATCAGAGAAAGCCCCCGTCCTCGGGGCATTCATCAGAAAAAGCTCCCGTCCTCGGGGCATTCATCGGAACCAGCCTACCCTCCCCGAGACACTCATCAGAAAATTCGCCAGACACGGCGGAACTCGCGTCCCTCCTCGGGGCGTTCATCACACCCCGACCACACGTTCCAATTAAACGACGGAAATAAAAAGGAGGGAAAAGAGGAACTCACTTGTTACGGCGGCGGACGGAAGAAAAGATCAAACGGTACGGCGGCGATCGGCGGCAAGCGGTGGACGAGCAGGGACGATAAAGATTAGCAGAGAGAAAAGTAACAGAATGAGCGGGGACCCCCATATTCATAACCCGGCGCGGGACTCGAAGCGACCCTAGGCTCATTAATGACATAGGGTAGCCGCCCCTACGACCGCTTAACGCAAGACACGTGGCGGCAACCTGACAGTCGCGTCCCTTCACCTGCCTCCTCCCCGCTCTGCCGACGACCGGAAACCTTCGTACGAGTGCCCGCTTCAGATGCGACGACCTTAAGTCCTCGCTCTCTCCCCAGAGCTTCGACTTGGGGGGCTCTTGTTCCGGTATGGGCCCAACCTCGGCAGGCCCAATACCGCGTACGGCCCAACAAGCGAACCGGGCACGCCATGCACGTGCTCCCCACAAGACGAGCAGGGCTAGCCGCCGAACACAAGCGGCGTCTCCACAACCTTTTGTCGTCCACCACACCGGACGGGCAGAACCGTCCCCGGCTCACCAAAGCGCGACCCTTGGCTCCTCTCGTCCGCGGGGAGAATAACGCGCTCCGGGGAACCTCCCGGGCTCCCCTCCGCGGGGAGAATAACGTTCTCGGCGCACGTTCTCCACGTGCTCCCCTCCGCGGGGACACGTCACCGACCAGCTGCCCATCTCCGAAAGAGCAGGTCAAACCCACTTTCCGGAGATCCAGAAGCGGTAGAACTAGGGCGAAGACCACGTCCTGGTCTTCACTACGCCACGTAAGCCCTAGCAGTCATTTGAATTGGGTCTGGTCATCCAGCCCCCCTCAAATGACCGTTGGCTCAGTGCTGGGGTCTCTCTATAAATACCCTCTTCCTCAAGAGGGTCAGGTAACTCTTCTTGCCCCCTTTTTTCTGTACTATTGCTTCCACTCTGCCCTACTTCTTACTTTGGCATCGGAGTGTCTTGCAGGTACACCCCCCTCCTCTTTCTCACCCCAGTGAACAAGTAGCCGTCCAGTAGCACGTGGCCATATCGTGACCCCCTCCTGATCAGGACAGATCACCTCTCAACTAGACAACCACTTGTCAAAGACACATACCTAGGCATCAATTGCACAAGCATTGTCATCTATGTTATTTATGATGTCTTAAGCATCTTATTAATTGGTGTTAGGGACTTTCTCAATAATCCTTATAGTTTTCAATTATGTTATCATAATCACAAGCAACCAATCACACATGTATGGCATGAACAACAATCACAATTCATGGTAATTAACATAAACAAGAATAAGGCATGCATATGAAACACTCCAAGCAAGTAACAAAACAATTTGCCAAAATCCTGTCTCGGTCTCCTGGTATCATACCCCAAATTTTACCCTTAGATTATTAGGTTCATTTCGCATTTCATTCATTCCGTATTTCGTTTTAACTAACCGCTAATTGGTTTGCTCAGTCTGTTTGTTTTTGCAGGAAACTAACAATTATGGTTTCTATCTCCGAATCATGCGATTTTTATTTGAGAATGGGTTGAATTTTTGACGTCAGATTCATCTTGACATAGTACATCTTTATTCGAGAACCGGGATTTAGTCGTCAGTTGGGTTTTGAAATGTTGTTTGATTCTATATACTGTGTTGAGTTAATGTTATTAAAATGTGAATGAATGTGGGTTTCAATCGGTGCGAGAATCAGCTTCAAAGAATTTATTCTAACAAACGCATGTTTTCCTGTTTTCCTACTGGTTACAAGTTAATTTTTAGAGAAGCAGTGGAATTTCGGTTTGCATTGAATTTATAATAAATATCATTTGGTTTGACTGCGAGTTTTAGTTGAGTCGATTCGGATTAAAAGTCAGGGTTACTCAAGATACAGTCTGGATTTTAAATGTGAAAGAAAGTTCATTTTTGCCACGTACTTGGATTTATCTGTTTATTTATTCAAAGTCGTATTCACCGATTTTTATTACCAAGTGTGGGTTAATTCTTTTAAGGCTCGGTGGAGTTTTCCATTTACATCAGATGTCAGTTAATTCTAAGTTTATGCAAGCCGTTTAGTTGTCGAATTCGGATGTTGAAACATCAAATTTTATTCGGACTGAATTGAGTCGAAAAATAAGAATTCATTTTATTAAAGATCGAATTTATTTATGCAATTTCCGTACCACTTTTTATTACAACATATTCATGAATTTAGATTTGTGAAAATTACAAATTAAATTCTAACTCCTAATTGTCCTAAATTGTTCTTCACATCTGATTCTCTGTCATCTCCGAGCTTCTGAACCTGACGAAAAATCAAACAATGTCAGAAATTGTTATCAGTGGGATTAATTATATTTTATCAAAAAAAATGGTTTTAATTTTTTTCGGACCCCCAGAGTATATTCGTCATTGGGTCCGGGAGGGGCAACAAGTGAATGCCGCTACACCCTCCGATTTCGTTTTCCGACCTCGGCAACAATCCGACAGATTTCTGTTCAAAACTTCCGAGAGAGAGAGAGAGAGAGAGAGAGAGCTTATTTTAAAAATGATTTTTCTGTTCAGCCAAGCAAGTCTTAAAAAAATCCAGCAAACAGATCCAATTCATATCAAAAATTCGGATATCCAAAAATCAGTGAACAAGATCATATCATATTCAGTTTATATAAAAAATGAACTGAAATCCGAAAATGTAGCTATCATCACCAGAAATCATGGACAAGAAAAATATCAAGATCCAAATCATCAAATGATAACAGCTTCTCCAAAAATCCCTCTGTTTCAAAACAAAATCATCAGGAAAAAAATGCAGGATCATCAAACCCAGGCCCGAAGAATAACAAATTAAAAACCATGATATAAGATCATCGCAGAAGAATCAAAAAGGGGACACAATTTGGATAACCCTAAAAATATACAAACGGAGGCCAAGTGAAAACCCAGCTACAGCCGCGAAAATCCGCCAGAAACATCAGAAAAATCAGCGAACAACAGCAAAGCAACATCATCGTCCAAACTCGAACGAACATCACCGTGAAACCCTCACCACCGGCGGGCAAACCAACACTCCCGACGGCCTCAGTTTCCTCATCATCGATCATTCTCAACATTATTCACATATTCACCATCATCAAGCCATCGAGGAAATGTAAGCCATCAAAAGAAAAGAAGAGGTTCACATGTTTCTTGTTTTTTTTTTTAGATATGAAGATGAAGATGGAAATCCCAACGATCGTTGGAAGGAGTAAAGGTTCATGGCAAAAAGAAAAGAAGAGGAGCAATGCCGTAAAGAGAGGAGATATATTAGAAAATGAAGAGTGGGGAGAGGCAAGAGGGTAGCCGCGGCGGACAAGAAGGGAAATGAGGGGAGTGTAGAAAATTATGTTTTCTTTTTTTTATATTATACAATTGATTCGGTGTGCGCAGGTTCACGGTAATTCCCACGTACCGTCATCATCGTAGCCATCCGTCAACACCAAGCCATAATCACACGTCTCAAATTTGGCTGTCCACGGTGCACCTCATGGGCTCCCCCACACGGGATCATTTCGCCTGATCCCTTTAATTTCCTTTTAATTTTTATTTTTATTAAATTCTGATTCAAATTAACAATTAATTTCTTTGTATAATTAACCCTTATTTATTTTCTTATTTATTCTAACTAATTTTTTTCATAATAACCTTTTGTAATTAATCTCTTTCTAAATAACTCATTTAATTCCTTTTTATAACCTTTAGGATTGAATATATTTTAAAATATATTTTGTTTTTTAGTTCTAACACAATCTTCTCTTTTATTAAAATATTCTAACATATTAGTTTCTACTTTTAAAAATCTAACTTTTTAGTTAAAACTAACTTTTTTTAAAGAAAATTAAAATATCTTTCTAATTTAAAAGTCTAACATTCTTTAATAAATAAAAATATTTCAATTAAAATCTAATCTCTTTAAAAATTAACAATTAAATCTTTTTTTCTAATTTAAACTCCTCATGAAAATACCTTCTTTTTTTTTAAGTTCTAAAACTTTTATTCAAACTCAAAGTATCATTCCACTTAATTTTAAATTTTTCTAACACTTTCTCTTTTTAATTTCTAATTTGTAATTTAACCCTTAATCTAATGCCTTACCCCTCCCTGTTTAATTTCGTCTAAACTTTCATTTCATTCCTAACCTTGTTTTCCATTTGTCTTTGGTTACTAATCTTTTATTGTTCGTACTTATTTTTATGGTTGTAAATTATGCGAGGATATCGTCACTTCTTATTCCGTTATCTTTCATACTCGTATTTATATTCCAACATTGTCATTAAATTAATTATCTTGCACTGTTTACTTCTCTGTTAAACTCCCCTCCGAAGGATAGGTCTAGCCGTTTGACCTCCGCGTCAATAGTCCTTAACCCTCATTTTTCACCTTTCAAATCTAGAGAATTCGAGTCACCGTACTCATATTTTTAGGTGTCCCACCATGGACAAGTTTACCCTTTACTCTAGCATTAGGATAGGGAGTCGTCGTACTCCATATTAGGTTTCCCGCCGTGGAATACCTAGCTTACCCTTTTCAATTCAATTCAACGACAACGTAGAAATAGCAGTCGCCGCACTCCACGCAAGCGCTTCCTTAAGAACGTTTGCATCCCCATGAAACCTCGACCACAGTCAAGAAGTTTCTGTTACTCCCTTTCAAGGGGAACTACGATTACTCTAATTCCATTCCCTACCTCGGATACGTAGACACAAGATGCGAGTCTTGGCGAGTAAACTTAGGACTAACCCTTAGGTCTTTCTTTCATCTTTTAACCCTTAGCATATACCCTTAAGCAATAATTATAGCAAAATAGCAACATTAAAACAAGAGGTTCCTATAGAGTACTACAGAAGTTTAGGTTGCTAATACCTTCCCTAAGCTTAACCAAACCCCGAACCCTAGATCTTTCCCCACATTGTGTTTACGATGCAAAATAGGTTCTTCCTTTCTTTAACCTTTCCTTCGGATAAATCAAAGACCGGTTGTGAACTAAAGATGTGATTCAAATTAATCAATAATTTGATATCCTATTCTCACCGCAACACCTGGCGAGCAGCCAGCAAGACTGGCTCGCTTTTGGTTTGCCCGGCGAACCTCAGGCAAGGTGCAAAAAAAACCAAAATTGTGTTGTGGTCGCCCGACGAGAAATCAGCGAGGTAGCTTACTTTCTATTCGCCAAGGCTCGTCAACGACAGTAGCAGAAAAACATGTCGTCCCAAGCTCGCCAAATCTCTCACAGCAACTGTGTCAAATTCTGCAGAAGTACCAGTAGAAGATGACAACCATGAGGGGGGGGGGGGGTCCTCCCTCAATACAAAAACATGTTCATTCCCAACATAAATATCAACACACAAACACAACATTGTATCACAACAACCAATTCATAAGATTCTCAAGAATAATGGAAGAATCACATCACAACCAAAATCATCATTTATATCTACAACCCCTAACTCATACAATCTAATATTTCTACCTACAACCCACCTTGAAATCATGATGAAGAAGTTGTGGATGATGAAGATGAGATTATGTTGATGAAGGATGATGAGAAACTCCAAGTTTCTTCTTCTTCTCCCACTTATAGGTTTTCTTCCATCTCCTTTCTATCTTTTTCCTCTTCTTTATATTCCTCCTTTTTCCCACAATGTTTGAATGATAAATGATACATAGAGATATCATTGGAAGGTTAGTAAGACCAATTGGCATGTGTGGCATAAAACTTGTGGTAGAAAATGATAAGTGTTAGTTCCATGATTCTATGATTGTCCATGGTTCTATGATTGGCTAAATTTTGGTAAAACATGATTTTGCACTGATGTTAAGCAAGATGTTACAACATCTTCATTTGCTGTCATGAAAATATTGTTGTCATATCAAGATGTCGAGACAGATGTCATGACATCTTTGTCTGGTACAACAGGAGCTGCTATTTTATATCTCTTGACAGAGGTGTTTTGGTTTGATGAGATCCTGTTGGATATACCTCATCAGTATGCGCAGGTCAAAGAGATTTATTAGGAACAAAGTACAAATTTAATTGGATTTCATAAAAAGGATCTTTGAGACTTTTTAGGAAACTATAAAATATTTGTTTCTACTGTTATGAAGAAGATTCCGCAGAAGATTCGGAATCTGCTTGATTGGCTTCATTTTATGGTAAAACATTGTTGTATGTAGATGTCTTGACTAATGTCATGACATACTTGTGTAGTGTACTGTAGGGTAAGTTTGGTTAGCTAGTACAAAGTTTAATGGATGTCAAGCTAAATGTTGTGACATCAGGGAGCTGCCAGTTAGGGCGTTGTTTGCTTTCTGTTATGTTTCCTTATTTATCTCAGGCTATATTTTAGGAAACTTTATATTCATTGCTGATCATGAGAGGAAACTCCTATGGCCTATTTTTTAGCACCTTGAATTGTGGATATTGGATTGACTTGGTTAAACCTAATTTTTGTTGCTATTTATGAAGATTGAAATCTTTTCTTCCTGCTGTTACTTTTGACCAGCCCAAGCCCAGAATGCATTACTATTTAAGGATGCTCATAAGCAAGGAAAATTAAGCATTCACAACAAGAAGATTTTGGGTGCAAAATAAAGGTTTACGGTTTTAAGAGTCTTTTGTGTGTGACTTTGCAAGTCACCCTTTGTATCTCTGGATGCATCGTGGTAGACATGTTTAGGTTGTTAATTGTTAATTGTTAATTGTTCACTCAAAGCTTGTAAGCAAGAGTGTATTGTTCTTGATTGAAGCTGTTAAGAAAAATCAAGTATTGTGACTTTGAAGAGTGTCTTCTAAAGTCTCTTCATTATGCTAAATTGATATCGCTGCTGTGATTGAGGGGGAGTGAGATGTGTCTCTTATCTAGTGGGTTCTAGGCAGAAATTGCATTGGGTAGAGATTAAGTAAGAAGTTATAAACTGGGAGTTTAGATCTGAATTAATTCTGCTAATAGTGGATTTCCTTCCTGGCTTGGTAGCCCCCAGATGTAGGTGATGTTGCACCGAACTGGGTAAACAATTTCCTTATTCTTTACTGCTTTCGTTACTTGTTTACTGCTAAGTTTAATAACCTGTTCAAAAGCGGATGTCATAACATCCGATATAACATCGACTGTCAGTTACTTATCTTTCTGCATTTAACATTCTGCTCAATTTAAATGGTTAGATAAATTGTTCTGTCAAGTCTGCATATGTTACAACAGATGTCACAACACTGATAATTTTTAAAGTGAATTAAAATGCACATGTTCTGTCCTTGTTCTGTTTTAGCAGAGATCAATGTTCTTAGCATCTCTTAGGACATCTGAGATCTGCATACCAGAATTTCAATAAGTTTAATAGTAACATAAATATTAAGTGGTACAATACTTAATATTTGTTATACTATAGCAGTTGACTCATTATTAATGTTATCAAAATGTCTCTATTATGTCAATTATTAAAATTTCAGTATTAAATAATATCAATTAAGTAATATGAGCTCACTAGTTACTCTAATTATCCCAACCGATAACTCTCAGAGCACATGGGAACTCAGTTGATATCAACTGATATTATTCAGAGCATTACAGGATTTACGAGGTATTACATTCCCTCCCCCCCACCCCTTAAATAAAAATATGTCCTCGGATTTAAAGATTAACTAAAAAAGGCGAGGGTAAGCTTCCCGTATCTCCGACTCAACCTCCCATGTAGCATCACCCCAATGTGATTCGTCCCACTGGACCTTAACAAGAGGAATCTCCTTGTTTCTTAACAATTTAGTTTCTCTTCCTACGATACGACTTGGTTGAGGTTAAAAAGATAGGTCTGCTTCTATTTCCACTGAGTCTAGAAGAATTGGTGGAAGAGGATCAGAAATGACTTTCAGAGTTGAGACATGTAAAAAAACATCATGCATTTCAGACAGAGAAGGCAGTAAGGCTAATATGTAAGCTACTTCACCAATCCTTTCTATAATCTGATATGGTCCCATGTATCTCGGACTTAACTTCTGCGACTTAAACGACCCTTTCAATATTAACCTTGGGGTAACCTTCAAAAACACATGATAACCTTCCTTAATTCCAACTGTCTCCATCATTTATCCACGTAACTCTTCTGACATTTTTATGCCTTCTTTACCTTATCACAAATCATTCTTATCTTCTCTGTAGTTTCTTGAACAATTTCCGGTCCTAAAATTTGCTATTCACCAACTTTCGTCCAACACAAAGGTGTTCTACATTCCCTTATGTACAAAGCTTCATAAGAAGCCATTCTGATACTCGCGTGGTAACTATTGTTGTATGCAAATTCGGTCAATGGTAAGAGCTCATTCCAATTTCCTCCACTTTCAAGCACACAAGCTCTTAATATATCTTCCAACGTATGAATCATCCTTTCTGTATGACCATCCGTTTGAGGATGATTCGACGTACTTAAACACAACTTAGATCCTATGGCTTCCTGAAAAGCTCTCCAAAATCTCGAAGTAAACTTTGGATCTCTATCATACACAATACTAAAGGGGACACCATGTAGTCTCACAATTTCTGCAATGAACAACTGTGCAATATGACTTGCCTTATAATTAATTTTCATTGCTAAGAAATGTGCAGGCTTTGTCAGTCGATCCATAATCACCTATGTAGAATTATAACCACCTTGTGTATGAGGTAGTCCAAGTGCAAAATCCATTGAAATGCTATCCCATTTCCACACCTGAATCTCTAAGGGTTGCAACAAACCACCTGGTATCTGATGTTCAATCTTTACCTATTGGCATACTACACATTCAGATGCATACTCTGTAATATCCCTTTTGACCTCGACCATGAATAGTCCTTCTTCAAGTCCTGATACATCTTTGAAGAATCAGGATGTATGGTAAAAGCGCCTTTATGATCTTCTTCCAAAATATTTCTTTTCAACTCTACATCATTTGAAACACAAATCCTTTGATTAAAAAGAACAACTCCATTTGTGGCATGTGTGAAACCTGGTTAAACCAACATCTCTTGTAACTTCACATCTAGAATTTGCCCTTATTAGATTTCTTCTCTTAGAGTGGAAGTAACATTCGAATTTCCCATTATCACACCACTCTGAGTCCAAAAAATTGAAGATTAAGATCTCAAAGCTTTTCCAAAAATGCATACTCTAACATCATCAACTTGGCTTTGGGTACCTCTTTCCGACTTAAAGCATTTGCCACCTTATTTGCTTTGCCAGGATGGTACTTCAGATCAAAGTCAAAATCCTTCATGTGCTCCATCAATCTCCTTTGATGCATGTTCAACTCATTCTGATCAAACAAATATTTTAAACTCTCGTGATCATTAAACATCTCAAAATGTACTTCATACAAGCAGTGGCACCAAAATTTTAATGTAAAAACAACAAACACTAATTTGGGATCATGGGTTGGATAGTTCTCTACATGAACCTTCAGCTGATGAGAGGTGTAAGCTACAACCTGACCACCCTGCATTAACACTCCTCTTAATCCCTTCTTAGAGGCATCGCAAAAAACTTCATACGACTTACTAGGATCAGGAATAATCAAGACAGAAGCAGTCGTCAACCTTTCCTTCAAACTCGTAAAACTTTGTTCACAACTCGAATCCCAACTATAAGGAATATCCTTCCAGGTAAGTTGAGTCATTGGTAAAGCCAACTGAGAAAGGCCTTTGATGAACCTCATATAGTAACTTGCCAATCCTAAGGAACTTCTAACTTCATAAGCATTCTTCAGTCTCTCCCAATTAATCACCGCTTCAGCTTTTGATGGATCTAGTACTACACCTTCTTGAGATATTACATGACCTAGAAACTTAACTTCCGTCATCCAAAAATCACATTTGCTCAACTTGGAAAAAATTTGTTTCTCTTGTAAAACCGATAGAACGATTCTTAAATGCTATTCGTGCTCCTATGGAGTACGAGAATAAATAAGAATGTCATCAATAAATATCACCATAAATTGGCCTAAATAAGGCTAGGGTATACGATTCATGTAGTCCATGAAAACAGCTGGAGCATTTGTCACACCGAAAGGCATCACAATAAATTCATAATGGCCATATCGGGTCCTAAATGTGGTATTCAGTACATCAAAACTCTTTACTCTGATTTGATGATACCCTGACCGTAAATCAATCTTCGAGAACACACAGACTCCTTTCAGTTGATATAACATGTCAACTATCCTGGGTAGGGGGTACTTGGTCTTGATGGCAACTTTATTCAATTGGCGGTAATCAATACGCAAACGCATACTACCATCCTTCTTCTTTACTAGCAGTACTGGAGCTCCACCGGGGTGAGACACTAGGTCGAACAAAATGTTTATCTAACAGCTCTTCCAGTTATTCCTTCAACTCCCTTAACTCAAGTGGTGCCATACGATATAGAGAAAAAAATATTGGAGTCGTTCCAAGTATTAGATCAACAAAACTCCATTTCCCTTTTCGGAGGAAGAGAAATAACATCCTTAGGGAAAACTTCTGGAAACCCACAGACTATAGGGATTTATGAAACCTTCAGATCGTCATTTGTTTCCTTGGTGAGAACCAAGAGAACAAACTTTTCCTTCTCGAACAAGAAATTAACCATTCCAATCGTACCTTCCAAAACAGTAGCTAATACATCCTTTGGAGTAGCTTCACTAGACGGGATGACGATTAACTTATCTTCACACCCAATAAACACCGAATTAGCAAAGAGTTAATCCATCCTTAAGACTACATCAACTTTCTTAAGTGGAAAACAAATAAGATCAATTTGGAAAACTCTACCATCCACCGATAGCGAATAATTTTCACAAATCAATGGTGTCTCGACAACATCATCCATGGCGGTAGTAACCACCATGGGAGGAGAAAAAAGGAATCACTTACAAGCCAAGTCACTTCATACATTGTATCGACACAAAAGAGTGTGTTGCTCCACAATCAAACAATACAAAACAAGGATGACCATTCTGTAACACGTACCAGGAATCAAAGCGTTGTTATCCTTAGCCTTCTTTGCATCCAAAGTATACACCCGACCGGTAATTTTCCCTTTCATCTGATTCTTATTTTATGGACAGTCACTAGCCATATGACTTTTTCCCTAACATTGATAACACTTCACTCCTCTAATATTACATCTTCCATAATATGTCTTACCTCATACACGACATAAGGAAGAATGGTACGGTCTTGCATTCTGCACCTATTTCCCCTTGAAGGGTTGAGGTTTATGCCTAAACTGGTGACTTAGTCTTTCCTGGTCCCCTTGACCAATCCTGTCCAGACCTTTTTCTTCTTGAAATTTTTTTATACTATTCTCAGCTACATAACATTGCCTTAGTAACTCTGCATAGGTAGTGAACTCCCTCTAAGACACGTTGTGAGAGATTTTATCCCTTAACCCAAACAGAAACTGATAAATCTTCCACTTTTCATCCAGAGCATGCATAACCTGCCTAGAATAAGCAGCCATGTCTTCAAACTTCTCAGGATAAGCAGCCACTGTCATATTACATTGTGTCAGTTGTTGAAATTCAAACTCTTTCTCAGTCCTCAAAGAGCTAGGACGATACTTATCCATAAAAGTAGGCTTAAAATGCTCTCACTCCCTATCCACTCCTTGGTTAGTCATCATAGTTGAATAACTTTCTCATCATCTCATAGCATGACCTCTCATCATGTGAGAAGCAAATATCACCTTATTCCCTTCACTATAGTGCACTATCCGAAAGATTCTTTCCATGTTAGACACCCATTCATGAGCCTTCGTAGGATCTATTCCGCCATGAAATTCTAGACGACTCATGTGGAAGAAATCCTGTAAACTCCCACTCACAAATTCTTGTGGGATCCCTTGAGGGTGAAGACTACCATTCAATTGTTGCATCATCTGCTGCATGAATTGGTTTTGTTGTTGTTGCATCTGCTGCACAAACTAAGGCCACAAAATGCCTTCACTGTCACCTGGTGGGTTCGAATCGTATGTATGACTTATGGGTCTACCACGCCTTATGCGTTCGTCAATAATGATCTTAAACGTCATACAAATATAATCAAGTTGATCATGCTCAATACTATGAATATAACACTCAGAATAATGATGACAACACATATATGAAGCATAAGGAAATACATATAATATTTCATGTTTCTTGAGTTCAACAACTCAAACCATCACTAATAGGAAACCATAATAAGGCATCTTTCCTCGTCTGGTTCTACATTTAGGACTCTCGGCACGAGTCACAGATTCTTGCATCAGACTTTGACACACACATTGACTTCGGATTTTACGAGACTTCTTAACCTTAATAATTTTCACTTCTTATGGGACTTCAAACCCATTTCAAGTATCTGCACAAATAGGACTCTAACCCACTTAGGGATCCATCGCCTTTGGGACGCAAACCCAAGTCAAAGTAATGAGGCGTACATCCCAAAGGAGCTCTACATAAGCATCACTCTCGGGAAGACACAAATACGCGGTTGTTTCTGATTACGTGATCAACAAGGATATCGTGATTGTATTCGGCAACCACAAGAGGATCACATCACCCTAGACTTCACAACGACATCGCATGTTCCATATAATGTTCACCTCTAAACTAGACAGCCACATGTCAAAGACACGCACCTAGGCATCAATTGCACAAGCATTGCCATCTATGTTATTCATCATGTCCTAATCATCTTACTAATTTATCTCATTAATTGATATTAGGGGCTTCCTCTCAAATCCTTATAGTTTTCAATTATGTTATCATAATCACAAGCAACCAATCACACATGTAAAGGATGCACAACAATCACAATTCATTATAATTGACATAAACAAGAGTAAGTCATGCATGTGAAACACTCTTAGCAAGTAACAAAACAATTTGCAAAAATCCTGTCTCGGTCGCCTGAAGAGCAGCTAGCGAGGCTGGATTGCTTTTGGTCCGCCCGACGAACCCCAGGCGAGGTGCAAACAGAACCAAAACTGCATCATGGTCCCCCGGCGACACATCAGCAAGGTAGCTCACTTTCTGTTCGCCAAGGCTCACTTGACGGCGGTAGTAGAAAAACAGGTCGCCCAGGGCTCGACAAATCTCGCCCGATGATTGCGTTAAATTCTACCAACAGAAGATGGCAACCATGGGGGGTGTTTTCTCTCGACACTAACACATGGTCATTCCTAACAAAAATATTAACACATAAACACAACATTATATCACAACAACATGAATAACAACTAACTCATAACATTCTCAAGAGTAATGGAATAGTCATATCACAACCAAAACCATCATTTCTGCCTACAATCCCTAACTCTTACAATATAATGTTTATACCTATAGCGGTAAAATTGTGGGTATAAGCTATTGATTAACTTAACTCAAAATGCAAGACTCACCACCTCACTTTTATTTTATCCAAAAAGGAAATGAAAAAGAGTGAACAAAACCTAAGAGTTCTAAAACAAAAACAAGAACAGAGATCTGGGTAAGGGGGTTAGTTACACAATGGGAAGGTGTTAGCACCCAAAACGTCTATAGTACTCTATAGGAGCCCTTTGAAATATCTACGCTTTTTGGTTTGAAAAGGTTTATTTGAAAAGAGATTGGGGAGATGAGAAGATAAATATTTTTTAAGATTTTTTTATTTATGTTTTGAGAGACTTATTGCCTCATGCCTACGTATCCACAAAGTGCAATATAAGATCAAAATCTCGTAGTTCGTAGTACAAATAACAAAAATTTATTAGTTTTGATTAATTTTAAATGTAAAGACAAGTCGTCATTTTAAGGAGAAAACTGCAACTAGTCACCCACAAGTATAAAACAACATTTGCATCACCAAAAGATGGAGGACTTTGCTTGGATTAAAATCAACAAGTCTATCACTCAACATCTAAGTGGAAAATGTCAACATCTTAAATACTATGGGAAATAGAAGAATTATATCTCATCTAGGGAAATGACTCATGTCTAAACTTTATGAAAAATTTTAAAATGAAAAGTACGCAAAGGCACAAAAAGTTTGAACGAGGCTGATCTTTTTTAAAGTGTTTTTGAAATTTGTCAAAATATGATTATCGTTGATTGACATTTATTAAGAAAGCAAAGTTTGGAAATCACTTGACAAAAGTCAAGGTTTTATTGTGAAAGTGGTTTGAAGTTCGAAAACAATAAGGTTTTAAAATAGGGAGAAGGTTTTCAAAATTTAAGAGGGGGGGGGGGGGAGATGAAGTGACTACCCTAGAAAGCAAAATAAAAGCTAGAGATAAGAAGGATCTAACCAAATCATAGCATACTTCATAGCTAACAAAATAAGAATCCATCTGATTTGAAGCATAAGCTAATGAGCGAGGCAAATAAAGGCCAAGATCCACAATACTCCAAGTATAGGGACAAATTCATAAATCTAAGTATGAGGGTCTAAGAATGGTCCAAGAGCATAACCACAAAGTTAATAACACTAAGTTTTTTAAAGTTTTAATCATTTATTAGTGTTTTGAACAAGATATGATCCAAGTGGACAAAAGAAAAATGACATAAACATAAACAAGGATATGATATGAAATGATAATAATGGAGTATAAGAATAAAAGAGATAGGGAGCAAGAAGGAAACATAAACAAAATTAATACAAAGATATTGTTAGTGAGTTAGTGGTTAGTTGTTAGAACAAATGATCAATGATGGTTAATTCATGCACTTAGACCACGATTAATGAAAAATTATTAGAGGATTGATAAAATCAAAGCCTCATAACAACAAGTTTCATAGGTAGTGGACCTAAGACAAGCAGTCAACCATACTTGGACTTTCAAACATAAGTTTATGATCATTTTCCGATTACGAGACAATTTAGTGTTATGTTAAGCAATCGTATTTGAGTTTATGTAGAAACCCGACTATCTGAGGCCGGTCAATAAAAATGTTAGTTCTAATGCATGCTAGAGAAGTGATATGTAAATCACTCTCCGAAAGCAATACCACACGAAAAGAAAAGAAGGTAGTGATCTCATCTTAATCAAGATTTTTATCGATTAATCAAAGGTAATCTATCAATATTCCAAAGTATGGAGAATTATCCCAATGATCATTTGTCCATAGATTTGAAATAATGAAGATTAAACATCCTTGACAACCAACAATCCATGATCCATAGATTTCATCGACCAAAAGAAAAATAAGAAGAAAAAAGAGGTCAAGATGAAAAGAAACGCCAATTTGAATCTTAAATTGATTAAATCATCATCAATATCAATCACTTTTCTTGTTGGATAAAATTGACACTCAAAGTCCATTGATATTAATGAGATCTTATCCAGACTTAAAATCCAAAACAACCAATAATGAATCCAAATAAACAAAAAGAAAACACAATCAAATAAATATATTTTCAAATGATTTTCTAAAAGATTTTGAAAAAAAAAAACAAAGATCTAAAAAAATTATTAATAAAAATTAATTTGAAATAAAAGGAATTAGGAAAAAAATTTAAAACAAAAAAAAATGAGAGTGAGGTGTATGGAAAAAATGGGAGCGATATGCAATGAAAACAAAAAAAAAACGCATGGGCCCGACCCAAGGTTTAAGTTGAAAACAATTTTTTTAAAACAAATTCAATTAATGGATCAGAACAAAATAGAGCTTATATCATCTTCCACCTCAAGAAGAGGTCACAGCTACTGTAGCACCGACGAGACTTATGACGGAGCGACGGGATTCGGTAATGAGAAGGAAATGATCGCAATCAAGTATAGATTCCAAATATGTTCTTGATTTTGGACGAAAACGCCTCGGTAGCTTGAATTAAAATCGCGGAATTCTCGAGACAAATCTCCAAATGTCCTCTAATTTCAAGGTGAACGAGTTCTTCTTCTCTCTTATTCCGTTCTTCTCTTTTTATTTGAATATGTGGCGTAATTTTGTGATTTGTGGTTGAAATTGAAAGAAGATTAATGGAGGTTCGGTTGAAAGTTCATGGAAGGAAAATGATGAAGATTCAAAACTTGATGTTGGGAGGTTATTTTGACAGGGTTTTATTGGCTATCAAGCTTCTTTCAAATTGAAGGAAAGAGCTTCCTATTTATAATAAAATGAGGTGAGTTCTTGCAAATTGAATTGAAGTTTTTTCGGTTGCCGTTTTGTGTAATTTTCTCGCGTTTTGTATCAGCTGATACAGGTCATGCTTTTGTTGGTTGCGTTTTGAACTTGTAGCTTTTCTTCTGAACGTCATGTGCGTGTTGGCTTGGTCATGGGAAACGGCTTGATGAAGCTCAAGGTATAGCTCACAGTTTGCACGGCTTACTCGTACATGAGCGTGATGTGGCTTTTTTCTGTAAGTTGTAGTAGGTTCCCGTTTTTCATCATGTGTGATTCGTTTTGGTGCAAGCACTTGCAGCTCATGACGTAGACTTAGAATGTTGTAAGTGTTATGAAGCTTTGAAATTTGAACAGCTTGAACATCGTATTTTTTTTTGCGGAAGCAGCAGCGTGAAGCTTGGGTTTGGCAATATATTTTGGAATTTTCACTTATTCATCCGTGTTGGTATATGTATGTAGACGGGCCATCATCATGGTTTTGTTGTAGCATAGCCTGTTCATAAGGCTTTGTGTTCTTCCTTGACTGAGATAAGCATGGGCTGTACGATAGGTTTTGGACTTTTATCCTTCAAGATGCAAATTTCTTTGTTCAATGATCGGGCTTTTATTTGATATACGTGGACTATGCATTTTAAGTTTGGCTTGTAACTTGGTCTTAAATAAATTTAGAGATATTTGGACATTGAATTGGTTTAGAGAACAAAAAAAAAAGGATTGAAAAATGTATATTAAAGTGATAAAAATTGAAAAATGTATATTAAAGTGATAAAAATTGAAAAATGTTTTTTTGTGTGTGGATAAAATGGAATTTGGATTTAGAAATATGGATATAAATGGAAATGGTTATTTGGAAATCGATTTGGATATTAGAAAGTGGATAATTGAAATGGATAGTTGGATTTGAGAATGGGTATCGTTTAGAAATGTGGATTTAAAATGGATAATAAGATTATGGATATTGAATATGAAATGGATTTTGAAAGTGGATAATTCATTTTAGAAGATGGATAAAATAAAATAAAAAATAGAAATGGATAGAAAATGGATCATGGATGGGAAATCCTGATTTTTTAGTCCAAAACCAATCTTAACTTTTTTCCACAAGCCTCTGATTAAAATGAACACAATTACTCTTGATCATTGGATAACTTGCGACTGAGGTAACAATCATCTAAATCAAATTCTTGACTTTTGACTAAAAGCGAATCAAAGCAAATCTTGAATCTAACTGAAATTGGCTCAATCATAAAATGAATATTGAATAAATGACACACTTGACTTGAACCAATAACCAGTAATTATAATCAGGACTTACAATACAAACCATATCTTAAATTAATCTCAGTCACTGGACTTCATTAGATCAAACTGAACTTAAACAAAACTTTGAACTTAATCACTTGATGATTTAGAAATCATGGTACAAATAATCTGAGAATGAAGTCATCTTATATTGACTTGTTTGACCAAGATCAGGTCAAGTTCTTCTTAAATCTCAATTAATGAAGAATAACCACATACTTGACCAGATAACCCTAATTAAATTCTCTAGCATAAACTTGAGCTGAAACAAGAATAAGTAACAACTAGCTCATATTTGCTTTGAATTTGTCTAAATCAATATCTGGGAAAATAAATCCACAAATAAACACAGTTTGGACTGATGAACCCTTGATCATGATAACTTGAACCAAACTTCCCATGAATAACTACTCGATGATCTGATGAGACTCAACACAAGACAACTTGATATTGAACAATCATTTCCTGATAAATAGAACACTGATACAAATACTGGCAATTGAAGTAATTTTTTGATGGTTTGACCAAGAATAGGTCCAACTTCTATCTGATCTTGACCATAACTGAATAACCACACAATCTCCAAGCTACATACTTTGTTATCAACCTCCTTGCAAAAACCTAAGCACACAGAGAAGGGGAAGAAACAAGCGAATTGCAAAATATTTTTGGTATTTTGATTAGAGGTCAGTAAATAGATACAAACATAAAGCAAGTAAGAATAATACACAGATGCTTGGTGATTTCCCTCAGAAGCAAACCCACAGAGAAGGGCTGGAAGACCAAAGTGATCTTGTTTGTGATGCAGAAATGCAAATGAAATGCGGAATCTTAGGGGTAAAAATTAGGGTATTACATTACCTAGAACCCATCTTGCAATGATGATGAACAAGTTGTGGATGATGTTGATGAAGGATGATGAGAAACTACAAGTTTCGTCTTCTTCTCCCACTTGTAGGTTTTCTTCCATCTCCTTTCTATCTTTTTCCTCTTCTCTCTGTTAGAACACAGGTTGGTGTTTCTTATATCTCTATGTTTTGATGATAACTGTTATGGAATTTTGTAGTAAGAAAATATACACTCTAAATTTGTTCAAGTATTATTGTTTCAGGTATAAAATTAAATACTCTTAAAGAAGAAAAATACATAAGTACAAAGAAACTATGCAAAGCTCTGAAGCATCAGATGCAAGACTATCAGAAGATTCTGAAGCGCTGCCAGAAGGATCTGAAGCAGAAGCTACAAAATGATCTGAAGTGTTAATGAAAGAAGTACACAAAAGCTGAAAGATCTGATCTTATCAGACTCTGAAGTTCTTTTCACTATAAACTCAGATGCTTTGATAACCAGACTCTTATCATTAATATTCACGCTCAAAGCACATACTGCTGCATACTCTGATGAAGACTCTAATCAAGATTGAGACTCTGATACATCAAAGATCTGATCATCTATCAAGACTCTGAACTTATCATTCATCTTAAGCTCTGATCATCTTAAAGCATTCCATACCTTTTATACTTACTACAAGTTATGAAGTGCAGATTATGAAGACTTCATCTTGAAGGAAGCTTGTTGAAGAAGCTGTAAACTTGATTAGACGTGGTGCTACTTCCAAAGTAACCAACGGCTAATTTGTCCAAAGAAGTGACGTGGTGCAAATCCCAAGGCTTCTACAACCATACCTTTCTGCAGAAAGCATATCTCTGTCCATACTTTTGGTGATGAAAAGTCATACAATCAAATATTATATTCAGCCGCACATCACTCAAAGCATTTGAAAAAGCTATAAAAGGAGAACTACTTCAACATTTTGAGGTTGCTAATTCACGAGTCATTATTTACTCATTGCTAGATCAGTCAGAAATAAATACACGTTTGATTCATCCAAAGAGAAAATCTTACAAGATCTTACTCATTTGATCTCTCATAAAACCATATAGTTTTTGTTGTACTTAATCTTAAGTGTAAAAATCACAGTTGTGATACAGCTTATTAGAAGCATTCAAACACTTGTTAGTTTACATTAAATTGTATGAAGTTCCTTAAGAAGACCAAGGTGTGGTCAGTAGTTCTTGAGAAGACTAAGACAATTGTTCTTAGTGTTTTCTATTGTAATCAGTTGATCAATAGTGGATTAAGTCCTTGCAGAGAAAGGCAAATCATCTTTGATAAGGTGGACTGGAGTAGTTGAGTTCAACGAACCAGGATAAAAATCTTGAGTTGTTTTATTGCCATATTTCTTAAAACTCTTATTCAACTCCCCCCTTCTAAGTGTTTTTCTCACCTTCGGTTGGCATCAGAGCTCCGATTCTGTTTGTGCTATCACTTAACCGTGACCAGAAAACATCCAGTGGGAAAAACTCTTGATACTCTTGGTTGATATACATTATGGCTGCTGAAACTTCAACACCCAACAACAACAAATATGAAGAAAAAGTCAGCATAAAACCTCCCATGTTTGATGGAGAGAAATTTGATTATTGGAAAGATAGACTGGAAAGTTTCTTTCTAGGATTTGATGCTGATCTCTGGGACTTAGTTATTGATGGATACGTTCATCCCACTGATGGGAATGGCAAGAAAGTTGACAGAAAATCAATGATTGAGGAGCAAAAGAAGGAATTCAGAAATTACCACAAGGCTAGAACTATATTACTAAATGATATATCTCATACTGAGTATGAGAAAATAACCAACAGAGAAACTGCCTTTGATATATTTGAATCCCTGAAGATGACTCATGAAGGGAACTCTCAAGTCAAAGAAACCAAGGCTCTGGCGCTGATCCAGAAGTATGAAGCTTTCAAGATGGAAGAATCTGAATCTATTGAAGCAATGATTTCTAGATTCTAGATTCTCACTGCTGGCCTAAAGGTTCTGGACAAGGGTTACTCTACAGCAAATCATGTCAAGAAAATAATCAAAAGCTTGCCAACCAGATGGAGACCCATGGTCACTGCTCTAAAGCTGGAAAAGGATTTGAACAAGATTACGCTGGAGGAACTAATCAGTTCTCTAAGGAGTCATGAGATTGAACTAGAGGAAGATGAACCTCTAAAGAAAGGTAAGTCAATTGCGTTAAAATCTAATAAAGCTGATAAAGCATTGCAGGTATTAGAAGAAAGCTCTGAAGAGTCTGCTTCTGAAGATGAAGAAGAACTATCCTTGCTATCCAGAAGAATCAATAAAATCTGGAAGAATAAGCAAAGGAAGTTCAAGAACTTTAGAAAACCAGATCAACACAAAGAATCTTCTGGGCACAGAAGATCTGGAGAACACTCTGGATACAGAAGATCTAGAGAATCCTCTAGACACAGACGATCTGGAAAAAGAGAGGTTGTTTGCTATGAATGCAAAGAACCTGGGCACTACAAGAGTGATTGTCCAAAGCTTCAGAAGGAGGACCCAAAAAGAAAGTCAGATCACAAAAAGAAAGTTCTGATGGCTACCTGGGATGACTCAGATGCATCTGATTCGTCATCAGAGTCAGAAGAGGAATGTGCAAATGTAGCATTCATGGCTGACATTGAGGACAGTTCTGAATCATCTGGATCAGAATCTGAATCTGATTCTGAGGAGGTATTTGCTGAACTTTCTAGACAGGAACTTGTTGAAAGTTTATTTGATATTCTTGAAAACTATAGTAAAGTTAAACTCAAATACAAAACGCTTCTAAAGCATATTGAATTTGAGAGTAAAAAGTTTGAATCAGAAATAGCTGAACTAAAAGCTGAAAATCTTCAATTGAAAAATAATTTAGAATCTGCTCAACTAAACTCTGATTCAAAATCTGAATCATGCTCTAAAAATATTTTACAAGAGTATGACTATAGTTTCAGAAAGTTTCTAACTAAAAGCCTATATAGAATCAAAATGGCTTCAATGATCTATGGTATTAGCAGAAACTATAGAAAAGGTGTTGGATATAAATCTTTCTCTTATGAAGATTCAAATCCAAAATCTGTAGATAAACTGGATATCAAGTATCCTCCCTTATATTCTCAATTTACATTTGGTCACTTAAATGATATTAAACACACAAGTTCTAATCAGAACAAATCTGTGTTTAATAAATCTAAAGCTAATCAGAACAAGTCTTATGTTGAAAGACAGAAGTTCAGAAAAAGCTTTAAGGCAACTAACCCAAAAGGAGCCAAGAAAATCTGGGTACCTAAGGATAAGATAATCTATGTTGCAGACATTCTTAGCAGCAAAGTCAAGACTCCAGTCATGGTACCTGGACTCTGGATGCTCACGACATATGACGGCAAAAAGGTCTATGTTCCAAAGTCTGGAGCTTAGATCTGGATGAGATGTCAAGTTTGGAGGGAATCGGAAGGGCAAGATAATTGGCTTTGGAACCATAGGCAATGGTAAACTTCCTTCCATAACTAATGTCTTGCTTGTTGAAGGGTTAGCTCATAATCTATTGTCCATAAGTCAATTAAGTGACAATGGTTATGACATTATCTTCAATCAAAAGTGTTGCAAAGCTGTTAGTCAAAAGGATGACTCAATCCTCTTTAATGGTAAAAGGAAAAACAACATTTATAAAATTAGTCTTTCAGAACTTAAGGTTCAGAATGTTAAATGCCTTATGTCTGTTAATGAGGAGCAATGGGTCTTGCACAGAAGATTGGGTCATATTAATATGAGACGTATATCTCAGATTAATAAGCTTAATCTGGTCAGAGGACTTCCTAATCTGAAGTTCAACTCAGATGCTCTTTGTGAAGCATGTCAGAAAGGAAAATTTTCAAAATCATCTTTTAAATCCAAAAATGTTGTTTCAACTTCAAAACCATTAGAGTTACTTCACATTGATCTGTTTGGACCAGTGAAAATTGCATCCATCAGAGGCAAGAAGTATGGATTAGTCATTGTTGATGACTACAACAGATGGACATGGGTAAAATTCCTAAAACACAAGGATGAGTCACACTCTGTGTTCTTTGACTTC
This sequence comes from Lathyrus sativus, assembly GCA_963859935.3. Lineage (NCBI taxonomy): Eukaryota > Viridiplantae > Streptophyta > Magnoliopsida > Fabales > Fabaceae > Lathyrus > Lathyrus sativus. The sequence continues at coordinate 88,858,869 of OZ012735.1, read as the reverse complement.
TGCAAACAAGTTCAAACTGAAAAAGATTTCCAAATTGTTAAAGTCAAAAGTGATCATGGTGGTGAATTTGTAAACAAACATTTTGAAAAATATTTTAATGAAAATGGAATTGCTCATGATTTCTCCTGTCCTAGAACTCCACAACAGAATGGAGTTGTAGAGAGAAAAAATAGAACTTTACAAGAGATGGCCAGAACCATGATCAATGAGACTAACATGGCAAAACATTTTTGGGCAGAGGCAATTAACACAACATGTTACATTCAGAACAGAGTGTCAATTAGATCTCTTCTGGAAAAGACTCCTTATGAATTGTGGAGGAATAGAAAGCCAAACATTTCTTATTTCCATCCTTTTGGATGTATTTGTTTTATACTGAACACTAAAGAGAATCTTAACAAGTTTGCTTCTAAAGCACAAAAGTGTTTCATGCTTGGATATTCTGAACGCTTTAAAGGCTACAAAGTATATAATACCAAGACACAGATTATGGAGGAATCTATACATGTTAGATTTGATGATAAGCTTGACAATCAAAAGCCAAAGCAGATTAAAAATTCTGCAGATGGAGAAGTTATTCTCATAGAATCTGAGAAACCAAAGGTAGAGAAAGCTCAAGAAGAAGCTACGCCAGATGCAACTCCATTAGCTGCTCAGATGAATAACATGAATATTTCTGAAGAACCAACAGTTAAAGGATCATCTAGAATCAAGGCTTCTCATCCAGAAGAAATGATTATTAGAAAGAAAGATGACCCTATAAGAACAAGGTCGTTTATCAGATTATCTGGAACATCACTTCTTAGGTTGGTGTCTATTATTGAACCAACATCTGTGGATGAAGCTCTGAGTGACAATGATTGGATACTTGCAATGCAAGATGATCTAAATCAATTTACAAGAAATGATGTGTGGGATCTGGTTCCTAGACCAAAAGGTTTCAACATTATTGGAACAAAGTGGGTATTCAGAAATAAATTAAATGAGCAAGGAGAAATTGTAAGGAACAAGGCAAGGCTGGTAGCTCAAGGGTACAGTCAACAAGAAGGTATTGATTACACTGAAACTTATGCTCCAGTGGCAAGGTTAGAATCTATACGCCTTTTTATTTCATTTGCTGCACAACATAACATCACTCTATATCAGATGGATGTTAAGAGTGCCTTCTTAAATGGTATTATAGAAGAAGAAGTTTATGTCCATCAACCTCCTGGTTTTGAAAGTAATAAATTTCCAGATCATGTTTTCAAACTTAAAAAATCTCTTTATGGTTTGAAACAAGCTCTCAGAGCTTGGTATGAAAGATTAAGTAATTTTCTTCTGGAAAAGAACTTTATCAGAGGCAAAGTGGACACAACTCTTTTCTGTAAAACATTTAAGAAAGATTTACTAGTTTGTCAAATTTATGTGGATGATATTATTTTTGGATCTACCAATATTATGTTGGGAAAGGAGTTTGCTTTATCTATGCAGGCTGAATTTGAAATGAGCATGATGGGAGAACTTAGATTCTTTCTGGGAATCCAAGTAAATCAGACTCCAGAATGCGCATATATTCACCAGACTAAATATGTCAAAGAGCTTCTGAAGAAATTCAATCTGAATAAAAGCAAATTGGCAAAGACTCCAATGCATCCTACAAGCACACTTGGTAAGTAAGAGATAAGTAAGAAAGTTGATCAAAAACTTTACAGAGGTATGATTGGATCTCTCTTATATTTGACTGCTTCAAGACCTGATATTTTATTCAGTGTGTGTCTGTGGGCTAGATTCCAATCAGATCCTAGAGAATCACACTTAACAGCTGTTAAGAGGATTCTAACGTATCTGAAAGGTACTACTAATGTGGGTCTGTGTTACAGAAGATCTGATGAGTATAAATTAGTTGGATTCTGTGATGCTGACTATGCTGGAGACAGAGTAGAACGTAAAAGTACTTCTGGAAGTTGTCAATTTCTTGGAAGTCATCTGATCTCTTGGTTCAGCAAGAAGCAACCCACAATTGCACTTTCAACAACAGAGGCAGAATATATTGTTGCTGCTAGTTGTAGCACCCAGATGCTCTGGATGAAAAGTCAACTGGAAGATTATCAGATCTTTGAGAGTAATATTTCTATCTTCTGTGATAATACTTCTGCTATATGCTTATCTAAGAACCCATTTTACACTATAAAGCTAAGCATATAGAGATTAAACATCATTTCATCAGAGACTATGTTCAGAAGGGAATTATTAATTTAAACTTTGTGGATACAGATCATCAGTGGGCTGATATCTTTACAAAGCCCCTTGCTGAAGATAGATTTAAATTCATTCTGAAAAATATAAGTATGGACTTCTGTCCAGAATAAAATATTCATCAGATGAATTTTTTTTTCAGATGATAAATGTCTAAACTCTGAAGTATTTTTTCTGTTCAATTCTGTGTTTATTTATTTATGTGTATATCTGAACTAACAAGGCTCAGAGGATCTGAATGTTGCCTAACGTTTTATTTCTCAAAGAGTTTCAGAGGCACATGCAAGCAAACACGTGTAGCTCATAATCTGGAAAGGTAGAGTGCACCATACTGAATTGACGTTTAAGGTATTGCTTTGAAAATCCAAAATCTCTTGATTTTCCCCCTTCTGTCAGAATCTTAAATGCTTGATATGATTTTATTCCTTGCATTAAATGCTTGATTTGATTATGTTATACTTCATTCAATGCTTGTGCACGCTTGAGATTGTGTGTCTTTTTGCATGCCCTAAATTTTTTCTATAAATTCTCACAACACTTTACAAATCACACTTTACACTTTCTTCATCTCTCATATGCATTTCTGCCTTCTCTATTGCTTCCATCTCATTTCAAAACCCAAAAACTATCGTAAACCAGACGCATATCAAGAACTTCAATGGCTTCACCATCATCAACACCTGCTCAGATGAAAACTTCAATTGTTGCTGCATCATCTCCTAATGCTGTTGGTTCATCCCAAACTGTTGTTGTGTACAAAGCACCTGTAAGAACTTTTCTCACTCCAATCAAAGAACTTGAAGTTCTGTGTGAGAACTTTGTGGATTTTGAATCCATCAAAGAAAATGGTTTTTATCTCCTTTCAACCATCAAAACTCAGAACTAGGAAAAGTATTTTGACAGGATGATGGGTCCTGTTTATCCAGCTTTGGTAAAAGAATTCTGGATACACGCTCAAGTTTGCCCTAAGTTTATTCATTCATCTGTTCTTGGGAAGGAAATTGTCATCACGGAAAAATTAATCAGGCAAGTACTTGAGTATAAGGAAACTGAGGGAATCAAGTATGGCTACTGATCGTGTGAATTTGGCTGACATTTTTCAAGAAGTTTATGTTTCTGGGGAACCATCTAACAAGGTCAGAGATCTGAAACCTGTTTACAGAATATGGGCTAAGATCTTCATGAGTTCAATCTTTCATAGGAAATCTTCTAACTCACCAGATTATGTAAATTCAGAACAAATGTACTTCATGTTCTGTATGAGTAAAGGAAAGAAGGTGGATTTACCTTATCTTCTGTTCAGTCATCTTCTGAACCATATCAAAGAAACAAGAGAAGAAGTAAGGGTTAAAGCTGGAAAAATCAGAACTTGGTGTTAGAACACAGATTGGTTCTTAATAATATCTCTATGTTTTGATGATAACTATTAGGAAATTTTGTATTTAAGAATTATATACTCTAAAATTTGCTTGAGAGTTTTTACTGCAGATAATAAAGAAATTAATACTCCAGAAGCAAATCAGAATTGAATGCAAGAAATTAACTAGACTCTGAAGCGCCAGATGCACTCATTAGAAGATTCTGATTGCTGCCAACAGAAGATTCTGAGCGTAGCCTCCAGAAGAATCTGAAGCAGAAGCTCCAGAAGAATCTGAAGCAGAAGCTCCAGAAGAATCTGAAGCAAGTCAGAAGCATCTGAAGCAAAGAAGAATTTTGTATGAAGAGTTTTTCAAAGCATATATTCTATAGAAGTTTCTGAAAGTACTAAAGCTGCTAGTACTGAAGTTCTGTTCTAAGTATGCTCTGATAGTTAACACGCTGAAAGCACACCTGCTGTAGAAGACTCTGATCCAGCAAGCTCTGATCATCATCAGAAGACTCTGACTCAATTAAACTCTGATGAACTTGCTGAAAACTGAAGAAGAAATATTCAAAGATTATATCCGTTGGAGTAAATCAAACGTCTCTTTCCTTATTTATGCTAGACACAAGAACACAGACAAAAAGGATTTTTCTGTGCTTTCTTCTTCTAGGAAAGGTCACTTGATGTGAAGACAAAAAGGCTTAGACCTTTTGTGACACTCTTCTCAACGTGCAACTCACCTTGGATCAACTGCCTATAAAAGCAAGACTCCATCAAATTCTTCAGTTAGACGTTTTGCTGAAAATATATTAAAACATTCAAGCTCTCATACTTTCATATTCATTCTTAGAATTAATTTCATTGTACTTAAACTTAAAAGAAATATCACTGTTGTGATTAAAGCTTTTTAGAAGCATTCTTACTCTTGTATTAGATTTACATTGATTGTAAAGGATTTCCTTAAGAGGATTCAGTTGGAATCAGTAGCTCTTGAGAAGACTAAGAACAGTTGCTCTTAGGTGTTACTATTGTAATCTGTTTGATTAAATAGTGAATTAAGTCCTTGTTTGAGAAAGGCAAATCACTCTAGGAAGGGTGGACTGGAGTAGTTGAGTTCAACGAACCAGGATAAAAATACTTGTGTTTTAATTCTAAGTTTTAATCTATCATACTTATTCAACCCCCCATCTAAGTATTATCTCACCTTCAGTTGGCATCAGAGCTCCGGTTCTGTGTCTGCTACCACTTAACAGTGTCAGTAAAGATCCAGAGAGAAATACTTTGATATATATTTAGTTGTTACTATGGTTGAGAATACAATATCCAACATTAACAATAAATATGAAGAAAGGGACAGAATCAACACCAAACCCCCTATGTTTGATGGGGATAAATTTGATTACTGGAAAGACAGAATTGAAAGTTTTTTCCTTGGATATGATGCTGATTTATGGGATCTAGTCGTAGATGGATATGTTCATCCCACAGATGGGAATGACAAAAAGATAGATAGAAAATCTATGACAGATGCTCAGAAGAAAGATTTTAGAAATTATCACAAGGCCAAAACAATATTATTGAATGCAATTTCTCATACTGAATATGAAAAAATTACAAACAGGGAAACTGCTTTTGATATGTTTGAATCCTTAAAGATGACTCATGAGGGAAACTCTCAAGTCAAGGAAACAAAAGCTCTGGCTCTGATCCAGAAGTATGAGGCCTTCAAGATGGAAGACTCTGAATCTGTTGAAGCTATGTTCTCCAGATTTCAGATCCTCACAGCTGGGCTAAAGGTTCTGGACAAGGGATACTCCACATTAGATCATGTAAAGAAAATCATCAGAAGTCTACCTACCAGATGGAGACCAATGGTGATTGTCTTGAAGATGGATAAAGATTTGAACAAGATCTCTTTAGAAGAACTCATCAGTTCATTAAGGAGCCATGAAATTGAGCTTGAGGAAGATGAACCTCAGAAGAAAGAAAAAGGTAAATCTGTTGCTTTAAAATCTAATAAATCTGCTAAAGCTTTGCAGGTTATTGAAGAAAGCTCTGAAGAATCTTCTTCTGAAGAAGAAGATGAATTACCCATGTTGTCCAGAAGGATCAACAGACTCTGGAAGCACAAGGGAAAAAAGTTCAACAACTTCAGAAGATCTGATCATAGAAAGGAATCTTCTAGGAACAGAAGATCTGGCAAGAAAGAAGATGTATGCTATGAGTGCAAAGAACCTGGGCATTACAAGAATGATTGCCCCAAACTTCAAAAAGAAAAACCCAAGAAGAAGTTTAACAAGAAGAAGAAGGTTCTGATGGCAACATGGGATGACTCAGATGAATCTGAATCATCTTCTGAATCAGAAGAAGAGTGTGCTAATGTTGCATTGATGGCCAGCACAGAAGATCAGGAGGAAGGAACCTCAGGATATGAATCAGATTCTGAATCTGATGATGACGCTGAAGAGGTAATGGCTAAACTTACTAAAGAAGAACTTATAAAAGTTTTATCAGAAGTTCTTAAAAGTTATAACAATATCAAACTCAAATACAAGAAGCTGAAAAGCAATCTTGAATCTGAGATTGATCTTCTAAAGACAGAACTTGTTGAGCAAAAAGAAATTAATCTGAAAATAAAAAATGACTTTTGACATAACTCAACAAGAATCTGAATCTGAGACTAAGTCATGTGAAAACATTTTAGAAAAATATGACTCTAGCTTTCAGAGATTCCTTACTAAGAGCATAGACAGAAGCAAGATGGCTTCTATGATCTATGGTGTTAGTGGGAACAATAGAAGAGGTATTGGATATGAATCTTCATCTGGAAGTAATCAAAAATTTGTTGACAAACTTTTCATAAAGAAGACACCTCTGTATTCTCAATTTAAATTTGGTCACTTAAATGACATTAAAAACACAAGCTCTAAGAAGAATACTTATGTGTTTAAACCCAAGGCAATTCAGAATAAACATTATGTTGAAAAACAGAAGTTTAGACAAACCTACAAACCAACTAACCCCAAAGGACCCAAGAAGATCTGGGTACCTAAAAATAAAATAATTCCTATTGCAGATGTTCTTAGCAGCAAGGTCAGGACACCAATCATGGTACCTGGACTCTGGATGCTCACGACACATGACAGGAGAAAAGTCTATGTTCCAAAGCCTGAAACTTAGATCTGGAGGTGATGTGAAGTTTGGAGGGAACCAGAAGGGTAAGATCATTGGATCTGGCACCATTGGAAATGGTAAACTTCCCTCTATTACTAATGTTTTACTTGTTGAAGGGTTAAAGCATAACTTATTGTCCATAAGTCAATTAAGTGACAATGGTTATGATATTACCTTTAATCAAAAATGTTGTAAAGCTATTAGTCAAAAGGATGGCTCTATCCTATTTAGTGGTAAGAGGAAAAACAACATTTATAAAATAAATCTTTCAGAACTTAAAGTTCAAAATGTTAAATGCCTCTTGTCTGTTAATGAAGAGCAATGAGTCTGACACAGAAGATTGGGCCATATTAATATGTGACGTATATCTCAGATTAATAAACTTAATCTTGTCAGAGGACTCCCTAATCTGAAGTTCGCTTCAGATGATCTTTGTGAAGCATGCCAAAAAGGGAAGTTTTCAAAATCATCTTTTAAATCAAAAAATGTTGTTTCTACTTCCAAACCACTAGAATTACTTCATATTGATCTGTTTGGACCAACGAAAACTGCATCCATCAGAGGCAAGAAGTATGGATTAGTCATTGTTGATGACTATAGTAGATGGACATGGGTAAAGTTCTTAAAACACAAGGATGAGTCACATTCTGTGTTCTTTGACTTCTGCAAGCAAGTCCAGAATGAAAAGGATTTCAAAATTATAAAAGTCAGAAGTGATCATGGTGGTGAATTTGAAAATAAATATTTTGAAAAATATTTTCTGAAAATGGCATTGCTCATGATTTTTCCTGTCCTAGAACTCCACAACAAAATGGGGTTGTAGAGAGGAAAAACAGAACTCTGCAAGAAATGGCCAGAACCATGATCAATGAGATAAATCTGGCAAAACATTTTTAGGCAGAAGCAATCAACACAGCCTGTTACATTCAGAACAGAGTGTCTGTAAGACCTCTTCTGAAAAAGACTCCTTATGAACTGTGGAAGAACAGAAAGCCCAACATTTCATATTTTTATCCTTTTGGATGTACTTGCTATATGTTAAATACTAAGGAAAATCTGAACAAGTTTGATTCCAAAGCACAGAAGTGTTTCATGCTTGGATATTCTGAACGCTCTAAAGGCTACAGAGTATACAACACTGAGACACAGATTGTGGAAGAATCCATTAATGTCAGATTTGATGATAAGCTTGGCTCTGAAAAGCCAAAGCAGCTTGAAAACTCTGCAGATAGAGAAGTAGTCTTCATTGACTCTGATGTCCCAGAAGCAGACAAAATTCAAGTGAAGGAACCAGAAGCAACGCCAAATGCTATTCCTTTAACTTCTCAGATGAACAATCTAAACATTTCTGAAGAATCAACTGTTAGAGGATCATCATCCAGAATTAAAGCTTCTCATCCAAAGAATGTCATTATTGGAAAGAAAGATGATCCCATCAGAACAAGATCCTTTCTAAGATCATCTGAAGCATCACTATTTGGACTGATGTCAGAAATTGAACCATCTTCTGTAGATGAAGCTCTGCAAGACAATGATTGGATTATTGCCATGCAAGAAGAGCTAAATCAATTCACCAGAAATGATGTATGGGATCTATTTCAAAGACCACAAGGATTCAATATAATTGGAACAAAATGGGTCTTCAGAAATAAGCTGAATAAGAAAGGAGAAGTTGAAAGAAATAAGGCAAGGTTGGTTGCTCAAGGGTACAGTCAACAAGAAGGTATTGATTATACTGAAACTTATGCTCCAGTGGCAAGGTTAGAATCTATACGCCTTCTTATTTCTTTTGCTGCACAAAATAACATCACTCTGTATTAGATGGATGTTAAAAGTGCCTTTCTTAATGGTATTATAGAAGAAGAAGTTTATGTCCACCAACCTCCTGGTTTTGAAAATGAAAAATTTCCAGATCATGTTTTCAAATTAAAGAAATCTCTATATGGATTAAAACAAGCTCCCAGAGCTTGGTATGAGAGATTGAGCAATTTTCTTTTGGAGAAAAATTTCATCAGAGGCAAAGTGGATACAACACTCTTTTGTAAATCAATTAAGAAAGATCTTCTAATTTGCCAAATTTATGTTGATGATATTATTTTTGGATCAACAAATATTATGCTTGGAAAGGAGTTTGCTACATGTATGCAGACAGAATTTGAAATGAGTATGATGGGAGAACTCATATTCTTTCTAGGAATCCAAGTCAATCAAACTCCAGAGTGCACTTACATACATCAGACCAAATATGTTAAAGAACTTCTGAAGAAATTTAACATGGCTGATAGTAAGCTGGCAAAGACTCCCATGCATCCTACTAGCTCACTTGGCAAGGAAGAGGTAAGTAAGAAAGTAGACCAGAAGCTCTACAGAGGTATGATTGGTTCTCTTCTTTATCTAACTGCTTCTAGACCTGACATATTGTTTAGTGTTTGCCTGTGTGCTAGATTCCAATCAGATCCTAGAGAATCACACTTGATAGCTGTCAAGAGGATTCTAAGGTATCTGAAAGGTACTTCTAATGTGGGTTTATGTTACAGAAAATCTGATGATTTCAAATTAGTTGGATTCTGTGATGCTGACTACGCTGGAGACAGAGTAGAAAGAAAAAGTACTTCTGGAAGTTGTCAATTTCTAGGAATAAATCTAATCTCTTGGTACAGCAAGAAGCAACCCACAATTGCACTTTCAACCACAGAGGCAGAATATATTGCTGCTGCTGGATGTAGCACGCAGATGCTCTGGATGAAAAGTCAACTAGAAGATTATCAAATTTTTGAAAGTAACATTTCTATCTTTTGTGATAATACTTCTGCTATATGTTTGTCTAAAAACCCTATTTTACACTCTAAGGCAAAACATATAGAAATTAAGCATCATTTCATCAGAGACTATGTTCAGAAGGGAATAATAAATTTGGCCTTTGTTGATACAGATCATCAATGGGCAGATATTTTTACAAAACCCCTTGTTGAAGATAGATTGAAATTTATTCTGAAAAATATTAGTATGGATTTTTGTCCAGAATGATATTTGTCAGAAGCAATTTTTACAGATGCAAAAATGCCTAATGCTCTGAAGTATTTCTTCTGATTGCTTACTTATTCTGCTTAATATTTTTTTTGTGAAACTCTGAACTAACAATCCTTAGAAGATCTGAATGTTAGCTAACGTTTCATTTTTCAAGAGAATTCAGAACACATGCAAGCAAACACGTGTCACACCAAATCTGCAAAGGTGGCGTGTACATTACTGAAGAGACATTTGAGGTGAAGTTTGAATAGTGAAAATCTTGATTTTCCCCCCCAATTTGTCAGAAGCAATAAATGTTTGAAATGATTATTATTCTTTTCATTTAATGCTTGTTCAAACGTGCAAAAATTCTGACTGATGGTATGCCTAATTGTTTTAGTATAAATACATGCCCTATCTTCACTTTCACACTTTTCACAATCTCATAAAATTTTATGCATTTTCATCTTCTCTTCTCTCTGCATAAAAACCCTAAACCTAAGTGTGTGACAAAGCAATCTTCAATGGCAACTTCATCATCAACAGTTGCTCAATTCCAATCTTCAATGGCTGCAGTTACTTCTGCAAACATGGGTGTTGCTCCTTACTCTCCTCCTAAAAGAACTCTATTGACCCCTGTTGAAAAGTTGGAGGTTTTGTGTGAATCCATGGTAGAATTTGATTCACTTGCAGAAAATGGCTTTGAATTTCGTTCTATCATTGGTGCTCAACGGTGGGTAAAGTACTTTGATAGATTCTTTGGACCAGTTTACCCCCTCCTTGTGAAAGAGTTCTGGATCCATGCATCAGTTTACCCTAAATTCATTCTATCTTCTGTACTAGGAAAAGAAATCATTATAACAGAAGATCTGATCAGAAAGCTAATTGGATATGAAGAAACAGATGGTGTTTCCCACTTGCCAGCTGGGCGTGTGGATATGGATGAAGTGTATGAAAAAGTGATGACTGCTGGTCAAGCTTCTAACAAGTTCAAGGATCTGAAGCCTGACTATAAGATCTGGGCTAAGATCTTCATGGGATGCATCCATCATAGGAAATCAACAAACTCTCCAAACTATGTCAATAATGAACAACTCTATTTCATGTATTGCCTCAGTCAGAGCACCAAGGTAGATCTTCCACATATTCTCTTTATGCATCTGTGGAACCATATAAATGCCTCTATAGAGTATGTGGAAAAAAAAGGACAGAAGATCAGAACCTGAATCCCTTTTGGAAGGTTGATCTCAGATCTTCTAACTGAGAATGGTTTGGTCACTGCTCTGTACGCTGCTGGAGTTACAGAGGAATTGGAATTTATAATGGGAAAGCCTCTGAATGCCAAAATTCTTCAGAGACTTAAAATAGTGGATGAACTCACAACAGCTCCCAAGAAGCTGAATGTGTTTGAACTGAGTAAGAAAAGGATTCCTGTAGATGATTTTCCATTATTCTTTGCTGAAGAACCAAGGCACATTGTTGTGATGTACATTGATGAGTGTAAGAAGGAAGGAAAGCCAGTTCCTGCAAACATTATTCAGCTAGCAAGACAACCTCTACCTGATGCAGAAGAAGAAGAAGAAGAAGCACAACTCCAAAGAAAGAGGACTCAGCCAGCAACAGAAGCTGCACCTGTTCAGAAGAAGGTCAAGATTGCTGAGAAGCCACAGAAGCTCTTGAAGAGGAAAGATTCTGGAGACACTTCTTTTGTACCAGCCAAGAGACTCAAGATAAAAGGTACTAAATCTTCTGTATCTTCTGCAAGTAATGTTGTTTTAAATGATTCTAATATTAAGTCTGTTCCTAAACCACCCTCTACTCAAACTAATTCTGTTACTGCTCCAAGTTCTAAATCACCACAAAAACAAGCATCTGTTCCAACACCAACACCAACAAAAACCATTTAAACACCAATAGTCTCTGTACCACAATCATCTCAACCAAATATCCAAATCAAACAGTTTGTTCCACAAAAACAATCTTCACAGAAACAACCTTCAAATCAACAACCTACAGAACAACAACCACAACCTTCTGTGCAACAAAAACCCTCTGAACACCCTAAACAAAATCCATCTGAACAACAAAAGCACCCATAAGAAAAACAACCTGAAAAACCACAAGAATCTCAACTAGAAAAAGCCTCTGAAAATCAACCACCATCAAATAATCCACCATCAAATTCATCTGAACCCCCAGCATCTGAACCTACAAAAATAACATCTGTTCCAGTCACATCTGAACCAATCACTATTCCATCTGATTCACCCATCTCAGAACAACCCTCAAATCCCCTCTGAAATTCCTTCAGAACCAACAAACACTTATGAACCCACATTCCTGAAACAGAAGTTCTTGATGTCACACCCTTAAAAACTGAGTATCTTCTACTTCCTGCACACCAACCGCCTCTTCAAACTCCTCAGAATCTGACATCCATCCAGACTTTCTAGTCTCTCCATCTCACAGAGACTCTGAGGTAAACCAACCAGAACCCATTATACCTTCTAAAACTCCCATTCCAGATCCTATTCCCACACCTGCACCATCATCTGAAATACTGATTCCAAGTTCCAACCCAAGAACATCTATTTCTTGTGCCCAAGTCTCATCACTATTTCACAATTTGGCATATGGCTTCAAACTCAAAGATTTTTATGACAGAGTTGAACCATATGACCTATCACCCCTCTGAAACCAAAACTCACAATGACCCTTCCATCTGTGATTCTTGACTATATAAAATCCAAGTCAGATGTAGATTCATTAGCAAATATATCCTACTCTGCTAAAACTGATAAAGTTGTTGCTTCAGCTATACCAATTTCATCTGATAACAATGTTGCTTCTGATGAACCCCCCAAATCTGCCTTCCACACCTACTCAAATGAACCTTTTGATGTAGTTACCCTTCACACCAGAGCAAAACCTCATCTGTTAAATGCCTTAAACATATCAAAAGAAAAAGCTCCTGAAATTCCCTTCATTCCATATTATCCTCCTCCTCTGATCTCTATTCAGAAATTTCTTTTTCCACCAACTCCCCAACCAAAACCAATAACTCTGGAAACTCTGTTACATCCTAAGCCCAAACTTAATGTTAATCCTTTATTTCAATCACTTTTGCAAGAAATACAGTTGTATTTAGGTACTGTACAGAAGAAATGCTCAGCAACAATGGATTCCAAAGAATCTGATATCATCTGGAATGGATTCATCAACAGATTCAACTCTGTGGCCTCAAATCTGAAGAACATTTGTTCTAATGATGCGAAGCTCAGATTTGCTGAAGCTGCAAGAACTCTATTCTGGACAGTCAAGAAATCTGAACCTCTGCTCCTTACAGATGCTCCTCCCTCATCAGAAGACACTACTGAAATTGCATCTGAAGAAAATCAATTGGCCATGACTCTGGTAGACCCTCCTTCTAACTCTAATGCTCCAGACTCTACAGAACCCATGGAAATTGACTTTGTTTAAGCTCCAAAACCTGATCATACTTCTTCATCTGAGTTAAAGAAAGAACATCCAGATTTTGAAGATAAGATTGCTGCTCTGGAAGCTGGTCAATATGAGATCAAGTCTTGGATGGCAAAATAGGACAAGAAGTCTGAGGACATGTCAGAATGGATGTCTAAGCAGGATCAAAAGAATGAAACAATGGCTAAGTGGATGTCCAAGCAAGAGCAGTCCTCCTCTGAGATTACAGATCTATTGAAGATGCTTTTGTCCAAACACTCTTAGATTTTTTTCATTCTATTGTTTTTGCATCTGATGTTTGCTATGTATTTTTTTATATATCTTCTGATGCATGTACTCTTGATCTGATCTTACTGAATGAATCAAAGTTTTCTCCATTGAATTATCTCATTTACTGTTTCCTTTTATTTGTCTTCTTAAAGTTTTTACTTTTTGCTTATGACAAAAAAGGGGGAGAAAATATAGATCTGAACTGTTTAATATAACTTCACCAGAATGAAACTTCAGACATATTTATTCTATCTAATATTTAATCTGACTATTTTCAGAACATTTGATAAGTACATTTTGTAAAAGAAACTCTGAGTCTCTCAGATCATTATGACTATTATCAAACTCTGAATATTAATTCTGCAAGACATTCTGACTTTCAAATGTTAAAAGAACAAACAAGATCTAACTCTGAAGATTACTCAAGACAAATGGGAAGTTTCTATTCCTTATCTATATTTAACTGAGGAGGAGATTCAACATCTCAGGGGGAGTTATAATTTCAATATTTTCAATTAAACAAAATTTCTGATGTTTTTGTCATCATCAAAAAGGGGGAGATTGTTAGAACACAGATTGGTTCTTAATAATATCTCTATGTTTTGATGATAACTATTAGGAAATTTTGTATTTAAGAATTATATACTCTAAAATTTTCTTGAGAGTTTTTACTACAGATAGTAAAGAAATTAATACTCCAGAAGCAAATCAGAATTGAATGCAAGAAATTAACTAGACTCTGAAGCGCCAGATGCACTCATTAGAAGATTCTGATTGCTGCCAACAGAAGATTCTGAGCGTAGCCTCCAGAAGAATCTGAAGCAGAAGCTCCAGAAGAATCTGAAGCAGAAGCTCCAGAAGGATTTGAAGAAGTAGCTCCAGAAGAATCTGAAGCAAGTCAGAAGCATCTGAAGCAAAGAAGAATTTTGTATGAAGAGTTTTTCAAAGCATATATTCTACAGAAGTTTCTGAAAGTACTAAAGCTGCCAGTACTGAAGTTCTGTTCTAAGTATGCTCTGATAGTTAACATGCTGAAAGCACACCTGCTGCAGAAGACTCTGATCCAGCAAGCTCTGATCATCATCAGAAGACTCTTACTCAATTAAACTCTGATGAACTTGCTGAAAACTGAAGAAGAAATATTCAAAGATTATATCCGTTGGAGTAAATCAAACGTCTCTTTCCTTATTTATGCTAGACACAAGAACACAGACAAAAAGGATTTTTCTGTGCTTTCTTCTTCTAGGAAAGGTCACTTGATATGGAGACAAAAAGGCTTAGACCTTTTGTGACATTCTTCTCAACGTGCAGCTCACCTTGGATCAGCTGCCTATAAAAGCAAGACTCCATCAAATTCTTCAGTTAAACGTTTTGCTAAAAAGATATTAAAACATTCAAGCTCTCATACTTTCGTATTCATTCTTAGAATTAATTTCATTGTACTTAAACTTAAGAGAAATATCACTATTGTGATTAAAGCTTTTTAGAAGCATTCTTACTCTTGTATTAGATTTACATTGATTGTAAAGGATTTCCTTAAGAGGATTCAGTTGGAATCAGTAGCTCTTGAGAAGACTAAGAACAATTGTTCTTAGGTGTTACTATTGTAATCTGTTTGATTAAATAGTGGATTAAGTCCTTGTTTGAGAAAGGCAAATCACTCTAGGAAGGGTGGACTGGAGTAGTTGAGTTCAACGAACCAGGATAAAAATACTTGTGTTTTAATTCTAAGTTTTAATCTATCATACTTATTCAACCCCCTTCTAAGTATTATCTCACCTTCACTTGGATCCCTATGGGAAGACTTATATCATACATTCTAACAGAGAATGGTCTTGTAAAACATCTGTTTGATGCTGGGGTGACAGATGATCTATCTTATGTTATAGGATCTGTCATAAATGGGAACACTCTGAAGAGAATGAAGGTCATTTCAGAGCTTGCTGGAAAACCCAAGAAATTTCACTCTGAAGACGTCAGCAGAAGGAGAATTCCTTTAGCAGATTTTCCAATGTTCAGTGCTGATGAACCTAGACACATCATTCTGACATACATTGCTGAATGTTTGAGAGATGGTATTCCTCTGCCTGCTAACATAGTACAGAAGGAAGGAGAAAAATTGCCAAATCTTCTAAGAGAAAGGCGCAGGAAGAGAAAGGCTGAGGAAGGATCTGTTGCATAGCCCAAGAGGAAAGCCTCTGATGCTGGTGACAAGCCTGAGAAGGACAAGAAGCAAAAGGAAAATCCTCCAGAAGCTACTTTGGAAGAAATCAGAGAAACAATTCACCAGGTATTAACATCTGATCCCAAACCATTTGTACCTTCACCCTCACCTTCACCTCCACCATCTCCTCCTAAACCATCTGAACCTCATTCATCTGAACCCCTTTTATCGCATACACATTCTCAACCATCTTCTGTTCAACTACCATCTGAACCCCCTCAACAGAAATTATCTGAACATCAACCCCCTCAACAAAAACAATCTGAACCACAACAACAACCATCATCTGAATCACAAAAACAACAATCCTCTGAACAACAAACACAATCAGAACAACATAAACAATCTGAACCACTCTCTTCTACTCAACCACCAGAAGAACCAACCATCAAAAATCCTGAACTATATGTCCAACATCCACCTGAAGACATTCTGGATGTATCACCACTTGCAACCATGTATGTCCTCTCTTCAACCTCATGTCATTCAACTGAATCATCTGATTCTGATGAATCTGAAGTCCCCTCACCAACTAGCTTACAAATTCCTGATCCCTATAAACCACTATCATCTGATCTACCTGCATCTGACAACCCTCTTTGCTTCAAACTCAACCTCACAGATTTTATACCATCCACATATGATGTTGTTACATCAACACCATCTGATGCTGACACCTTCATTCCTCAACTCACCATACAACAAACATCCATACCCAAACCATCTGAACAACCACCATCTGAACATCCATCATCTGATCACCCACCTCCTGAACAAACTCAAACACCTCCTGAACCATCACAACCTGTCACGATAGATGACTTTCTGAACCCCCAAACCCAGATCAGATGTTTCTACTCTGTTCAAGAATTTCAAGAAGAAACTACGTATGGGAATTGCTTCTGTGGAGAAAGAGTGCATGGCTAGTTTGGATCCTGTTGAATCTGAAGCTTCTTGGAACAGATTCATATCTAAGTTCAACTCTGCTGCATCTGACCTCAGAACACTCTGTGTTGATGATGCAAAGGCTAAATTTGCTGAAATGGTCAGACAAACTCTGTTGAACATTATCACAACTCCAGTGCTTCTTCTAGAAGATGCTCCTGCTGAAGATTCTGCAATGATAGAAGATACTCTTGCATCTGACATGGAGATTGATCATCCAATGGCAACTGCATCTGCTTTTGAACCTTCTGCATCTGAGATGAAGACTAAGATTCCAAATGTTGTCCAAGAAGTCAAGGAAATCAGAACATGGATGATAAAACAGGAACAGACCACTAAAGAGATTAAGACTTGGATGGCCAAGCAAGAAGAGTCCACTGCTAAGTTTACGGATCTTCTGACCTTGATTGCTTCTTGCCATCCCTAGTTTTCTTTTTCATGTCTTTGCATTCTTATTTTGCACTTGTTTTCTGTTTTGCACTTCTTATGCCTTTGTGCTATTTTGATCTAACTGAATCTGGCTGTTTTGTCTTTCATTTATGTGTTATGTTTTTCTCTTCTTCTGTTATCTTTTCTGTCTTTAAAATTCTTTTTGATTATGACAAAAAGGGGGAGAAAGAGAATTTGACTGTTCAATCCATAAGCAAATACTAAAAATGAAATTCAGACATTGGTTTAATCTAACATTGAATCTTAAGACTTTCAGATCTTATTATTTCATCTAACAAAATTGATCTGAAGTTACCCTGAGAATTATCCAACCAGGCTCTGATCCTTGAAAGCAAATTTTGACTATGATTCTGGAAGATACACCAAACTCTTCATTTTGAAAGAAATTATCATACTCTAATTCTAGAAAGCATCCAAGCTCTGATTCTTTCTCTCAACAAGAATTTCTACCAGGTTCTGAAATATACTCAAGCAAAAAGGGAAGTGTTCTCTTCTATTAGAGTATTAATTTCAGGGGGAGATTCTTAATCTCAGGGGGAGTTATTTTACTTTATTTCTCTTTATTGAACAAAATTCCCTATGTTTTGTCATCATCAAAAAGGGGGAGATTGTTAGAACACAGGTTGGTGTTTCTTATATCTCTATGTTTTGATGATAACTGTTATGGAATTTTGTAGTAAGAAAATATATACTCTAAAATTTGTTCAAGTATTATTGTTTCAGGTATAAAATTAAATACTCTTAAAGAAGCAAAATACATAAGTACAAAGAAACTATGCAAAGCTCTGAAGCATCAGATGCAAGACTATCAGAAGATTCTGAAGCGCTGCCAAAAGGATCTGAAGCAGAAGCTACAAAATGATCTGAAGTGTTAATGAAAGAAGTACACAAAAGCTAAAAGCTCTGATCTTATCAGACTCTGAAGTTCTTTTCACTACAAACTCAGAGGCTTTGATAACCAGACTCTTATCATTAATATTCACGCTCAAAGCATATACTGTTGCATACTCTGATGAAGACTCTAATCAAGATTGAGACTCTGATACATCAAAGATATGATCATCTATCAAGACTCTGAACTTATCATTCATCTTAAGCTCTGATCATCTTAAAGCATTCCATACCTTTTATGCTTACTACAAGTTCTGAAGTGTAGATTATGAAGACTTCATCTTGAAGGAAGCTTGTTGAAGAAGCTGTAAACTTGATTAGACGTGGTGCTACTTGTAACACCCCACTTCCCAAATTAAATAAAATATAAACATTATAAATAAACATCAGAGTTTTCCCCAAAATAGTGGGATATCACATCACCAAATTTTTATAAAAATACTTTATTAATTATTCTCAAAAATAATACAGCGGAAAACATTATTCCAACATTCTCGGCCATCCGCCAAATTTTGTAAAATCTTTATTATTATAATTCACAAAAAAAAAGTGATACGTCACAGGATTACAACAAGTTTGACATAAAACAATTAAAACACCCATATCCCGTGTTACGTATCAGAGCATCCTAGACTCGACTGGCACACCACCATCCAAGCTATCTAAGTACCTGGATTATCTGTACTTCCGAAGAAGCACAGACACAACAACAACCAAGGGGTGAGAAAACATGATCAAAAATATATTGGTAATGTAATACATGTAAACAAGGTAGTAAAACACACCAACACACCAATATTCACCCCAACAACTCCATATAACGAACCTACTGTTCAAATTATAATATAACATATTATAATGCAAATATGCAACTCAACACCATGCATGCGGTACCGACTCATTGGTTCATTCAATCGAACCTGGATAGATCACTTACGCTCCTCCTGAGACATGATCTATCCCCCACCATTCTCCACCAAGGAGTACGGATGAGTCACTTACGCTCCTCCTGAGACATGATTCATCCCACCAAAACACCATGATATGCACACACCAATGCATAACTATCATATTTAGGCACACTAAGTGCACACGATCCTCCTGATCATATCATCATACATCAATGCATATATGTGTAGATATATTACACCAACACCATATAAATCAATCAGATAGTAAATAAATTCATACTATAACACCATATATAACCACATCCCAACACCCGGGAACACACGATCCTACTGATCACTACATACATATACGTTAACCAATTGTTCACCAACAATATCAAGGAAAACGAGTACCATCACCAAGTAAACAAGTTCATACTTTATCACCAAGATATAAACACGTCCCACCACTCAGGAATACACGATCCTACTGATCACTACACCATGCTCCGCATGATTCATACACCAACTAATTATCCATTTAAATAATTAGTAACGGAAATCACATACTATCACCGAGTACTCACTCTATAACACTCAATCATCTCCCCTATAATCAACAAAGTCCAAGGGCACTACACTCTTAGCGCACACAGTATAACAGCATAGAAAAACCCCATTCTGTTACGCTCGCTACACCCTCGCTAGGCGAGCTCCCAGCGAATGCTCGCTACCTGTTCGCTTAGCGAACCTCCTCGCGAAGGCAAACAGAACCTACTAGACTCACTCGCTACCTCACTCGCTAGGCGAGCACCTAGCGAACGCTCGCTGCCTTCTCGCTAAGCGAAGTGCTAGCGAGTTGCCTGCGACTTCTCAAGTTCTCACAGTTCAGAATTCTCACTCTTCTCTGATTCAAGCCTATTCTATAACATCCACTTCCTATACTATCCGTATTATGACCAATGCATATTAGGCTTATCAATCTTCCTATAATTCTACTCCAGATCAACATTACGGCACACTACCGACACTTTAGAGTTACTCTGAACCTTACTCAAACCAAACCAACACCAACAGTCAATCAACAATGGCAACATCAAACATCTGTACATCATCATATACATATTATTCCAAAGTCATCACTTAAACAATCTATCGACACATCAAAAAGGTCACACAGAACTTCCCTAAAACCGTAAACCCAACCTATACGCCAAATTAACCAAAAACAACAATTCACCAACACTCAACATATTTCAACCCATCAACATCAACATAACTCAACAATCAATAGCATGTCAATATAAAACTTCATCAACGATACATTCCTACGGGGTTAAGGAATCCCCACTACCCTATACATGTATATACCATTCCCAATCAAGTTTCTCCCCCCTTACCTTGTTAATCGGTTGATCGATGAAATTCTTCCTGGATTTGGTCTCTTGGCCTCCTCTTTTCTTTCCGTTCTTCGTTCCCTTCTTCCTTCGTTCTTCTCACTTCTCTCGTTCTTTCCTCTTCTTTCTTTCTATCGCTCTTTCTCTCTTCCATCTTTCTATCGTGTTATTTTCTCTAATATTTCCCCCATCCCTTCATATTCTATTTTCCTTTTTATTTCCTATCTCAATAATAATAATAACTAATAAAAATAATATAATAATAATAATAATAATAATAACTAATAATAATAATAATAATAATAATAATAATAATAATAATAATAATATTATTATTATTATCACACCAATTTCCCAATCCCTTTTCTCTCTATTCCAACTTTTCTAATATCTCCTTGCTACCCCTTCATATTTCCTTCCTCATGGTTTCTATCATGACTTTTCATATTTCCATTCTAACTTCCCAATAACCCTTCCACCTCTTATTTTACTTATTTCAACCACTAATATTCCCAATAATAATTCTAATATAATAATTATAATAATCATTATAATAATAATAATAATATAATATAATACTATTATAATATTATAGTAATATTCAACATAATAATAATAATAGTAATACACCCAACAATAATTATAATTATAATAATAATAATACTAATGATAATAATAACAATTATATTAATACTAATAATAAAATAATATGAATAATAATAATCTTAATATTAATAATACTAATATAATATTACTAATATTAATAATATTAATCATAATAATACTATTAATAATAATAATAATAATAATAATATTATTATTATTATCTCACCAAAATAATAATAATAATAATAATAATAATAATAATAATAATAGTAATATTATTATCTCACCAAAATAATAATAATATTAATAATACTAATAAATATAATAATATATAATAATAATACCCCCACCAATATTACTATTATTCATTATATTATCATATTCACACCAAAAATCATAATAATATAATAACTATATTAATAATAATATTATATTCTCCATATTAATAATATTACTACAAATATTAATAATAATCATAAATATAATAATAATAATAATAATAATAATAATATTAATACCACCACCAATATTACTATTATTTCTTATATTATTATAAACTCACCAAATTACCACCAATGATCTCCCATCTCAGGGACACCCACCAAACATCAACAAATACACCCTACCAAAGGGCACATCAACATATAATATTTAAAATAATAAAAAAATGACTAAATAATTAAAATGGGTGTTACAACTCTCCCCCACTTTAATTATTTTCGTCCTCGAAAATTATCTGATGGAAATAATTCCGGATACGCTCCCCGCATCTTTTATTCCAATTCTCAGGTCACACTGCCTTCTGCAGCACCTCCCCATACTACTTTCACCAAAGATATCTCCTCCCTTCGAAGTTGTTCCTTGCTCGCCAAAACGAACTAGCAATGCCTCAACAATCGGAATATTTTTCACTTGTACATCATCCACCTGGTTCAATGTACTTTCTCGACTAAGACACATGAAACATATCATGCCAATTCACAGCGACAACAGAAAAACAGTCTAACATGTTACTCCTCCCATGCCTCCGCTGCGCCACTCTGATACAACTACAGAACACGTGCGAACTTCTGAGATTTCGAAGCTCGACCAACACCAGTCACCGGCGTGACCCTCAAAATACATATTGCCTCGGATCCTCTCGATCTTCTCAGCCATCTCAAGCATAATCTTCAAGTCTGAGTACAACACTCTCACTCGATTTATTTCAACACAGGAGAGTCCTACACTCCCTATCTCACCAAGCCACATATAGTGCCATTCCGACACTAGGATGGTAACCGTTATTATAGGTAACTCAATCAACGATAATTAATTATCCCACGCTCCACCTTGATCCGACACCCAAGCTCTCACCAATTCTCTACAGACTCAATAGTCCTCTCTGACTGACCATCAGTTTGCGGATGATAGGTCGAACTCAGCTTCAACTTAGTACCCGAAGCTTCCTGTAAGCCCCTCCAAAATCTCAATATAAACCTCAAATTTCCATCTGACACAATATTCGTCAGTATCTCATCCAACTTCACCACTTTCTCAATATGCATCTCGTATATCCTCAACACGGAATAGTTAATCCACTCCTAACAATTCAAATTAAAATTATGTCTTTACAAATTCTTTGGAAATCTCAACACCAATTTCGTGAAAATACTACCTGATTTCCACTCTAGAATATTTAACGACTACATCAGACTCAACAGTCTCTGATGTTCACTCTTCGAATTCCGACAATTCTAACTAGCATATTCCACCTCTCCTTATCCATGGTCTCAAAAACAATCTACTCAAGTTCGGTTACTTCTTCATAGCACCGAGATGGATACTCCATCTACCTCAATGTATTTCTTCACGAGTACTCTTACTCCCTTTAACAACATCTGATATACATACTCTATCATAACACCTCGTGGTATTATTTCCACAAACCCGACAATCCACTCTTCGACTCTAATTTATCAATTTCAACTAAGTCACTATTCAACCCAGATTTCTGACTTTCTCGATTCTTCTCAAGGATATCACTAGTCAGATCTTAATAATAAAAGCTTAACTCCATAAGAAGTATCCTTACTCACAAAACGCATATTATGAAATTTCTCAATCAGTTCTAACTCTTTTCACCATCATCTTCGGTATATGCAAATATTTCTAACTCACTGCATCATCTACCATGTCCGCTTTACCCGAATGGTAATTCAACTCGAAGTCGTACTCTTTTCGAAGTCCCAATTATTTCCTATGCCTCATATTTGTCTTATTCAAATTAAACAAACACCTTAAACTCTTAAGATCACCAAACATCTCCGATCTCAGTCTGAACTTTTGAAGACTCCGACTCCAGTACAATCACAATAGTAACCAACTCTAAATCACTGGTCGGATGATTTCTCTTATACACTTCAAGTTGCCTTTTGCATAATTGAAACTCGCTGAAGTTGTCTTTAGCAAATCCTCTAATTATATCAACAAGCATCACAAACACCATAATTAGTTCTATCGGATTCGGCAGAACTTTCCTTACGGAAGTATATCACCGCTCTTTTTCCAACACTGATAACTCCAGTTCCTTATGCTCAACATAATCCTCTATACGCTTCGAATACCTTAAAATATCATTTATTAACACAACCATTGCCTTATATAAATAATTAAAGAAGATCCCATGCCAAGTGGACAAACAAGTTGTGAGTTATAGCGGGAACACATACCGTATCGCCATTCCTTACCACAAAATTCAAACACACTTCATCAATAAATAACTTAAATCTATGTCAATACTTCACCATCTCATAGATAATTAGCTTTCCAACGCTTCGAACCGCGCGTCATTCCGAGTTACGGTTCTCCCGTTACGGCAAAAACACCAGAATAACATTTTCTGCCCAGGACCCCTTCGCCAGGCGAACACCGCAGCGAATATGGACGTTCGCCAGTATGCTCGCCAGGCGAACATGACAGTCCCAAAATCCTCTTTTCGACCGTTACCCGACTTCCGAGTGTCCGATTTCGATTCCGTAAAAAGCTTCGATCTCGGAATTTAACATACAACAACAATTTTATACTTAGGAAGCCATCCAACACATTTTAAATCTATGAATAATTTAAAACTCAATTACTTCCAATCTCAACAGCAGATCTTTGAGCCTCCTAATACGATAGAACTTTTGACCTTCGTCCCATCCACCACAAGAACTCTACTCGAGATCACATGACCAAGGGACTCACATCCCTCGATCAATTGTTCCATCAAATCATTAACTCTTGGAAGCGAACACCTATCCTTGATAGTCACCCTGTTCACTTATCTATAGTTCACCCAAAGCTTCACAAAACCTTCTATCTGTCTAACCAACAAAATTGGTGCACATTACGGTAGCACACTCAAACAAAAGAACCTCTCTCCTAGAAGGTCTTCAAGTTGACTCTTCAACTTCTCCAATCCCAACGAAAACACACCATATGGAGTCACTAATATCGGACTCGTTCCAACAACAAAGTCAACGTGTGAGCTTTACTTCACATTCCGATAGTAAATCACCTACCTCATCCGGAAACCTCCGGCAATCGCAATTAATTGACAAATCCCAATTTTTCTCACTTTCCTTCTCATTCCAAGTTTCAGTCAAAATAGACACTTCAACACCGTCTTACGCCAAATTCCTCAAAATAATCCCTTAAGCACTTAGCTTAACTCAAGACTATACACTGCTCACGCCACCCAAGCTTGCAAGATACGTCTATCCCATCCAACACAATCCTGTCCACTATTAACAAGAGATTAAGGGTGATCAGTTCCTCAATTTGTTAATAGACAGCCGAAATCATGATGGGGTACAAACCATCTTTACCAAACTATAATATCACTCCTCAACACACTAAGCCACCACACTGTAGCTTTTCGGAGAAATACAACTTCTCCCCCACTGGAATCATTCCACTTCTACCAATGAAGTTAACCAACAACATGTACCGACAGTGTTTTTACACACATGTCGCATACCAAGAAACAATAACACTAGACAACATTGGCCGGACGGACCGACCTGCTCTGATACCAATTGTAACACCCCACTTCCCAAATTAAATAAAATATAAACATTATAAATAAACATCAGAGTTTTCCCCAAAATAGTGGGATATCACATCACCAAATTTTTATAAAAATACTTTATTAATTATTCTCAAAAATAATACAGCGGAAAACATTATTCCAACATTCTCGGCCATCCACCAAATTTTGTAAAATCTTTATTATTATAATTCACAAAAAAAAAAGTGATACGTCACAGGATTACAACAAGTTTGACATAAAACAATTAAAACACCCATATCCCGTGTTACGTATCAGAGCATCCTAGACTCGACTGGCACACCACCATCCAAGCTATCTAAGTACCTGGATTATCTGTACTTCCGAAGAAGCACAGACACAACAACAACCAAGGGGTGAGAAAACATGATCAAAAATATATTGGTAATGTAATACATGTAAACAAGGTAGTAAAACACACCAACACACCAATATTCACCCCAACAACTCCATATAACGAACCTACTG
The DNA here is from genome assembly GCA_963859935.3 of Lathyrus sativus. NCBI lineage: Eukaryota > Viridiplantae > Streptophyta > Magnoliopsida > Fabales > Fabaceae > Lathyrus > Lathyrus sativus. The sequence goes on along the minus strand of OZ012735.1, from coordinate 88,833,371 downwards.
TTCAAATTATAATATAACATATTATAATGCATATATGCAACTCAACACCATGCATGCGGTACCGACTCATTGGTTCATTCAATCGAACCTGGATAGATCACTTACGCTCCTCCTGAGACATGATCTATCCCCCACCATTCTCCACCAAGGAGTACGGATGAGTCACTTACGCTCCTCCTGAGACATGATTCATCCCACCAAAACACCATGATATGCACACACCAATGCATAACTATCATATTTAGGCACACTAAGTGCACACGATCCTCCTGATCATATCATCATACATCAATGCATATATGTGTAGATATATTACACCAACACCATATAAATCAATCAGATAGTAAATAAATTCATACTATAACACCATATATAACCACATCCCAACACCCGGGAACACACGATCCTACTGATCACTACATACATATACGTTAACCAATTGTTCACCAACAATATCAAGGAAAACGAGTACCATCACCAAGTAAACAAGTTCATACTTTATCACCAAGATATAAACACGTCCCACCACTCAGGAATACACGATCCTACTGATCACTACACCATGCTCCGCATGATTCATACACCAACTAATTATCCATTTAAATAATTAGTAACGGAAATCACATACTATCACCGAGTACTCACTCTATAACACTCAATCATCTCCCCTATAATCAACAAAGTCCAAGGGCACTACACTCTTAGCGCACACAGTATAACAGCATAGAAAAACCCCATTCTGTTACGCTCGCTACACCCTCGCTAGGCGAGCTCCCAGCGAATGCTCGCTACCTGTTCGCTTAGCGAACCTCCTCGCGAAGGCAAACAGAACCTACTAGACTCACTCGCTACCTCACTCGCTAGGCGAGCACCTAGCGAACGCTCGCTGCCTTCTCGCTAAGCGAAGTGCTAGCGAGTTGCCTGCGACTTCTCAAGTTCTCACAGTTCAGAATTCTCACTCTTCTCTGATTCAAGCCTATTCTATAACATCCACTTCCTATACTATCCGTATTATGACCAATGCATATTAGGCTTATCAATCTTCCTATAATTCTACTCCAGATCAACATTACGGCACACTACCGACACTTTAGAGTTACTCTGAACCTTACTCAAACCAAACCAACACCAACAGTCAATCAACAATGGCAACATCAAACATCCGTACATCATCATATACATATTATTCCAAAGTCATCACTTAAACAATCTATCGACACATCAAAAAGGTCACACAGAACTTCCCTAAAACCGTAAACCCAACCTATACGCCAAATTAACCAAAAACAACAATTCACCAACACTCAACATATTTCAACCCATCAACATCAACATAACTCAACAATCAATAGCATGTCAATATAAAACTTCATCAACGATACATTCTTACGGGGTTAAGGAATCCCCACTACCCTATACATGTATATACCATTCCCAATCAAGTTTCTCCCCCCTTACCTTGTTAATCGGTTGATCGATGAAATTCTTCCTGGATTTGGTCTCTTGGCCTCCTCTTTTCTTTCCGTTCTTCGTTCCCTTCTTCCTTCGTTCTTCTCACTTCTCTCGTTCTTTCCTCTTCTTTCTTTCTATCGCTCTTTCTCTCTTCCATCTTTCTATCGTGTTATTTTCTCTAATATTTCCCCCATCCCTTCATATTCTATTTTCCTTTTTATTTCCTATCTCAATAATAATAATAACTAATAAAAATAATATAATAATAATAATAATAATAACTAATAATAATAATAATAATAATAATAATAATAATAATAATAATAATAATATTATTATTATTATTATCACACCAATTTCCCAATCCCTTTTCTCTCTATTCCAACTTTTCTAATATCTCCTTGCTACCCCTTCATATTTCCTTCCTCATGGTTTCTATCATGACTTTTCATATTTCCATTCTAACTTCCCAATAACCCTTCCACCTCTTATTTTACTTATTTCAACCACTAATATTCCCAATAATAATTCTAATATAATAATTATAATAATCATTATAATAATAATAATAATATAATATAATACTATTATAATATTATAGTAATATTCAACATAATAATAATAATAGTAATACACCCAACAATAATTATAATTATAATAATAATAATACTAATGATAATAATAACAATTATATTAATACTAATAATAAAATAATATGAATAATAATAATCTTAATATTAATAATACTAATATAATATTACTAATATTAATAATATTAATCATAATAATACTATTAATAATAATAATAATAATAATATTATTATTATTATCTCACCAAAATAATAATAATAATAATAATAGTAATATTATTATCTCACCAAAATAATAATAATATTAATAATACTAATAAATATAATAATATATAATAATAATACCCCCACCAATATTACTATTATTCATTATATTATCATATTCACACCAAAAATCATAATAATATAATAACTATATTAATAATAATATTATATTCTCCATATTAATAATATTACTACAAATATTAATAATAATCATAAATATAATAATAATAATAATAATAATAATATTAATACCACCACCAATATTACTATTATTTCTTATATTATTATAAACTCACCAAATTACCACCAATGATCTCCCATCTCAGGGACACCCACCAAACATCATCAAATACACCCTACCAAAGGGCACATCAACATATAATATTTAAAATAATAAAAAAATGACTAAATAATTAAAATGGGTGTTACACTACTTCCAAAGTAACCAACGGCTAATTTGTCCAAAGAAGTGACGTGGTGCAAATCCCAAGGCTTCTACAACCATACCTTTCTGCAGAAAGCATATCTCTGCCCATACTTTTGGTGATGAAAAGTCATACAATCAAATATTATATTCAGTTGCACATCACTCAAAGCATTTGAAAAAGCTATAAAAGGAGAACTACTTCAACATTTTGAGGTTGCTAATTCACGAGTCATCATTTACCCATTGCTAGATCACTCACAAAGAAATACATGTTTGATTCATCCAAAGAGAAAATCTTACAAGATCTTACTTATTTGATCTCTCATAAAACCATATAGTTTTTGTTGTACTTAATCTTAAGTGTAAACATCACGGTTGTGATACAACTTATTAGAAGCATTCAAACACTTGTTAGTTTACATTAAATTGTAAGAAGTTCCTTAAGAAGACCAAGGTGTGGTCAGTAGTTCTTGAGAAGACTAAGACAGTTGTTCTTAGTGCTTTCTATTGTAATCAGCTGATCAATAGTGGATTAAGTCCTTGCAGAGAAAGACAAATCATCTTTGATAAGGTGGACTGGAGTAGTTGAGTTCAACGAACCAGGATAAAAATCTTGAGTTGTTTTATTGCCATATTTCTTAAAACTCTTATTCACCCCCCCTTCTAAGTGTTTTTCTCACCTTCACTCTCCATTCCTCTTTTTTCCCACAAAGTTTGAATGATAAATGATACATAGAGATATCATTGGAAGGTTAGTAAGACCAATTGGCATGTGTGGCATAAAACTTGTGGAAGAAAATGATAAGTTTAGTAGTAACATAAATATTAAGTGGTACAGTACTTAATATTTGGTCTACGAGAGCAACTGACTCGTTATTAATGTTACCAAAATGTCTACATTGTACCCATTAATAAAATGTCAGTATTGAATAATATTAATTAAGTCAATCTGAGCTTACTAGTTACTCTAATCATCTTAACTGATAACTCTCAGAGCACATAGGAAATCAATTTATCTCAACTGATATTATTTAGACCACTACAGGAAATACAGGGTATTACAAGGAAGGTACCCACCCAACGTGATCGATTGTCATATATATCGGTAAAAATTATATCCCTCTATAACACTACATGTCGATGAAAATTAAACATGAAAAAAAAACTATTCAAAATTAAAGGTAAAATTTATGTACTACAAATAACATCACTTACCCGCTCAAAATCTTTTGCATATCTTGATTAATATGACAGTGTAACGAGTATAACATAACTATAGTATTTTGCTTCAGACATAAAATAATTAGTTGTCAATGTTACCTACATAAGCACTCAGAATAATTAATAATGTGTATAAAATTGATTTATAAATGAAAACACAAATTAGAGCATGTACTTACTTATGGATAAACAATGTCATGTAACAATATTTATTCTCCTTAACCAAATTGTTTTTTAGGTGTATCATGATAGTGTTTGCTAAATTAACTTGAAATTGAATGTTCAATGAATCTATGAAAGAATACTTTTTCAATTTCCTTTCAACACACATCTCATGCAAGACCATAATTAAAAGTTAATACAAATGTCAAAACTTTATGTTAAAGTATGAGAATAATTGATATAAATTAAAATCACCATAAAAATTATACTTACGAGCACCACAATTGTATTAGGGTATGTCTAGTCAGTCATCTCCTTTCAAAAATTCGATTAGACAACTCTTATGAAATATATATTCCTGTGAGGGTTCATGTTTTAATTTAAACTGGCAGGCGTCTGAAATCTCGTATAGTATAATTGATAGACCCTGAGTGTTATCTAGTTGAGGTGATGTGGTATCAATATTGTGAACCGATGCAAAATAACTATCTTTCGTGCTTACACCACCCATAACAACTTTCTCAGACATGTCCAACTAATATGGTTTTGCATGGTTGAGTACATCCATTGATTTCAATTTATGCATCATAAAAATAACTGAATACAATACACAAACTGTTGGTGTAAGCCCTAGATGCCAATACTTTTGGTACTTGTATTGAATTACTTATTATTAATAAAAGACATTTCTTTATTATGTTTGTTTTTTCAAAATAATAAAGTCCCTAAAATAGCTAGTTCGTTTAATGAAATATTAAGTGTGACTTAATCATGAGATCCCATTAAGTATAAAGACATTATTCTTAAAGTATTCATAGTCGAGCTTTACTGTAAAGTGAGATAACCTTAAAGCATTAAGACTGTTATGTAAATAGACTGACGATCACATCTCATGGATCAGGAATATGAGTTATCAAGTCTTAACATAGGCATAAGTTTAGGAGTAATATTTATACTGGATTGACCCACTATGAGAGTACTACATAAAATGTTATGCAAAGTGTCATAAGTTACTCTCATGGTGATAGTGGTGTTAACTACCCTTCGAGCTGAAACCATTATGGACCCTAGATGTAGAGTCGAGTACTTTATTACTGATCCAATATTGTCCGTAACTAGATTCCCATAAAGACAGTTGATGGGTACTCCACAAATTATGCTAACGGACATGAGTGACCTAGATGAAATTTGTCCATCCTGCATAATAGGATAAATGTCTAAGAGCCCAATTTGAACTGGACAAGGATGACACAATATATGCCTCATGTTCAATATAGACATAAGGGTAAAAGGGTAATTGTACACATAAGTACTATCATAAAATGTTTCGTTAGATCACATGACATTTTCGTGACTTGGGTAGCAATGACGTGTTGTTAGATACCACCCATTGTTTATTATATTAAATATATGATTTAATATAACTGTCAACGTCATGAAAACCCACAAGGTCACACACATAAGGATAGATTGATGAAAGATAGAATACATAAGGAACACTGTAAGGTACGATGTACTTGAGAGAATTATGGAACACCGTAAGGTACGGTATACTTAAGTGAAATATAGAACATCATATAATATAATAATAAGAATATTATTATTATAGTTATTATAATATAATAATAATAAAATGTGTATTATTATTATTATTATTATTATTATTATTATTATTATTATTATTATTATTATTATTATATGGTTGCAGTCCACGCAAGTGGTTCTATAAATACAACCTTTGTGTAGAAGTTTTAGAACTTGACAAAATTCAGTTCGTGAAACTCTGGCCGTCTCTCTCTCTCTCTCTCTCTCTCTCTCTCTCTCTCTCTCTCTCTCTCTCTCTCTCTCTCTCTCTCTCTCTCTCTCTCTCTCTCTCCCTCTTTCAAAGTCTTCATTTGTAGCAGCTAGCATTGAGGTTGAAGACACTCTGTTCGTGTGGACTAAGTAGAGGCGTTGTTCTTCATTCAACGCTCATGATCATTCATCCGGATCTGCATCAAAATCATTAATCACCACAAGATATAATTGTTTCTATCACTAATCATGTTCATTCGTAAGGATCACTAAAGGAAATTTTCCGATGTGTTTTGGATCGCGATTTCCCTTCACAAACAGTGACAACAACATACAATAGAAATATTTTAAATTATACTTATACCTCAATCACATCTCGGGTACACTTCTTTCGTTCAACCTTAACCAACCTCTCCCAATCCTCCCACACCTCTTGCAACATCCTCTTACGCTCCTCCTACAACATCCTCTTTCGCTCCTCTTGCTCCTTCTGATTTGACTTCTCCCACTCATGTCCTAATACATTCCCTATATTTTAAGCAAATATCTCTTCCTATGGTTTACTTTGCTAATTGGTTGTGATGGTCCAAAATGTAGCTTCAAACGACGCCTCTTCCAAGACTATGAACATGCTAACATATTGCTCAATTCCAATTTCTTCTACCAAGATGTTATGACGGGCTTGTAGAACGAAGCTACCAACTTTGACTTGTTCAACTAGTACATCTGACAACACATTAAATTAACTAAAATTGAAGTAACTAAAATAAGTAATGTTGAAAAAAATATCTTCTTACAATCTTTTCAGACACTTCGCATGTAGCCTCTGATGTGAATGAGTCATCTAGTTGTTGACGCGCCCTCTTCCATTTCTCATGTCGTGATGATGGAGATGAAATGCGATCAGTGCTTCTAGAAGGATCTCCCAACTTTAGTTCCCTCTGTTTTCTTTTTTCATTAACCATTCTTGATTCAAGTTTATCATATCCTCCACAACACAATCTATGTGGATAGATATTTCTAGCTCTATTCTCCTTTCCTTTTTTGATCTTAGCCAAGAATTCAGGAGAGGTGCGAGACTTTACAAAATCCTCACAAGCTTTCTTATTAATAAATGAATACTTCACGTATGGAGGCACTACATTATCTTTTAGTTTTTTAAATATATTCAACAACCAAACTAAATATTTCACACTTGTCTTTTGTGTTTAACTAGAACATAGAAACAACAACAGTAGAAACACACACTTAAGTTCTTGACAAGTGTGTTATTTAAAAGATGAATAGAAAGTTAGACGTTAATTATAAAGATGGATTTTGATGGCAACGTGGCAAACAAAACTTTATAAACTTTGTCTATAGAACACTTATTTTTACTAAGGTTTTTATTGGTTTTCTTAGTAAAGTGATGCTATCACATGCCTTGTTTTTCTTAGTTCGGACTACAACAACTAAACCACAATCGAACTACAACAACTAAAACATCTTACTGGTATTACATTTCAAAACAACTAAACCACAATCGGAATACAAGTTATGATGAAACAAATACGATAACCGTTTGAGTTCTATGAACATTTTAGTGGTATTACATTCCAAACAACATTTCAGTGGTAACTACATTTCTAACAATATTTCAGTGGTATTACCATTTCTATGAGAGCTGGACATTTTAGCGGTGAGTTATGTACCTCAATTGTGATGGCAAAACTTTGACAAGTTTTGAAAAAAAAGATGATGTTCGAGTTAATGTTGGAAGAGTTGACGCTCAAAATATATGATGTTCGGGTTGATGATGGAAAAGTTTTGATGAAATTCGCCTAGGTTTTTTTTGAAGAGAATGACAATGAAGTTAGAGCATTTGTTGATAGGTAAATGAAAAGTTTGAGTCAAGTTCTTTGAAGTATTCATGCAAAAGATCAAACACGCCGATTTTTTAAAAAAATCGAGGTAATACACACACACACAACACACACACACACACACACACACACACACACACACACACACACACACACACACACACACACACACACACACACACACACACATATATATAACACCATATTATGGAAATTCATTTAAATTAACTATCATGTCAGTTTTAAGAAGCTAACTAAACTGTCGCCTTAGGGATTTAGTTTCCTCGGGCAGGATCAGACATGTAAATCTCGCCCGAGAAGTGCGACTGAACTCTTACCTAAAAGACATAGTCTTAAGCCTTGTTTGAGGGCTTGACAAAAGTCCCGCTAGAGAAGGGCCTGTGCCTCACCTAAGGATTTTAGAGTTTTCTCGAGGGGATTAGCCATGTAAATCTCGCTCAAGAAACGTGACTGAAGACTTGCTAAGAGACTCAGTGTTAAGTCTTGTCTGAGAGCTTGATAGAAGTCTAGTATGAGAAGGGTAAACGCCTTGCCTTTAGGAACTTATAGTCTAATTAAGCATGCCATGTATAACTTTGCTTGAGGAACTTAGATTTCCCGGGATAATTAAACTCTCGTCTGAAGGACTTGGAATTTCCTCAGGCGGGATCAAACATGTAAATATTGCCCAAGAAGCGCGACCAAATACTTGCCTAAGAGACTTAGTTTTAAGCCTTGTATGAGGGCTTGATAGAAGTCTCGTTCGAGAAGGGTCAACACTTCGCCTGAGGGACTTACAATCTCATCAGCCATACCATATATAACTTTTCCTAAGGGACTTAGATTTCTCAAACTAATTAAGTTCTTGACCGAGGGACTTTGAGTTTTTTCGGGCAGGATCATACATTGAAATCTCGCCTAGGAGGTGCTAATGAAGTCTTGCATAAGAGACTTAGACTTAAGTCTTGTATGAGAGCTTGATATAAGTCCCGCCCGAGAAGGGTCAACACCTCGCCCGAGGGACTTATATTCTCATCAAACAGGCTATACAACTTGTCTTGAAGAACTTAAAGTTTCCTCGGATGGGACCAAATAATGTAATTTCTCTTAAAAGGTTCCTGATCCTAATAAGCCCATCACATCATAGAGAAACTCAGGGTCTCAAGATACTCCCCAATTACGTATATTAAAAACATTTCGTCCTTTATTAAAGGTCTCGTGCTTTAGGGACCATGTAGTGTTATATTTGTAAGGGATATGTTTAAAGACGATGACTGCAAACCACCCATATGAAAGGTGATGATCAGGTCGTCCTATGGAAAGTACCACACCACCCTTAATGCTTTCCTATTGTCCAGTAATGGGAAACGTATGATAAGACACTTCTAGGGAAGAGAAAAGTTTGAGTTAGCAACGGACTCACAACCTCCTCTAAAATAGGGATTTAATGGTTTACCATTGACTGAGCGATAACTTTTTCAAAGAAAACCCCTGACCTATAAGACCTCTGTAAATACCTTTTCTCCTAAGGGAAGGAAGACAAATCTTAACTACTACAAATCACACTCTACATACATTTATACCACATATACAAAGTCTTTCATCTCATGCGAACAAATCTTCTAAATCACCACAAAAGACTACCATACAATACAAGACTTCACGTTGCTATAAGTACCTCATAACCATATACAAATCCTAAGGTCTATGTGTCACTACCATCGCATTAGCAATACATAACCTTTTACTATTTTAATTTTCAAAGCAAATGCAAAATAATCATTTCGACGATTTAGATATCTTTGGATTAGTGGTATAAGATGACCTAAAATAAACAGAAATGGTAAATCATCACCGGATCGAAAATTTTGTACATGTAGAAGAAACAAAATTTCAGACACTCTGAGACTCTGAATCCGATTCACTCACTCTTCATTCATTCGTACTCTCACCATCAATTTCAATCTCTCTCCTTTTCTCTTATCATCTCGATCACTTTTCTTCTATTGTGAGAAATGGACAAGGTTGTAGAAGAGGTTGAAAAAGTGAAGAAGGAATGGGACGAAGCTTACACCAAAACACAAGATCACATTAAATCAATTCAAGAGTACGGTAAATCAGGAAGATCCAAAGAGGATCAAAACAATTCACTTGCTAGATTGAATGGTATTGCTCAGGATGGTTTAGCGCTTCTCTCTTCTCTGCATTTCAACCTCGATCTTCACGCTCCACAGTTGCCTACTCAACAAGAGGTTGATTCTGCTCGTGAATTGCTTCAGTCATGGAAAACCCTAACTCAAAAGTACTACCCCTCTCTCTTTCTCTAGAATTTTCGATATTTCAAGATTCAAATTGAAAATATCTTCTGTGAATTAATTTTATGAAAATGTGTGACAGAGGTTAATGTGATTGAAAATTTTCAAATTTAAGTGATTATATTGAAATTTTGTTTATTTTAGGAAGCAAGTTGACACTTTCCTAGAATTCCATGACTAAATTGGTGATTCACTTGCTTCAAAATAGTTGGAATAGTCATGAGTTGCGTTTTGTTTGTGTGTTTGAACAGTTTGCGTATGAGTTTGCGGAATGCTAATCTACAAGCCAAGGCTAATTTAAGGAAAGCTGCTCAGGAGGAGGCAATATTCTTACTTGAATACCTTTAATTTAACCTAAACACTGTGTTTCCGGTTTGATTTTTTGCTTATTGTGACATCATCTTCTAATCATCGAACGTGAACCTATTAGTGATATTGTTGTTGTGTGTGTGTTTTGTGTCTGTTTAAATTGATTAATGATGGGTTGGAGAGTGCAATGTGACTGATTCTGTTTCTATATGATGCAGAGAGAACTACTTCTAGGTGGTGGAGAAGAGTCCACAGTCCGCAGACGCAATTTGCAGTATGTCATTGAACTTGCTTCGATTTTCAGCTTGGGTTAACTTGTTCGACCAGTTTTATTTGTTTATTTAGTGCCATTTCATTGGAAATTTTATTTGGGCTTGGCATGATATTGGGGTGAAGTAGTTTAATTCTCAAATCTGTCTTCTTCGTCCAGGACAAAAGTTGGAATGACCTCTGCAGCAGAAAGCATCACAGAAAGCCTACGTCGTACTCGTCAATTGATGGTTCAGGTTAGTGGTTAGGTTAGGTATCTTTCTTTCTAAACCTTAGTTTGATCATGTTTCTGTATTGTGATATTTTTCTCCATCATTATTTCATAAATGCTTTTTCCTTCATAAAAATGGATTAATTAGTGTACTCTTTGTATCTATGTGTTAATCAGGAAGTTGAAAGAAACACAAGCACACTTATGACTCTTGGTAGGTATATTTTTCTCCTTCTCTCTTTTCTATATTAATGATGTTTGTTATATCTTTCTCCATCTAGTTTATAATTTATACAGGCATACACTATATTTTCTTTTTGGTAAATATGAAATTCATATCAAGAAAATTTCATAAAATAATCTTAAGCTGGGCTATATAAGTGTGCATAGGGATTGCCGTCTTATGTGAAAGGGTTTGCACTAAAAAGGGTTTGCTTAGGGATTGACATCTTTTCTGATGATGCTCCCTAGCTTCTTCTTTTTTCCTTTCTTTTGGATTCTCCCTCCAAACGATTAATGAGAACTTATTTTTCAACCATAGCAAGATCTTAGAATACAGTTTAGCCAGTCTGACAAGTCCTGAAAGCATTAATAGAAAAACACTTTAATATTTTAATACCATATATGCTACAAATTCCATTAAACCCATAAATTAATCATTTATTTCCTAATTAATTTGCTTTCATTATGATTCTTCTTCTTCTAATTCCATAAACCCCATGTATTACATACGGAAATTGGGAATCTATTTATCATTGTTAAATGGGATTCTATTAAAGTGATGAGTTTTCACAATATTCACTGGTATATCATTTCTATCCACGTGAACAAAGTGATTGTATTCTATACATGGAAAGTGATTGTATTCAAGTCTTCAATCCATTCAGCCAATAATTTATATGTTGTGGTTTTGATGCGTTTTTTACACTTGCTTGAAGACTACACTGTAAATGCGATCTAATGCATAATTAATTCAAGTGGCCAATTAAGAATCATCATACCAAATCATCATATTGGATAGTTTACGTATTGAAGCTGACTATTGAAGACAAAATAAAGTGGACTCGTGTTTGCAGCTTGTTAACCTTTTATTGCATGAATCATGTTTGAACTTGTTCAGATTTATAAAGTTACCTTTAAGGTTGGCTGGGTCTTAAAATTCATAAATTTGAAGCAGATCTCCAAATTAGGAAGGGTCTCTGAAATAATTAAGGCATTGCAAACAAAATAAACTGACCAGTTTGTTTTTGGGAAGGCAACTGACCAGCTACCTTTAGGTACTTGATCGGGATTTGGGTTAGCTAACAGGGCTGAGAGTTAAAAGGAAAGAAATGGGAGGGCATATGACATCCAATATTGGCTGTGATATCCAAGGACAAATCTCTCATTTTGTATCTTTTACCCTGTCTTAGTTTGGATTCCCAATTTATATGTGCTTTGAGAATTAAGGCCCAGCAATAAAAAACAATTTGCCATTTTCCTTTTCTAGTTCATATCCACTAGTATCAGAGGTCCATCCAAGAGCTGTAGGTAAATCATTGGGAGAAATGCATGGTCTGTGCAAAAATGGAGTCATGATTTGAGTCATTCGAGAGGACAATAGAAGCTTTTAATTGCAAAAGAGAAGTACAAGAGAGGAAGCGTGAATTGCAAGATGCAAGACCCAATAAATTGGAGATGATGGAGAACCATAATCTATTGGGGAGTGGATGTTCAGGTCAAGGAGAAAGGTTCAGAAATTTGGCGACAAAAGAGGAACCAGTCGAATCAGAAGGGCAATGAACCAGATCCGGCGAAGTTAGAAATATTGGTATTATCTGGAGATAATGTAACCCTGTGTCAGTACACTTTTCAATGTACCTGTTCTTTTGAAACAAAATTATCGAATTTCAAAAAAATTATTAAGCGGAAGCATTAGCTTGACTGAAAAAGTTGGGCTGCATTTTGTTTCATACTATGCAGTACTTGAAGGTTACAACTATTCCGTCTAAGATTGAGGTGAATCAGTTGACATAATAGTGAGATGAATTAATTGCAAGATTTAGAAGCAATGTAATCAAGTTTCAAAGATCAGTTGAGAGCCCGTGCCAACAGACATAAGAGGGCAGTGGGATAGGAAAGTTGAGTTTTTCTCAAGCTATACCCTTGCAAACATAGGTTGTTGTCTAAGCACCTAATAAAAAACTAAGCGACCATTTCTATGGCTCTTATCAAGTCCTTGAGAGGGTGGAACAGATTGCACACAAGCTGGAGTAGTCAGATCACAGCCAGAATCCATCCAGCATTTCATGTTTATTTGCTAAAGAAGCAGTGACATGACAGCCACCCCAGCCTCTACCCACTGTAATCAAACTCCTTATGGTAATCGGAGCTTTGATTAAATGGGTTCACTACCTGATTGGGTGAACATCGGGAAGACTGCACTCAGTATTTAAGGAACATTTTTTTACGTCTTGGAGACTATATTTTTCGAAAGAAATCCTAGCCTAGCCTCTGAAGTAGTTTAGGCATTGCTGACAGAACAGACTAACTACTGTTTAGTACTTAGGACTTGGGATAGTTGACAAAGGATAGAAATGAAGAATTGAAATGGGAGAGATAACATTGGAAATTTAATCTTGGTCGTGTGTAGTCCATCCTCTCCAAATATCCACAAACAATTTTTCACCTTGTCTCTTCTATTCAGTCTTAGTTCTTGTTGTCAAAATTGTGATTAAACATGTAGGACCGGACAATACGCATTTAATGCAGACATGCAGTTAACAAATCCCATGACACCTGAAATCTCCTTTTTGTGTAAATGTAAAAATGTTTTTTGTTCACTATTTCTACTGGTATGCTTGTTGAAATATTAGTTGAATTATTTATATTACTACTGTCTTGATGAATTGAGGTGCTGATATTCTTTTCATCAATATGATTATGATTATGAGGAGTATGAAATGATCTTATTCTCTCTATTTGTTTTGCAAATTGCTTGGATATATAGATGAATCAACAGGAGTGTTAACAAAGGCTGAAGGTGAATATAAAGGGCACCGCTCATTGTTGATGAGAACTAGAAATCTTCTCTCCACAATGCAACGTCAAGATATTATAGACAGGTATGGAAAAAATTGACTCTTCACTGAATCTCACCATGGTCGAAGTTTGGTAGCATGAGGTTGTCATTTCTTACTGTGCACTCACTCGTTTGGTCTTTTTCTAATCCTAACAATCAACTTGTATATGAACAGGGTGATACTTGGGGTTGGTTTTTTATTGTTCTCCCTTGCCGTTCTTTATGTTGTTTCCAAGCGTATTGGAATACTTGCCTTACAGAGAAAAGTTACCGGGGCCATAAAAGCTGGTATGATGGGGCATGCGGAGCTGAGACCACAAGCTGTTGCAGAGGACATGAATCTTCATCAAATCAGAGTTGATCATGTTCATAATATAGGTGCTCCTCCTTTAGAACAACAAATACGTGATGAGCTTTGATATCTTAGAAATGGCGTCGTTTTGTAAGTGTGTATACATTAAGAGAGATCATATACATTCACACACAACTTTAGCATCCTTCTAGTAATATTTAAAATGAAAGTAAATGTATCATCTTGAGAGTTGAAAAGCCATGTGTGTGGCACCTTTTTAATTAGAAGGTAATTAATAGGACTATTAAGGTGCTTTATGAGGTCGATATTGAACCTTTTATTTTTGCTGTAGTTATTTTAGTTTGGGCTAGAGGTCTTTCAGAATGAGGAAAAGAGATCTCATACTTGATTATTGACATAGTGAAAATGTTTATAAAGAAACTTCGGGAAATAACTTCTTGCCCTTTGGTTGCTCTTTCATTTTGCCACTTGTTTTCAAGGACTCTCGGACTCATCAACTATAGAGCTGAAACATGGAATTTGATATAACATTCAGAGTGGGGGTGATGCATTGTATGTATGCGCTTCACTGTGCACATTGGACTCATCAACTATAGTGCTGAAACATGGAATTTGATAAAACTTTCAGAGTGGGAGATGCATTGAATGTATGCACTTCACTGTGCACATTGCTCGCGCTTGGTGATAATTAGATCACTTACAGAGCTGGATTAGATAAGATTCTCAATAAGCACTTATAAAATTGATTAAAAAACATTGCAGTAGTTGATTTTTTTCATATAATCTGAGTACTAATTAAACCTGGCAAAATGGAGATAAAGTTATAATTCTTCTCTTTGACTCTCCCATTTCTCACCCATCATTTATATGAGGAAGTTAAAGTGCCGTGTTCAAAACCAAATACTACATGTTAGCCCTCTAATCTCTTAAAAATAATATTTTTGTTGAAAGCAATTAAAAAAACTACAAACAAATAACTAATAGTTTATAGGATCAAAATATCTTATAAACTAATATGTATTATTAGTGTAAAAGAATTCTATATATATTCGTTACCCCATAATTATTAAAATGTCATATACACTAATTTGTATTATTATTAGTGTAAAAGAATTCTATATACATTCGTTGCCTCAAAATTAGGGTGCCAAATATTGGCTTTTTTTTTTCCTTAAAAAAGACAAGTTATGTTAATGTCCACACCTATGAAACTCTGAAAAAAAATCCCGTTAAAAGGACGTGGGACTAGGGATAGCAAACAAATTCGGACTTGTCCGGATTCGCTCTGAAATTAATAAAGAAAATCTAATTTAATTAGGTGAGGGTAGAGCTGAAAATGAGTCGAGTCGAGTCGAACTCGGCTTGACTCGTTAATAATTGGTTCACCTCAAATTTCGGTTCGAGTTTGACACGAACTTTTCTTTAAGTTCAAACTCGACTCGTTAAAAGTTCACGAACTATTCAGTTTATCTTGTTAGGTTCATTTCATTAGGTTCAACTCACTTACTTCACGAAATTAAAAGTTTTTTTTTAAGTCTATTTTATTTTTATATATTTGACATTTTAAATTAATATTTTTTTAAAAAGAAGATATTGAGATAAAATAAAAGTTATGAGTATGAAATTTAACTTTGTTTAAAAAATCTACTAATTCAAAAACTACACAACTTTCAAGAGACACATTTGAAAGTATAATTCAAAAAAGCACTCAAATAACTTCATCAAATATTTAGGAAACTTACAAATTTAATGAAATAGTATAAAAAAATACTAGAAATTGATACATTTTCATCACACAAAAATTACACCACTTGCAACCTTCATTGCACATGTTATTTTACTCAATGTCATAATGTCTCTAACAAGAACGATTCTAAATGCAATTGTCATCTTTATTTCCATAACTAGTATATAAGGGACAATATAAGGGTAAAATTTGGAGTAAATCTTTAAACATACTCTTAAAGATAATATAATCATTCTTATATATAATTGAGTTGACTCATGAACCTAACGAGTTGAACTATGTATAGTTCAAGTTCAACTCATTTAGTTAACGAACATAGTTTTTCACTCATATTCAACTCATTTGATTCATGAACATAGTTCAACGATTTAATTATCGAATCGAGTTTCAAACTATTTTTGAGTTGGTTCGGTTCATTGTCAGCCCTAGGTGAGGGTGTCGAAAAAACCCGATTCTTAACTACGGGTGCGAGGGCGAGAAGACACTATGACCCGCCAACACCCGCCTCCGTCCCACCCCCGTATAATGTATTTTACTTTAATTCTTTTATTTTATTTATTTTAATATTTATTAATTAATTATATTTTTAATTATATTATTAATACCCTTATTGCAATTAAAATAATTAAATTAATTAAGTTAATATTTATTTACTAATTAATTTTTTAATTAAATTATTTATTACAACTAAAAAAAAATTAATTTTTTGTGGTGAGGGTTGGGCGGATGCTAGTGCACCCGTTCTCCACTATGGGCGAATTTGGACGGTAAATTTTTACTTCCGGTTAGATTTAGGGGTGGGGGCGAATGTGTTACATGGAGGCGGGTGCGGGTGCGGGTACAATTAAACTCGCTCTCGCCCCGCCCCGTTGTCATCCCTATGCAGGACTAAAATATTAGTTTATTCTTTAAAAAAATGCTACTAAAACAAACATATCTGATTGGTCAGGCCTATTTTATCACTTCTACCTAAAATTAAAACAGTATAGTTTAGAAATACAATTTAATATTAATAATATTTTATTATTATTATTTATGTATGTGGAGATAAAATGTAATATATGATTAATAAAAAAATTACATGATATTTCATTACTTTTTAGACTTACTAAAAATAAAAATGTGTATCAACCTTTAGTGATTAATGGATGCTAGAGGCTTTAAGGTGCTACGGGATTAAGAGCTAGTTCACGTGAGCAGAGAAGTTCTTATATCAGCGTCTTTTATTATGTTGTAGTTTGTTTTAAGTAACACCAAACTAATGAATTTACAGTTTTAGGGGTCATGAACCGAGTCTTTCTAGGATGTGTTAGCCACCTCAGAAGTAGGTGATTGATTCTTTGAAATATAAGAAGTTTAGTTGGATCCCACGAATTTCTCGTAACGCATGTTTACCCAATACCCATTTTGCACACAATCGCGTGTTATGGACGGAGACACTAAGGGTATGGGCGACATATTTGCACAAAAGGCGCCTTACAGTTGGTCATCGCGTCGCGATAACATGTAACGCGCGCGCGCGAAGGAGCGCGACCATAACTTATAAGTTCTCACTTTTGGCAATTTCATCTATACACTTTCTAATTTCTACTCTATCTCCTGCTCATTTTCTTTTCAAATGTTATTTTTGTTATGTGAGATTGTCCAGATGACACCCAAAAGAATCTGACAAACTTAAACTTATTCATCATCCAACCCACCTACACCAGACGCCTCAACGTTTCTAACATATATGTTTGCTTCTGAAAAACATCAAGAAAAGTTCCTCAAAGTTAGAAACTACAATGTAGTAAAGGATAGAGCTTTTGAAGTTGACAACTTGGAAGGATACAAGAAGTTGGTTGATATGTTAGAAGAAAGTAGCTACAATAAATTCAATAGCTTGATCCAAGAGACCAACCAATCTATTGGGCTCAAGTTTTATGCAAATGTGACTTACCGTCAGTTCCAGAATTACACGTCATGTGTGAGAGGTAAGATCATTAAATTTATCCCTGCTAGAGTAAATTTTATTATTCATCTTCAAACTTCTCCTAGGTGTGGTGTTCAAAATAGGAGACAAGTTGCTTTATTTGAGAGAATGGGGGAAACAAAGTTGAAATTTTTTTGTCAGCCTGGGTCTTAGAGGGTATTACTAATGGGAAAATATTGAGGTTGCGCATTAGGGATATACACCCAATACCTATAACTTGGACATCCTTTATTGTCCAAATTTTAAAAGGTCGCTTCCAACCAAATCAGATTCAGAGTGAAGAGGTGTCACACTCTGATGGTTATTTTGAACAATGAACCTATTAATGTTCGATTATTGATTGCAGATAACATCAAATATATGGTCCACGTGCCACAAATAACTTGTGGACATTTGTGTTTATTAATGAATTGTGCAAGTGTTTATCGGTATTTTTGATAAACAATCATGAGTTTGAAAGTCTATGAGATTAACTCGAAAAATTTCCAAAGCAATTTCTGCAAATAGTTTGTGTGAACACACATACGTGTGAATTGAATGCACCATAGTAAAAGACTTTAAATGAAGTCCAGTTGTGACAAATGATAAGGTAAAACGCAGTAAATAAAATTAAATAAAGTAAAAGAAAAAGTACAATGTTTCGTTTACGGAAGTAAAAAAGACTAAGATAATAGTGTGGACGCCGACACATACATGTTTCTCACTCAATTGTTTCGCTCTTTGACTTGGGTACTCTAGTGGTATAGAGAGTATGTATGAAATTTTGCGACCCCTGGTCTCATGTATGATTCTGTTATTTATTCTATTTACAAAATAATCGTCGACGGTGGTTATGACCATTTGAAGAATAATTACATTTGCTTCACGTTCAATCCTTCAAACTTTCACTAGTGCGTTTACGTGTCTTCAATATGTTATCTTCTTACAACCCACGTTGAGTGGTAACTACTTTTCTACTTCTTCACAATCTCTTAACGATAACTGCTCCAAACATGCCATTGACGATGCTTATCAATGCCTCAAGACATAAATGTACTTATGTCCTTAATACCAGGTCGTTCGATCAACCAATTCTTTTTGGTATAAGGGCTTCTGTGAATGCCCTTCTCGAGATTCTGGACATGTTTCTATCGACTAACCTTTTAGAGATTTTGAACTCATTTCCCAGTGAGCTGGGTAATGGGGATTCATCCCTGTGAATCCTATAAACCATGTCTTGTTGTATTGACAGTTTAGTCGAAACCTCGTAGATTCCTTGTCATTAATGCTTCTTTAAAGATACTTCATTAATGTTCATAGTAAACGTTTTTTCATTGTCATTCTTTGTTGACTTTCTAGTAGATGAAAATATAAATGTAATAGATGCCCCCCAAAAAACATCATTGTCGACCCATATCCGAGGGGAGAAAAATGACATTGTTTGTAGCTACTTTAACACTATTCATATTTTGTGCCACATCATCTCAATCACACTTGTTGTCAGTCATCATGATTAAATTTTCACATGCCACGGACGTGCGTGCATATTCGCTATGATTACCTCCTACTCCCTTGGAAGGCTAGGTGAAATTGAAATGCTCTAACTTCCACTTTGTTTCCCCCATGGCTTTTCTATGCCATTTGTCGAATCAACCCCCAACACGACCGATATTTTCTCGGACAAAACTAAATTGTATCTCTATCCGTTTATTTAAACGTGTTTGTTCGAACACTTTCGACCTTCCTGTTTCTACAGTTTGCCTCATAGAACCACAAAAAATCTAGCTTTTCTTTTCTCTTACACCTTCACTCAGCAACCTCATATCTTTTAATAGCGCTTCTAGTACATTTCTATGCGGGATTTGCATTTGAGATTGAGCTTCCTATCATCATGGATGACCGTGCATACCGCAGTCTCCTTTGGAAATAGAACGTAAAAAAAATTGGTATCATGTTGCCTTTATCTCATATGTGCTTGCTGGTAAAGTGCACGCATTTATGGCCCCTTAAAAAAATATGTCAAGAAACCCCAACTGCTACATGATTATTTCCCTATATACCGTGGGTATAAACCTTTGGTGTTCATTGATGAACCTTTGAAATTTAATTTCTTCAAGAACCGGGTCTTTCAATCTTCTCCGCCGCCTATGGATGTTGAGTATGTTAAGTGGATGGATATGATCGAGAGGAAAAGCAAACACTATTGGAAAGACTTAGGGATTTATGATGTAATTCAACTATATAGGAAAAGTCTCTCTTACAATCCTCACATGCTAATCGCTTCCATGTGTTTCTGGGATGCTTCCACCAAGACTTTTCAACTACCTTGTGGGATGATAATTCTCACTTTCTTCGATCTAGCTGCAATAGTTAGCCTTCGTCCAACTGGGATAGACTTTGATCCCGCAAGGGCTACTAGAACTAAGCCTCCCTTCTCCTTCTCTCGACCATCTTACAACTTTTTTATATAGGATCATCGAAGGGTAACCTTTGACATTTCTGTGCACGAACATATCATATTCCTCACTTACTAGTTATTGAGGTATGTGTTTACTCTCGGTCTGTTCAGGTGGCTAAAAAATATGTTCCCCTTGCAACCCAAATTTATGAAGGTAGGAAAATATGTATGAGCCAGTTGATTCTCATAGGACTTTATGAGTCTCTGGCTTTAGCTATCACGGATATGGTAAGACCAGAAAACCCTGACAACCTACAAGTAGGTGAACTCATTTGGCTTTTACATCTGTGGCTAAACGCCACTTTTGAATCTTCTATGAAGTTTAGAGTTCCTCCTAATCCGAGGGAGAGAATTGAAATTCCTTATCTAGCTAAGCTTACCCGAATGATGGGAAGGCTGCCTCTCTAAAGATCTTCAAAGACTATTTCCAAATGTTTTACTAGTGTAAGACTTTCACTGAATCAATGGCCCTATTCGCTGGTCGACAATGTAACTCTAAATGGTTTAGGAAACCTTATCCAAACCTTATCTAAATGGTTTAGGAAACCTTATCCAAACCTTTATTTTCCTTTTTTAATCCCACCTTCTTATGGACGAGGCTTACCACTACAACGATCGGTTTGAGGGTGACTCCTTACCAACTTAACTTGGTGGCTAGACAATTTGGGCTTAGTCGGGTGCTCCTTAAGTGTCTTATCCCTATAGAAAAAACCTTCTTCTGCATACTTGGTACTGCTTCTGAGAGGTGGCTCAAAAGAAACTGTCCATTCTACAAAAAGAAAGAAGTTTTCTTACATGTTTTCGACTACACTCTTTCTTATCACTGTACTCGGGAGTTTGAAGAATGGCGAACATATCATTAGTCTCTTATGCCTGACCAAACTATATTGGCACAATGTTTAGTTGATGCCTCTTATTTCCTCATGGAAAAATTTATGCTTGTCAAGACTATTCAAACGTTAAGTTCCTTACCTCACTCTTGATCCCTTTTAGCTAACATGTGCTATTTGTTTTGCACGTGTTCCCAAGAATCCAAAGATTTCGACCAGTGGCACTCCAAGGCCAGAATTTTGCGAGCTGGAAAGGTAAGCTCTCAACCTTCCAAAAAATTCTTTAATCTCAGCCTTTTCTAACTCGAAAGTATCTGTTTAGGAAAGGATGGTGGTTGAACCTTCTACCTTTGGGAGGACGCCACGCTTGTGAGATTCGAGAAACATCAACCTTGAGTCTTTTGATAACAATGCCTTAATTTTGAACCTTGACTTTTAATCTATCTTTTATCATGATGTAATCCTTTGCTCATCTTGTTCAATTTTGTTAGTCTCCCCAGAAAGAGAGTGGATTCGACACTGAAGAAGGCGCTTAAAAGGTTTCAGTTCCTCCACTAACTACTTCCAATGCTGGTGCTCATGCCATTGAGACCATAGTTGGGCATTCTAAGGCCATCTTGAACCCTGATCAATTGGTATGGTTTCAGAAGTCCCATATTTGCACATGATATGACTCTGTATGAAGTCAATCACCACATCTTGGTCGACATTTGTTAAAGGTATCGCTTTGACCAACTTTATAAAGTAATTAATGGTCGTTGATCTTGAACTTATACTTGGTAGGAATTCCTTCCCGGGATATGATAAAAATTCCCATGCTCGCTCCCTTAGAATGGGTGGAACCATCAAAATATAACCTCCATGTTGGAAATTCGACATAGTTTTGCGCCATTTTTGTTACTGCATGATCCATTATGAAATTAGCAACAATTTGGCCATTCATGGCTTTTAAGGGCGTATAAGTTAAAGAATATTCAATCAGGGATGATGCCCATTTTCCAACCCTACTATGTAAAATTAGTTCGACAACATATGCTTAATTATGTCGAAGTGTAAATAAATAAGCACATTTGAAGATTTTATATAATGCTTGAGTTTGGTACAAGAAAAGTATAAAGTTAAACATAATTTTTCTACCACTGTGTACCTAGTCTCAACATCATTATGTTTCAACTTAAATAATATATGGCTTTTTCGACGTCATCATCATCTTCTTGGGCTAACACACTCCCAATTGTCGAGTCAGATGCAGAAATGTACAACTTTATGGATTTGTTACTCATGAGAGGTAACAACATTGGAGGCTTAAACAGGTACATCTTAATCTCATCGAAGGCTTGTTGATGTTCTGGTCCCCACCTGAAACCTTCTTCTTTCTTTAATTGTAACAGTGGTCAGAATACTTTTGTCTTGCGACTTAGATTTGAAATGAATCTTCTTAGAAAGTTGAATTTTCCTAACAAGGACTGAAGTTGTTTTTTGTTGGTTGGAGACTCAATATTTTGTATGGATTTTGTCTTGTTTGAATTTATCTCTATGCCCTTCTTATGGACGACAAAGCTAAGAAAATCTCTTGCGTGAACATAAAAAGCACATTTTAATGGGTCCATTTTAAGCCCATGTTTCCTCATCCTTTTTGTAAGTGCTCTTGATTGGCTGCATTTTGTGGCAAAACTTTAGAGAGTGCATGTATGTCATACTGAATA
This sequence comes from Lathyrus sativus, assembly GCA_963859935.3. Lineage (NCBI taxonomy): Eukaryota > Viridiplantae > Streptophyta > Magnoliopsida > Fabales > Fabaceae > Lathyrus > Lathyrus sativus. The sequence continues at coordinate 88,810,428 of OZ012735.1, read as the reverse complement.
GTAGGACATACTTAATGATGTGTGTGCAGGGTAAGTTAACTATAAGTTAACTTAGTTAAGCTGAATGTCATACAAAATGTCATAACACTTAACGTATGACATCTAGCGGGCAAGTTTGTTTTTCTGGTAGCTATAAACCAGGAAACAAAATAGGAGCTCAAGCTGGATATCAGGAGATTTTCTAGAAGCCCTAGGCAAACTAGAATATCCCTGAAATAAGTGGCAAGCGTGCAGATCATTGAAATTAGGTTTGTGATGGATAAAACCTAATTTATGCACCAAGGCCCAAAAGGACTGACAATTGCTATAAAGATCAGAAGATGCAATCCTGAACAGTAGCTCTTGATAGAAAAAGATAGAGTGAAAATTAGAGAGTCCTTGTAAGTGAAGAAGGCTAGTCTTCATGTGTGAATTTTGTCTAGGAATACTTGTACTCTAAGAAATTGTCTGGTGGATGATTTGCATTGGATAGGTAGATTCTAGGCTGTGTCTCACTCAACACTGTGTATCAAGAGTGTGTGAGTTCCTTGATCAAAGTTGTGAAGCAAGATCAAGGTGTGTATGAAGTGTCTCTTCATATTTAATCTATAAGTGTTTGATATCACTGTTGTGTGATTGAGGGGGAGTGAGTGGGTATACTCAGGTCTAAAGTGTCTCTAGGCTGAATTGTCATTAGGTAGGTTTTAAGTGAGGAGTGCAAACTGTGTTGTTTGACTCTGAATTAATTATGCTAATAGTGAAGTTCCTCCCTGGCTTGGTAGCCCCCAGATGTAAGTGTTGTTGACACTAAACTGGGTAAACAATTACTGTGTTATTTACTACTTTTATTATTCCTGATTATTAGCTGTTAAGTAGCAGATGTCACAGTGGATGTTATTACTTTGGTAATAACATCCATCGTGTGCTTGCCAGAATTTTCAATTGGCATCAGAGCAGGCACCCTGCCTGTTTAAATCTGGGTGAGATCTAGGGAAAACAAATTATGGTACTATGGATAAAGATATAGGTTTCACTAATAGACCTCCAATTCTGGATGGATCTAATTATGATTATTGGAAACCAAGGATGATTGCATTCTTGAATCTATAGACTACAAGGCTTGGAGAGCTGTGAATTCAGGCTGGAAACATCCTGTGAAAACTGACAAGGATGGAGTAGATGTGTTGATTCCTGAAGAGAAATGGAACAAAGAGCAAGAGGCCTCAGCTCTTGGGAACTATAAAGCATTGAATGCTCTTTTTAATGGTATAGACAAAAACATCTTTAGACCGGTACACCATTGTGAACTAGAAAAGGATGTTTGGGACACTCTCAGGACTACTCATGAAGGAACCTCCAAGGTCAAAATGTCAAGACTTCAAATGCTGACCACCAAATTTGAAGGTCTGAGAATGAAGGAAGATGAGACCATTCATGAGTTTTACATGAATGTTCTTGAACTTGCAAACGCCTCAGGAGCTATGGGAGAAAAGATGACTGAAGAGAAGCTTGTAAGAAAGATTCTAAGGTCATTACCTAAGAGGTTTGCTATGAAAGTCACACACATTGAAGAAGCCCAAGACATATGCCACATGGAAGTGGATGAACTCATTGGTTCCCTTCAAACCTTTGAAATGGGAATGAGTGATCAGGCCGTGGAGAAAAAGAACAAAAGCATATGTCTTGTCTCAAACACTGCTGATTCAGATGGTGAAAAGGAGGAGAATTTGTCTGAAGCAATTGCCTTGCTTGGAAGACAGTTCAACAAACTGGTCAAAAGGATAAATGCTAGGTCTAAACCTTATACCAAAAGCATACCTTATGATAAAGAGAAATCTGAAGATAAAGTCAGCCAAAGCAGAGGAGTACAGTGCCATGAGTGTGATGGATATGGACATAATAGAAAGGAATGTCCCACACATCTCAAAAAGAAGGCAAAAGACTTAACAGTCACTTGGTCTGATAAAGATTCTGAGAATGGATCAGAAGATGAGTCTGCAAAACATGTAACTGCTCTGAATAGTGTATGTGTATCTGATGGTGACTTAAGTGAAGGTGAGCTAACTTATGATGAACTAGCATAATCATATAAGAAGTTGTCCATCAGAAGCATTGAATTGTATCAACAAGGAGAGCACCAGAAGAAATGCATAATGGAATTAGAGGCTGAAAAGATAGAGCAACTAGCAACAATAGACTCACTCAAAAGTGAGGTCAACTTGTTGGAATCCAAAATGGAGCAGATGGAAAAATCCATAAGGATGCTAAATCCTGGGACAGTCACTCTATAAGAGATTCTGCAGAGTGGTCAGATCTCAAGAAAGAGGTCTGGACTAAGATTTATTGACAAACAGAATCCTGTTCTGAAACTCAAGAGATTACAACCTGAGATTCAGAAGTTAAAAAGGATGTCACGACCAATGTCACAACATCCACCACACAGAAACTGGAACCAAGTCAAACGAACATTCCAAGGTTATAGATGTTACCACTATGGAAAACGTGGACATATCAAATTTGTGTGTTTCTGGCTGCATGGATTTCCTAGTCATCATCATCAAGGTAAGTCCAAACAGGGGAGTCATGTCAAGAAGCAGTATCAGGCCCAACCCAAGAAAAAGGTTCCTAACAAGCAAAGACAATGGGTTGCCAAGACATTTGCACTAGCAACTCACACTTCCCTAAGGATGCCAACCAAAAGGGCTTGGTACTTTGATAGTGGGTGCTCTAGATGTATAACTGGAATTGAGGATCACTTGATTAAACTCAAACCTCACTCCTCAAGTCATGTAACCTTTGGTGATGGAGCTAGAGGAAAAATCATAGGGGTTGGACAACTTGACAGTCTTAAAAATCCAAAATTGAAGGATGTCTTACTGGTTAAAGGATTGACTGTTAATCTAATAAGCATAAGTCAACTATGTGATCATGGTCTAAAGGTCCAAATTTCCAAAGATAAGTGTGTGGTCATAAATTAAGAAGGTAAGGAAGTGATGAGGGGATCTAGATCCAAGAATAATTGTTACTTATGGGAGCCCAAAAGTAACCTACCTAAATTGGTCAGTAAAGAAAAGAAGAATCAAATATGCTTGGATAAAGGCAGACATTCGCAAAGGATGAATAAAACCACAGTCAAGGAGTCAGGAAGAGGTACACCATAGTGCCCTCCTAATGGGAGAATGGGATATGATGAATGTAAGGACTATAGGAAAGTCAAGATAGCATATCCAAAGAAGGTACATCACAGAAATTTGGACATGCTATATTGGAATTTGATGGAGTCCTTGAGAGATGGCCTGCATAAAGGAAGCAATGTCACTCAGGATGTCATGACCCTATTCTATAACATTAAGAGTATGAACTCTATGGTGTGAAAGAGATCCATACTCAGGGATAACTGGTGTCAACATCAAGAGGCTGGTGTAAAATTTGGTGATTCTGACCTAAATGATGCTGAAGTGGTTACAAGAGGCCTCAAGGATGCTCAATTTAAAAGTTCTCTAAGAAAGTTGAGGTCCTCTATTAATGATGAATTTTAGCAATTAATAGGGAATTATATTTTGAAAAATAATCATATTCTGATTGGTCAAAATATTGAATTCCCTCCTCTTTTACAAGCAAGCCCTTCTAAACCCCTTCTCTTCTGCCAATCCACCTTCTTCCGTGTCTCACACAATCCCTTCAGAAAGTCCCTTTCGGTGCAACCTAAGTCACCTATAATGTCTCAACCCCATACTTCCATCCCTACTAAGCCCGACCATGCTCAGAACAAGATCATCTATGTGATGAATGTCCTCCTGGTATGAGTTTTGTAAGAAGGAGTGAAGACCAATCGTCAGCTACTTCACATGCAGACCAAGAAGGTCATAATGGACATGGAATCACCATTCCACTGCCTAGGGTTGATCCTGATCCAAAATCGAATATGAATCATAAGGACAACTCTAAGTTCTCATCTGATGAGACAAGCTCTATCACAGAAAAACTAGCAAATTTAGCTAACTGTGCAGTACAGGAGGAAGGACAGGATGATGATCTGAATGAAGCTTCTGCCAATGATGTTGATGTAGCTTTAAATGATGAATTTCTCAAGATGGTTGCTCCTGGCATAGCTAAAAAACTAATGACCAAGAAAGGCAAAACTAGTCTGAAAGACAACTCTCGCAAAAGTCAGGGAAAATGAGCTTATGTTGGGTCCTCCAAACCTAGGAGCAAAACTACCTCCAAGAAAAGGAAAGTCACTGAGAGCAGCCCTGAGTCTGAAGGTGATGTCATAAGAGATGTTCCTAACATCTTCAATGTCAAACAATCATCGGGTAAGAGGCCACTTAAACCCATGCCAGCTGCACCTCTGGACAACATCTCCTTCCACTCCATTCACAGTGTAACCAAATGGAGATATGTCTATCAAAGGAGAATAGCCCGTGAAAGAGAATTAGGGAAGGACGCCCTAGAGATCAAGGAGGTAATGAAACTCATTAACAAGGCTGGACTGATTAAGACATTCACTGGATTTTCCAGATGCTACGAGGGACTGGTAAAGGAGTTCATTGTAAACATACCTGACTCAATATCAAGCAGAAATAGTAAGGAATTCATGAAGGTATTTGTTAGAGGAAAGTGTGTGCAATTCTCTCCTGCTGTGATCAACAGGTATCTAGGGCGAGCAAATGATGGAACAACAGAATTGGAGACTTCAGACAACCAGGTCTGCAAGATCATCACTGCAAATCAAGTCACAACATGGCCATCCAAAGGGAAGTTATCTTCAGCATTGCTCAGTGTAAAATATGCCATTCTTCATAGAATTGGAGCTACAAATTGGGTTCCTACCAACCATACATCCTCCATTGCTATTGGACTAGGCAAGATCATTCATGCTATAGGTACCAAAGTCAATTTTGATTTTGGTTTTGACATCTTTGATCAGACTGTTAAGCACTCCACAACCAGGGCTGTCAGGTTACCTATTGCATTTTCCTCCCTCATTTGTGAGATCATCCTAAATCAACATCCTGGGATCCTGAACTCAAGTGATGTTGTCAGCAAGAGGGAGCCTGAACTGTCAATTCACTTCAAACTGTTTGAAGGAAGACATGTTCCAGACATGATGTTTACATATGCTTAGAAAGTTAAGATCTCCAAAAGAATGATGATTGCTGAATTAAATGACACATGTAAGGAGTTAGGAGAAACCATCAGTATAGCTACTACCAGAAAAACCAAGCTAGAAGCTCTTATCTACAGGCTTGAAAGAGATGCAGATAATAGTGGAGTTGTGCTAGAAGAAGAGGCTGATGACAGCTGTGAGAATGTCCCAACCAATGTCAATGACAGTGACTCCAGTTCCTCCTCTGATGAAGAAGATTGAGAATTGAGTATGTGCCTCAACCTGTTGCTGAGGTGTGCTGTTGGTTTAATGTGTTTATGTTTTTCCTAATTTGTGATGCCCTTCAGAGAGCAGTGTTGCTGTAATGTAACCCCAAACAGTTGTAATGTTACAATGTGTGATCTATGTTAAGTATTTAGTAGGATCCTAATTTGTGGCTAAAAAGCGGGAGAGAGAATAATAGAGAACAACAGAAAATAGAGGTCAGCAGGTGGAAGAACAAGGAGAACTAGCTTGAGCATATGTGTCGTTGTGCATATGATATTAGACTTGCATATTTGCAGGTGTAACTACAGGTGCTACTGATGATATGTGTGATAATAGCTAGAGCTGTTAGTGATGTAATGCTATATATATTTCTAGCTGTTAGTGATGTGATGCTATATATATTTCTAAGTTGGATGGGAATGTATGTGTTAGAACTAGGAGCTCTATGCTGAAGGACCTAGAAGCTAAACTTGTGTGTGTCTGCAAGTTGTGAGCAGAATGAGAGTCTTGTGAAACTCTTCAGGGGGAGTAGCACAAGTGTGTGTGACTTCAGGAAGTCATCCTGAATGTCAAGACATCCAGAGCAGACTGCAGAATGATCTGCAGGTTGTATGCCCAACTGATCTGATCAGTTGAGGGGGAGTAACTCTGTGTGTTACTCAGCAAAGAGTGACATCTGTAGTGGTAACTACCAGATAGTTAACAAAGTGAGCTAAAACAGTGAGAGCTAAACTGTGAGGACTCAGAGAGGCTTGAGCTAGCAACTATCCTGCATGACAGGACACATCATAAGTTTTCTGCTGTGTGTAAACTCTGGTATGGTAACAGGGTGTTTTAGCCAGAAAATTGCCAAATGGGGAGTTTGTAAGTGCTCTTGATTGGCTGCATTTTGTGGGAAAACTGTAGAGTGTGTGTGTATGTCATACTGAATGGTAGCATATACTTAATGATGTGTGTGCAGGGTAAGTTAACTATAAGTTAACTTAGTTAAGCTGAATGTCATACAGAATGTCATAACACTGAACGTATGACATCCAGCGTGTAAGTTTGTTTTTCTGGTAGCTATAAACCAGGAAACAGAATAGGAGCTCAAGCTGGATATCAGGGGACTTTCTAGAAGCTCTAGGCGGACTAGAATATCCCTGAAATAAGTGGCAAGCGTGCAAATCATTGAAATTAGGTTTGTGATGGATGAAACCTAATTTATGCACCAAGGCCCAAAAGGACTGACAGCTGCTATAAAGATCAGAAGATGCAATCCTGAACAACAACTCTTGATAGAAGAAGATAGAGTGCAAATTAGAGAGTCCTTGTAAGTGAAGAAGGCTAGTCTTCACGTGTAAATTCTGTCTAGGAATACTTGTACTCCAAGCAATTGTCTGGTGGATGATTTGCATTGGATAGGTAGATTCTAGGTTGTGTCTCACTCAAAGCTGTGTAGCAAGAGTGTGTGACTTCCTTGATCAAAGTTGTGAAGAAAGATCAAGGTGTGTCTCTTCATATTTAATCTGTAAGTGTTTGATATCACTGTTGTGTGATTGAGGGGGAGTGAGTGGGTATACTCAGGTCTAGAGTGTCTCTAGGCTGAATTGTCATTGGGTAGGTTTTAAGTGAGGAGTGCAAACTGTGTTGTTTGACTCTGAATTAATTATGCTAATAGTGAAGTTCCTCCTTGGCTTGGTAGCCCCCAGATGTAAGTGTTGTTGACACTGAACTGGGTAAACAATTGTTATGTTATTTACTGCTTTTATTATTCCTGATTATTAGCTATTAAGTAGCAGATGTTACAGTGGATGTTATAACTTTGGTAATAACATCCATCGTGTGCTTGCCAGAATTTTCACTTTTGAACGGTTGTCGAAGGTGGACAAGGTGACCATCCTTAGATGAGGATTTGATGACAATGTCATCAATGTACACTTGCATGAATGTTTCAATAAATTCATGAAATATTGAGTTCATCACTCTCTGGTACGTAGCACCAATATTCTTCAGGTCAAAAGGCATAATCACCCATTTGTATGTGCCTAAGGCCACTGAGCATCAAAACATTGTTTTTGCTACGTCTTCCTTCATCTACAATGAAAATCTGATTGTATCCAAAGTATCCATCGAGGAGACTTAGAAATTTGAATCTCGCTTCCGAATCGACTAACATCTCAACCATTAGCATTTGATATTTGTATTTATGAGTAGTAGCATTAAGATCTCTAAAGTTTATGCATACTCTAAGGGTACCGTTTTTATTAATAATTGGAAAAATATTAGCAAGCCATTCGACATACTTGGAAGGCATGATAAACTTATTCTAGAGCAATCTTTCAATCTCAACTTTGATTTTGGACATGATTTTGAGCGCGAACCTCTGTGGGGTTTTCTTCATTGGCTTATTATCAAGTATGATCGATAACTTTATTTTGAGTATAGGAATTTCATCATAGTCCCAAGAAAAGCAATCTCTAAACTCCTTTTGCACCTTGATTACTTATGCTTTTAAGTCTGGTTCAATTTTGGCACTAATGTATGTCATTCTCTTCGTCGTCCCATCTCCTAGGTCTATCTCTTCCAAAGGATCCTACGCTTGCATTCTCTTGGTCAAGATTGTTGGGTCTTTTTCGAACCCCAAAGGCTCGTCATCATAAATGAAATTTAGCCTTTGGCTTTCTGAAACCGTTGTTTGGCCAGTAAAGCCAGATTGATTTGCCCAAGAGTTGTTAGGATTAATGGCTTCGACAATCAATATTTGTCGAGACTCGGCCTCCAAGGCCGCCAATATTTTTTTTCCAGCCACATAGGCCAAAATTCAAGCCAAGACGTCTGAATCAATCATGATCTCCATTAGATTCAGACCATTGATTATAACCTCTGACAATTTCGTACTCCTAGGTAAACCCATATTGAGGATGTAGGTTCATCGTGTAAGATACATCACGTCTTTCGAAGTTATACCCCACTCTGGTAGGTCTACATGGAGAAATGTTAGCCAATTTTCGGTCAAAGTTAAGCCTGACTATGTGGTTGACATCCCCTTTAAAGAAACTCTAATCCACTTCGATGGTTTCGACAATCCCATTAGGCTTCTAGATGTTAATCCTCTGATGCATCAATGAGGGTACACATCCCACTCCATGCAATCATTCTCTATCTAGTAGCAGATTATAGTTTGCTTTAGTCGACACCACCATAAATAGGTTTTTCCTGGTAGTGGTTCCAATTGTGACAAATGATAAAGTAAAGCAGTAAATAACATTAAATGAAGTAAAAGAAAAAGTACAATGTTCCATTTAAGGAAGCAAAAAAGACTAAGAAAATAGTGTGGGCGCATACACATACATGTTTATCGCTCAATTGTTTCGCTCTTTGACTCAGATACTCTAGTGGTATGGAGAGTATGTATGAAATTTTACGACTTCTGATCCCATGTACGAGTCTCATATTTATTCTATTTATAAAATAACCGTCGACGATGCTTATACCCACAACAAGAAGACCCCAAAAAAATGCACCGCCCTGAAATCAACCAACCATAAGAAGTTCCTTAACAATAACAAGAACTTGTCCGCTTGCAAAGGCTAGAGTAGTGTATGGTAGGCATTACGAGTTGGACAAATGAAATCTTAACCAAGTTGTATGCTAACCCGCCCAAATTTGGACAAAGTTATCAGACCTTCCATGAGGAGCAAATAGAGCACATGTTGGTCCAGAACTTGCAGGAGCGTTTAAACACTTCGACAGGTATGGAGACTCTTCGAAAGTCGTCTCTAAGTCTAGATGGATGTCGCCCTTACTGGGTTACCTGTAAGCGAATGAACTCCCACTATATGAAGGGCACACAAGGAGAATTCAAAAGTAGAGTTCTAAGTACAATATTCTATAAGGAAGGCCTTATAAAATGGGTATAACTTCTCTAACTCTATGGTGCTTGGCCGAGCATGAGACTGCCTTAGTACTTGTTGAAGTGCACAAAAGAGCCTACAATAGCCACATTGGCGAAAAAGCCCTTGCCCATAAATTGTTAAGGGTAGGATATTATTGGCCTAATTTGATGAAGAATAGCATCGCCTTCGTCAAGAAATGGGACCGGTGTCATATGCACGCCGACCTTCACCACTCTCTAGTTGAGTTTCTTTAGTCTATGACAACACCCTGACCTTTCTACTAGTAGGGGTGGACATCTTAGGTCAATTTCCCTTATGCCAAGTCAACTTAAATTCTTGATATTAAGAGTAGATTACTTCACATAATGGATAAAGGCAGAAGTTGTCGCCAAAATTAAAGCAACAAGTGTTCACCACATATACTGGTAGAAAATTATGTGCAGGTTTAGGCTTCCCGAAGCCATTACCTCTGACAACAGAACCCAATTCTCTAGCGCTATGGTCCATGAATTTTGCCGAGATTTAGGAATACAAACAAAATTTGTATTCGTTGTGCACCCCTAAGTCAATGGGCAAGTTGAGCCGGTAAACAAGATAATCCTGAAGGGACTCAAGAAGAAGGTTGATGACACCTCAAGCTTATGGGAAAAATTGCTCCGTGAAACAATGTAGTCATATCACACCACCCCTCATTCTACTACTAAGGAAACCCCATTATCCATAGTGTATAGAGTAGACGTCATGTTTCTTGTGGAGATTGACACGCTCTCGTGTCAACGCTCCTATTCTTAATCAGGAGGCAAACAAGGCAGAATTGGAGTGTGCAGTGGACCTGGTTGATGAATGAGAGAAGTCGTCCATGTCCGAGAATTCACCATAAAGCATAAAGCCACCAGAAGATACAATTCCAAGGTCAACCCAAGGGAGATGCAATAAGGCAATATGGTCTTAAAGCAAGTGGTCATGCTCGCACAGTAGGGAAAACTACAACCCATCTAGAAGGGGTCATATCACATATTCTAGAAGCTCCCAAATAGGGCGTACAAGTTACAGGTATTAGAAGAACAACTCCTACGCAAGATCTGAAACGTTCTCCATCTTAAATATTATTATAGCTAAAATTATTTGTAATTTCTTAAGAAACATAAGTATTTATCAATGAAAAATTTTCTGAATATTTATTACCAATGAGGATATTTTCCAATATTTTGTATGTTGGACTTCATGGCAAAGAGAAGATCCTTGTTGCCTCTTAAGGCAATATTTTATATGCTGGACTTCATGGCGAAGATCTCTGCTGCCTCTTAAGGCAATATTTTATATGCTCGACTTTATTGCGAAGATCTTTGTTGCCTTTTAAGGCAATATTTTTTATGCTGGACTTCATTGCAAAGATCCTTGCCGCCTTTTAAGGCAATATTTTCTATGCTAGACATCACGACGAAGATCCTTGTCACCTCTTAAAACAATATTTTGTATGATAGACTTTATGGAGAAGATCTTTGTCACCTCTTGAGGCAATATTTTATGTTGGACTTCCTAGAAGATATCATTTATGTCCTTCAGGGCCATACGGATAAACTATCTAAAAAATCCCCGCCTTAGAAACTTGAAGTTTCCTCGGGCATGACCAAACATATAAATCTCGCCCAAGTGGCATGAACAAAGTCTAGCCTAAGAGATTTAGTCCCAAGTCTTGTCCGAGGGCTTGATAGAAGTCTCACTCGATAGGTTTAACATCCTGCCTGATGGGACTCATGGTCTCATTTAGTTGAGTTCAACGTCAAGATATTCCCTCGTTCTATGGTCTGAAAGTACTCCGCCCTTTATCAAAACTCTCGTGTTCGACGAACTATGTAGTGTTATATTTGTAAAAGATTTGGCAAGGGCAGAAGCCTTGCATCCGCCAAAAGTGGAGATGACCATATGTCACCCTCAAGGAGGTATCGCCTTGCCCCAAGTGCATTCCTCTCGCCTAGATATGGGAAAACATGGGAAGAGACGTTCGATAGGCAGATAGAAGTCAGGGCCAGTAGATGGTCCACGTCTCCCTAGGGAATACAAATTCAACGGTTCATAAATGACTGAGTGAGCGATATCCCTTCCCAAGAAAACCCTAGGCCCAAGTCCTATATAAATAATTCTCCTCAAACGAGAGATTGAAAGATCACAACTTACGCATTACACCTAAAGCATAATGCTTATACATAAGGTCTCTCACCTCACGTGAGCATGTCCTCTAAAACCACCATAAAACCATCGTACAAGGCTTCTCGCCATCATGGGCAAGATCTAACCATCCTCAATTGTTATAAACTTACTAAGGCATTTGAGTATCCCCTACCCTTGTATGGATACCATGCACACATGTACTTTTTGACCAGTACGACTGATCGCGACTTTCTATGTCTAATACAACCTAACTGCAAGTGCACAGTCTATCGCGTGGTAATAATAGATATTGATCCCACAGGGACTCGTAATCAAACTAGTGTTCTCGGGAGTTACTATGTTTAGCTAGGTAGAATATGTTTAAGGGAATAAGATTGTCACTAAAAGGGAACTAAGAATGCTACTTAGATTATAATTGATTGAATCGATATGCAGTAATTGTGTTCTTCAGGGATTTGACAAGTTACCGGTGTATGAAATAGTTTTCAGAGTTTATTTAAGCAGAAAATGGGGATTTAAAGACTCTCGCCTCACGATGGTTATTGACGCTAATCATAATTCTAAGGGCCAAACGTACACTTTCGTATCCCATTCGGGGTTAAAATTATTTTTTGGAAATCTCTAAGTTCTAATTCATTTTAAAGTGCTTCCGCTGTTATTAAAATGAATGACTAGTGTTTACTATATGATCTTACCACAACTTTCGCTTGTTGGTTCGTATCTTAATTAATTTCCCACTTTCGTGGCAAAACTACTTTTAAATAAGTTCTCGCTTTCGCGACGAAGTTTATTCAGTAAATCAATTTTAAACACTCAGACCATAAATTACTTTTGAAAAGAAAGTTTTTCACCAGTTGTTGTCAAATCCCATTCGAATTATTACTACAGATCGACTACTTAAGTTTAGATAGACATGGATTTGGGAAAGATAAAACATAAATAAAAACAATAAATAATAATTTGCATTATAATAAAACTGGAATTACGATTGAAATGAGAAACCTGTAAATATTCCAATTGGCCTTTGGGCAGATCCTCCACAGATGTTGTCAGGATTCTGGTCTTTATGCCAATTTGATCGAACAATAAAAGTAAAAATTAGAGAAGAATGAAAATGGAATACAAGAAAATTAAAGAGAAACAAATAAGAATATTAAACTGGAAAGATTTGCTCTGGAAATAAATTTGGCAGCACTTCGTTGTATGAATGCGGCTCCCTTTCTGAGGTCCCCTTCTTCCCCTTTTATAGAGATGGAATTCTAACGGTTACAATTGGAGAGAGTGGACTTTGAGGCAGAAAAATCAGGGAGTAGTGGTCCACTATTTGGGACTTGGAACTGCTTCTTTAACGTGTAATTGAAGTGGGGCATTTTTGCTTGCATGACGGTCGTCACAAGGTGTGACGGTCGTCATGGAGCTGTGACAGTCGTCACATCAGCAAAAACAGCCTTCTGCGCTTTTCATGATGTTTTCACTCCTTTTTCGTCCATATTTCATCTGAGATTGCTTCTTTTCTTCATGTTGCCTTGTTTAGACGTGATCGTTGAATACCTGCAAAACATCAGACAAATAACACGGAAATAACCCGAAATCGGATCGAAAACGGTTAAACTTTAGTTGAATTATGCATCAAAATATATATACGATTTCGTGTTATCAACGACTTTCATTTTTTAGTCATTATGGTATGAGCAGTTTGACTCTAAACATAATAGAGCTAACATGGAGATGGAAATATGTTATTGTTGAAGCTAATTTCATTCATGTTGTTGGCATGATTCAAATTTATTATACTTAAAGGTTATGAGGGGATCATCCACGCTGGGTCAAGAGCAACACACAAGTGAGAACGATACCACATATTAATCCAAAACCTTAAGGGTCCGTTTGGTTCAACGGAGGGGAGGGAAGGGGAGGGAGAAATTTTATTCAAATATATGTTTGGTTCTCAGGGGGAGGGGAGGGGTTTTAAAACTAATTTACCTTTTTACCCTTAAAATATTATAACAATCATGCTAAATAATTTTTTTTTAAAAAAGTATTCATAAAAAGCGTAAGATAATTAAACACAAAATATTTAACATTTAAAATACTCTAAAATATCTTAAAATGAAAATAAAATATTGATAAACGTCATAAAATCAAATTATATCAAATTATATGATCAATGATCATATGAACCATTTTCTCATCTTGATGATCCATTTAATCCTATAACATATTTATAAGATTAAATTCTACATAATATATAACTCATACTAGAATTATATATTGATATGTAATATAATACAACAAATTATAAAATAATTAAGTTATTACAAACAAAATACTAAATAAAAATAAATAGAATAAAACACATAGAAAAAAAGTTGAATCATAATAATAAAAATAACGGAGTTGTCATTAAAAGGAATTATAATAAGGTGACAAAAATTAAGGTATAATATTAATAAAGACAATTAAAAAATTTATTAAATAAAAGTGAGGATAATTTTGTCAATATAATAAAAATACATGTTATCATAACTCCTCTCCCTCCCCTCCCCTCCGAAAACCCCCAATTCGGGGGAACGAAAAATTGCTCCAGGAGAAATTCTGATTACCTCCAATCCCCTCCCCTCCCCTTATAAAAAATTGAACCAAACACATCTATTTTAAAATATTCCCTCCCCTCCCCTCCCCTCCAAAACCCCCAACCAAACAGACCCTAAGGCATTAAGTATATGAGTCCTCTCACTTATAAGGTTTTTAACCTTTACTTTTCTAAGTAATGTAACACTTTCAACGCACATTTGTATCTCAATAATACTTGTATCTACTATATATAACCTCATCTTAAAATATTATTTCTTTTATACCATTCAAACCATTCATACATTTCACATATGCCTTAAAATAAACACTTCTCCTATGAGAAATCATCAATTATTTACTTACGTGTTTGTTATTTAGCTTAGTGTTAGTTTATTTATTGATCTTGACCTAAAAAATCATGTTCTTTTTAGGCATGTCAACTGAGCGGGATGGGGATGAATTTTGCCTTTCTTGCATCCAAATTCAAATCCTAGTTAAATACTCATTTCCCGTCCCAAATTTAAACGAGGACAAATAATTAAACACATAATTCGTCCTGAATGAGTTTGAGCATCTCTGTCTCGTCCTATCCACGCATCATAATCAATTTTTTAAATTGAAATAATCATTTTCCCAAAACTAAAATTTGTCTCAAACTCTAACAAACATCAGAAGTAATAAATTAAATAATTGTGAAAATTTTCTAACATACATTTCAAATAATAAAATACCAACCAAAATATCAATGTACTAATAAAATAATTAATATTATAAATTATCAAAGGGGAAGATACTAGTATCCCCATTATACGAATTGCATCCATATTTTAAAATCGAGAAAAATCCAAACTCAGATTTGAACTCAGTCAATGCGGGTATTCACGGGGTGTGTTCGAGCGGGTACTCACAAGTACATGTTTTGTTGTCATGTCTAGTTCCTTTAGTATCATATCATGTTTTCTTTTATTTTCTTCTTCATATTTGTTATGCCCCGTAAACGGTAAGATGGTCAATAAGAATGAATTTGTGGTTTGTTGTGGTGGTTCAAGATTTTCGATATGGTGGAATGAGGACTAATTTAAAAGATTAATAATTTAACACTCAAATCAGTAAGAGATGCAAAATAAAATTTGAAAGGGAATGATTAAAATATTGAAAGAGTGACCCATTTTCCTCTTTAAATAGATGAGATGATTGTTGACTACATGTCTTTGGAATGCAAACTTCCTTTGAAATTATATGAGAGATTCACATAATATTCTTGTGATATGTAGCCTGTGATTCTTGTGACGACCTTGTATTTTACTGTTAGATTTTCTTGTCTTGGACTCTGTGGCCGATAAGAACAATATCATCAAAAACAAATTATATGATGCCAATGCCATGTTCGTTGGTTTGGGGTGGAGGAATTTTAGAGTGAAATGTAATCCTCAAGAAAGGCACATTTGGTCGGGGCAGAGATAGTGTAGTAGGACCCTTGAAGAGACAATTGAACAAATTCAAACCGAAAGCATACAAGAAAAAGAGATGAAATAATTTGGGCCACAAGCCCAAACAAATTTGGCCCATATAGAATAATCGCCCATTGGACCAATGAATAGACACGCGCCGCGGATATTTATAAGACACTGTCACGCTCCACCACACACCTTTTTTCCTTCACATTTCTCATTTCTCTCTCTGCAATCGAACCCTCGATCGAGAAAACAAACATCTTCTCCTATATCTTCTCCACCACCTTCGCTCCAATCAAATCTTCAATAACCACAACTAACTCATGGTTAGAATTTTCTCTATTTTCTTATCTCACCTTTTCACCTTTAGATTCTTGCAATCGTTAACAATTTCCGCAAATTTCGACTTTTTTTTATTTTATTTTTTATTTTTTATTTTAACTATTATTCGATGCAATTTAGTCCTCTCGATTTCGTATCCGTTTTCAGCTCTTTTCGTTGACTACAATCCGAGCTGGATTCTTCTTTGATCTGATCGTTTATTTTCAGCTGCGTTTATTTTATTTTTTTTGTAAATCTGGTGTCATTTTTAGATCTGATCTTGATATAAACTTTTATTGTTTCAATTGAATTATTATTTTTATCTGATTGCATAATAGGATGATTTTTAGTGGATTATTAGAATTGATTCTAAACTGTGATGTGCTTTGATCTGTGGAGTTCTGTTTTTTGTGATCTGAGCTGTGTCAATTTTTTATTTTCTTTTTGTGCTACACATGTTGATTTGATTTTTTTTTGTTGAGATAATTATTGGTGTAGTTTTTAATTAGAGAATATTTCTTTATCAGATTTATTTAGGTCATGTTTCTTTTATTAGATTTTTTTAATGAGTTGAGATATGATGTGTTTTTAAAAAAACATAATATATATTTTTGGCTTGAAGAAGATGCATCAAAACAAATATAAATCGGCGTTTTGTTGTTGTATAGTTTTTTTTGGCACCAATGACTAATTGTCTATATTTCTTTGATTTGGACTATACTGTGCTTATACTAAAAGTGTATTTCATTTTGTTAGCTGGCTAAATATTTTCTGTAATATTTTAAAATATGATATTTTTGTAAGTAATCAATAATAAGAAATGAAAACGGTTAACAACTAAATTTCTTTATGTGATTCAGAATTTTAGTATTTCTTTTAGATCACTTTTTCCTTTGATAGTGTCAACCCTATTGTATGAATAGTCTTTTTCTTCTTTTTCTTTGTATTTCTATTTCATTGAGTAACAAATGAAATGAGAGATTTTACATAGTTGTGTACAATCTTTGGCTATTGCTGAGTTCTGATATTCTGTTGCGTGACAATTGACATTATGATTATGGTGTGTCTGCTATTGCAATTCTACAGGCAAATGCAGCATCAGGTATGGCAGTCCATGATGACTGCAAGTTAAGGTTTATGGAGCTCAAGGCAAAAAGGACACATAGGTTCATTGTTTATAAGATTGAGGAGAATCAGAAGCAAGTCATTGTTGAGAAGCTTGGTGAACCAATTCAAGGCTATGAAGATTTCACTGCATCCCTTCCTGCTGATGAGTGCCGTTATGCTGTTTATGATTTTGAGTATCTGACAGAAGGGAATGTCCCCAAAAGCAGAATTTTTTTCATTGGCTGGTAATGTTTGCATTTTGATATGTGCTTATAGCTTTCCACGCGTTGATTTTTGTTGATATGTGCTTATAGCTTTCCACGCATTGTTTTTTGTATCTGCATCAATTTTGTTGGTTTTGTGTGTAGGTCACCTGATACTGCAAGGGTGAGAAGCAAGATGATTTATGCAAGCTCCAAAGACAGGTTCAAGAGGGAGCTGGATGGGATTCAAATAGAGTTGCAGGCAACTGATCCTACTGAAATGGGTCTTGATGTGTTCAAAAGCCGCGCCAATTAAATAATGATTATGAATAGTATAGGCTTTTCTGGTGGGGGAGCTCTCCCCTTAAGCCTTAGTTGCTGATATTTGAGATATCCATAGTTTGTGGGTTGGTCAATTTGACTAGGTTATGGTCTCAAACTCAATTTTCCAAGTTGTGGCATAAAGTGTATTGCACCTTCGACAGTGTCTTCTCTTGTTCCTGTGTATTTTGTTATGATTTGTGATATATACAATCTGTGTTTGAGTGTCATTTTAGTCCCCCTATCCTTATAGGTGGAATTTGTAACTGTTTTGTGTGATCAGACAACAAATGGGCTTCATTTTTTAAAAATATTGACACTTGGTCACTGGCTCGCACATGTTCATATTATTTTTCAGGTATGATATTCAAATGCATCCTGCCTCAGTCCTGTTGATGCAAATTATGTTTGCTAGGTTTGGTGTATTGAGATCCTATTCTATTGGTTTGGTGTTTTTGTCCAAAATAATTGGGACACTTGCTGCTAATTAGTAGTTGGTTCCTATTATCAAATAATAATTCCTGCTGCAGAATGGGTCCGACTTTGTTGAAGTCTTTGCCGTTGTCTGCCTATGTGCTGTTTGAGCATGTTGTCTCCGGATGCCTCCCTAATGGTTCTATCTTATGATTGGAGGGAGAGATGTGTTCGATTTAATGGTGTAAAGGGTGCTTTTACAGCTAAGACTGTTATTCACACCATGAACCACCTACTGGTGCTGTTCATATTACAATAGGAGATTTATGAAAGTGCCGTAGTTTAAGCTCCTTTTAAGATTTTTTACTATTGCAAACTAATTTAAATTAATTTATCTTTTATGTTCCTAAAAATAATTAATGATTTTCTATGTATAATTTGGTTTTGTAAGACACATTTTCATATTATGTTAGAGAACGGAGATTTCCAATCAACCCTTGGGATGTGCAAGGTTTCTAGAAAATACTTTTTTCAAGAGGATTTTGACAGAAAATACTGTTAAGACAATTATTATTGGTGGTGCAATTTTGCAATTTATTTTATTTTTATTAATATGCTAGTTCATTAACAGTGAAAAGGAGCAAATAGGAAAAAAAATAGAAGTTGGGCTATCTACAACGGGTAAGCAATCCAACCAGGTTCAGTAACCATGCCTTGAGAGTTCTACTTACATAACAGAGCTATCTTTAAAGCATACGAGCACACGTAACAGAGCTATCTTTAAAATTCTTTAAAGGATTTGAACAACATAGTACAGTCTTGGATTAGAGGATCCAAAACACTCTTTAAAGCAATTGTGCAACATAGTACTGTCTTGGATTAAAGGATCCAAAATAACATAAAAGAGATGAATTCACGCAGTCAATTATCATAGCGTCTGATTGAATTAGCTCAAACTCCATCTTAGTCGCCAACTGCAAACCCCAATCGATAGCTAGAGCTTTAGCCACATCCGGTTCAACCGAATTTTCTTCTTACTTGTAGCTACAATAAACATTAAGTCATCGTCATTCTGGAAACAACCAACATCCACCTGCACACAGTCGAAACCATTGGAATTGAAAACCTGAGCATCAGGTATAACCACCGTCTTCCTTACCCACAAACCTGGATTAGCGATGTTGAATTCTGAAACAAAATTCGGAACACTCGCAGCCACCATATGTGGTTTGAAATGCACTCTCTTGAATAACCAATGGTTCCTTCCCGTTCACACTGTCTGCTTATCCAACAAATTATCATTGAATAAAATGTTTCCCACCCAGTCCTAAACATCAATATTTGCAGGCAAGTGAATACCTATAGAAGAAGAGAACCACACCATTTTAGTAATGGGACATTGCACGAAGAGGTGTTGGACTGTTTCTGGGCTTGATTGGCATAGAGGACAAACGGGTCTAACCAGATACTTTTTCTTTCCAAGTTTTGATTGGTTAGAAGAATGTTTTTTGCGAGCCACCACAAAAAATCATAACTCGTGTGTGCACAAAGGGCATGCCAAATCTTCTTCCACAAATTTTTGTGAGGAGGGCTTGTTGGGCCAGCTATTTGATGCCCTCTTTGCTGCAAGTTGATGGTAGGATGATTTGTCAATGTAACCACCATCTTTCTCATCATGCCATATTAACATATCCTCTAGATTTTGTAAAAAAAGCGAAGTGCTCACAATTTGGATGACACTTGTAGGACCAAAACCATTGTTTAAAAGCTCTTTCTTCCAAAGGACGAAGTCTTGGTCAATAAGACTACAAACAAAGACATCTTTGTCCAAATAACGCGTTGCATTGTAGACCTTGAAACCTACATTGTCATGCAGTCAGTTGTCACCCGAAATCTTCACACTTTCCCCATTTCCAGTACTCCATCTTGCTCCCTTCAAGATAAGATCCTTAGTGCTTATAATGCTCCTCCAGGTATAACTTAAAGTAAAGTCTGCTTGAGCCTTAAGAATTAAACTTTTAGGATAGTAACAATTTTTGAAAACATTCACCATTAAGGATGTGCTTCCTGTGTGTAGCCTTCATAATTGTTTACCAAGTAACCTAGAATTAAAATCACTCATACCATGAAAACCCAGGCCTCATACACCATTTGCACGGGCCATCTTCTCTCAGCTCATCCTATAGATTTTTCTTTCCCCTCTTAGAGCCCCACTAAAACTTAGCCAACATAGCTTCAATATCCTTACAAACGCCCTCCAAAAGTTTAAAATACTCATGATATAACTTGGTATCTTTTTCCCCACCGCCTTAATTAACACTTCTTTAACTTCCTTGGATAGGAAGTTATCCTTCCACCCTTTCATCTTCTTCCACTCTTAGTTAATGAAAAAAAGGGAAAATTTCCTTTTTAGATCTTCCAAAGACAAGTGGGAGGCCCAGGTATCTCGAATGAGTAATCATAGTCTTAACACCCATCCTGTTACATGTCATGTCATTACCTCCATCAAGAAGATTTCGACTGAAAGATGCCTCCAAGTTGACCGTTTGTCCCGAAGATGCTTAGTAATTAGAGAGAACTCCCATGATATAGTCATCTTCTTTAGAGTTTTCACGAGCAAAAAGAAGGTTGTCAATGCGAATAACATGTGGGAGATTGTAAGCGTCTTCCTTGCCACTTGAATGCCATATATATTGTTGCCTTATATTTCTTTCTTGATCATCCCTGGAAGCACATCTACACACAAAATAAACAGGTAAGGGGAGAGAGGATCTCCTTGACGGAGCCCCCCTCACCTGGTAAAAATTAGTACCAGGTTGTCCATTATGAAGGATTTGGTAGGAAACAGAAGATATACATCTTTTTATAAGCATCACCAAGGATGATGCTAATCCCATAACCTCTAACACACCAACCACAAATTCCCACTCCAATCTATCGTAAGCCTTTGACATATCCAACTTTAGATCCATAACACCTTCCTTACCTTTCTTCCTCTTTTTCATCAAGTGGAAGCACTCCATCGCAATAAGGGCATTGTCTGTGATTAGCCTTCCTTTGACAAAGGCCATTTGTTCCTCTTCAATTATCTCCAAAAGGATATGCTTGATCTTATTGGGTATCATCTTCTTTACAAGTTTCATAACCATATTACAGAGGCTAATGAGTCTGAACTCTTTCAGATTCTTTGGGTTCTTGCATTTTAGAATTAAGGCAATGAAAGTTTAGTTTAGTTTCGAGAGGTCATGGTTGTTATTTATAATTTCAAGTACAAGGTCCTTCACATCCATACCTACAAAGTGCCAATATTTTTAGAAAAAAAGTGTTGGAAGCTTGTCTGGTCCCGGGGACTTAAGGGGGTACATTTGATAGAGTGCATTCTCTATCTCCTGTTCAATGAACCTTCCTTCACACCAACTTTTGATCACTATTTAGTTTTCCTTGAACCACTTCACAAGTCTTTTTGATATTAGTATGAATTGATGTTGACATGATATTTGAAAAGCAATTAAGGAGTAATCTCTCGTAGTTTCTTTCGCCTCACCACCACCGACCACCTTTATCTCTTAGTTTCTTAATGGTGTTAGTTTTCCTCCTTTGCTCAGCTTTACCATGAAAGAATTTCAGGTTTCGTTCCCCATCCTTAAGCCACACCACCCTGCTCCTTTGTCTCCAAATTACCTATTCAAATTTCAAAAGACTGTTTCTTTGACATTCGAGACCCTTGTAAATCTTTATATCCTCTCCACTTGAAGACCATTTGTTTTACCCTTTAAGAAGCTCCTCAATCTGTGATGTCAGTCGTCATTACGCGAGTTTTATGAGTAAATTCGGATGAAATTGGAAGAATGTTGACCAAAAGCAAAGGCAAAATATGAAGAAATAAGCAAAAATCCAAGACAAGGAAGAAATAGACACTTAGTAAAATTTGTGGAAAAAAAAGGAAAAAACCCTGTGATTTTCCACTAAAATTCTCGCAACATGATGTATCCCATCGCGACATGATGAGGCTTGTGTCGTGGCGCGATACTCTGACTATCGCATACGCCATGGTGCTTTTTCTGCTGACACTTATTTTTGCTATTTAAAGGGTTGTTTGGCAAATTTCTCAAGGGTTCCGAAGTAGAGATAGAAAGTGACGTCTAGGGTCATTCAAAGAGTCATTTTGGAGCACATTAGAATCATTGGAGAGCAATTCTTCCATAGATTTTGATGATGAATACTTCTCCACTCGTGGTATTTGTCATCTTATCAATGAGTAGCTAAGTTTATCTAGATTAGGTTTTTTTTAGATGAACCTTATTTTTACTTTGTTGGATCATATGTATGTTTGAGATTTGTTTAGTACTTTTAATGTTATTATCTTATTTAAATTTTTCTTGTATTTAATGTTTTTTGTCGCTTACGGACCTACAAATTGATTTAGATAATTAGAGATTTCTGATCGTTAGTATAATTTTCTAAAATAAGCAATTTATTTAACTTTGTAATGAATTAGGAATATGAATTTAGAAGTTGTTGCGAATGAATTAACGCAGTTAGAACGCCTAATTTAACCTTGAATTGCCCTAAGAAATTAAGAAATTATTGTATAAATTAGTGAGTTGTACACCAAGGAATTGGATGTACTGATTATGTACACAATTCATCAGCAGGTAAAAAAAAGGATTCGATAATATAGTACTAATCGCCTTTCGCAATCTTGAATCACTTCTTTGTAATTTCTTGTTTTAAAACCGCTTTTCAAACAAACACCCCCTTTAATTATATAATATTGCACGTAATTACGTTGTTAAATTATAATCCTCATGGAGGCGATCTTTCCATTATTACTTCGACACTATCGGTACACTTGTCGAGAAGTTATCAAGTTTTTGGCGCCGTTGCCGGAGATTGCGATTTCAACAAGGTAATTTTTGTCCGAAGTTGTTATCTTTTTTATTTTTAGGTTTAAAATTGAATTTTCTTTGTTACTAGTTATTAGTTGTTTATATTTATTACTTTTTTAGTTAATTTATTTTAGTTTTTTATTTTTAATTGTAAATACTTAAAAGTTAATTTTTATTTTCTCGTGTTATATTTATTTTAGTATTATAATTATTTTTATTTTATGTTTTTTTAGTTCAATGCTACTAAGGTAAGTTTCTTCTGATTGTGTATGCGAGGTAAAAGAAACATGTGTGACAGAGCTAATTCTCAACTTGCTCTATTAGCATAGATTGAAGCTTTGTCAAAGCAATTAACTACCTTTACTTGAGTTTAAGCAAATGTTAATTCGGTCAAGGCTCTATCATGTGATTTTTGTGGTGGAGGTCACGCTATTGGTTACTATGTACCATACATTGAAGAAATACATTATACAAGATACCATCAAGAGCCAAACCATTACATCAACAACTATAACCCATGGCAGGATGATCATTCAAGTCTTAACTGAAGTCATAAACAAACTCAAGATTTCAACCAAGATGCTCCTTAAGATCCACCACCACGGAATTCATCCCTTCTAAAAGAGACTTTAAACGAATTCATGAAGTTTACCGAAAGAAATCAAAAATAAATGAACTCAAACATTGAAGCATTCATCAAGAACGTTTAAGCATCCAAAAAGGACATTGAAGCACCCAACAAGAACATTGAAGCATCCATGAAGAATATTCAAAATCACATTGGGAAGTTATCTAAACAAGTGGCAACTCGATCAATTAGAGGTTTTAATGCAAATATGTTGAATAGTTGTATGTATAATGAACTTGAGACAGAAGTCATAGATGAATGGGAAGTAGTTGATGAAGGAGGAATTGCAAAAGAAAAATAAGAAGAAAGACTCATACCTTCAGATAACACTGAATCAAGAATAGAAAAAGTCAAGGCGGGAAATAGATTTGGGAAAAGATCAAGAATGTTAAGCGAAGATGATCTAGTTTTGGATTCAATAATTTGTCTATATACAAATATCCAACAAGAAAATCTTCAACAAAATAATTTCTCTAAAAGCTATTTTAGCAACAAGGGAGATGGAAGAGAAGAAATTGATAAAGTATTGGATGACAGTTATGCCTTGTTTTCTATTACCAAGCTAAAAAAGATATGAAAGCAACACCATCAATATCCGTGTTCATGGTATTTGTAAGTGCTCTTGATTGGCTGTATTTTGTGGCAAAACATTAGTGTATGTATGTATGTCATGACTGATGATATTACATACATAATGTGGATTTTGCAAGGTAAGTTAACTTAGCTAAATGTTGGTTAAGTTGAATGTCATACAGAATGTCATGACACTGACCGTATGACATCCAGCGAGCAGGTTAGTTTTTTTGGTATCTAGAAATCAGGAAACAAATCAGAAGCTCAAGCTGGAAGTCAGGAAACATTTTATAAACCCTAAGCGATCTAAAATGTCCCTGAATTAATTGGCAAGCATGCAGATTATTGAAGAGAGGTTTGTTATGGATAAACCTAATTTGTGCACCAAGGCCCAAAGGACTGACTGCTGCTATAAATATCAGAAGGAGCAATCCTAGAAGAGCAGCTCTTGACAGAAGATTAGAGAGTGCATATAGAGAGTCCTTGTGAGTGAAGAAGGTTGTTCTTTACGTGAGTAGTGTGAGTGAAGAAAGTGCGATCTTCACGTGTGAATTGAGTCTTAGAAATACTTGTTTACCAAACAACTGTCTGCTGCATTGATTAGGCAGGTTCTAGGCTGTTGTGTCACTCAAAGCTTTTAAGCAAGAGTGTGTGTCCCTTGATCAAAGCTTTGAAGCAAGATCAATGTGTGCATGAAGTGGTTCTTCATCTTTATTCTGTAATTGTATTAATATCGCTGTGGTGTGATTGAGGGGGAGTGAGTGGGAATACTCAGGTCTAAAGTGTCTCTAGGTTGAAGTTTCATTGGGTAGGTTTTAAGTGAGAAGTGCAAACTGGGTTGTTTGAATCTAAATTAATTCTACTTATAGTGAATTTCCTCCCTGGCTTGGTAGCCCCCAGATGTAGGTGTTGTTTACACTAAACTGGGTGAACAATTGTTGTGTTATTTACTGCTTTTACTTACAGTTTAATTAGTTACTACAGTAGTCAATGTCACAATGGATGTTATAACTTTGGTAATAACTTCCATCGTGTGCTTGCCAGTATTTCAATTGGCATCAGAGCAGGCACCCTACCTGCTTATTCTGGGTGAGATCTAGGAAAATAAATTCTGGTACTATGGATAAAGATATAGGTTTCACTAATAGACCTCCAATTCTGGATGGTTCTAATTATGATTATTGGAAGCCTAGGATGATTACATTCCTAAAATCCTTAGACATCAAGGCTTGGAGAGCTGCAAACTCTGGCTGGGAACATCCTGTGAAGACTGACAAGGATGGAGTATCTGAGTTAATTCTTAAAGAGGAATGGAACAAATAGCAAGAGGCGTTAGCTCTTGGGAACTCTAAAGCATTGAATGCACTATTCAATGGAATAGACAAAAACATCTTCAGACTGGTACACCATTGTGAACTGGCTAAGGAGGTCTGGGACACTCTCAGAACAACTCATGAGGGAACCTTAAAAGTCAAAATGTCAAGACTTCAAATGCTGACCACCAAATTTGAAGGTCTGAGAATGAAGGAAGATGAGACCATTCATTTTACATGAATGTTCTTGAACTTGCAAACACCTCAGGAGCCTTGGGAGAAAAGATGGATGAAGAGAAGCTTGTAAGGAAGATTCTCAGGTCCTTACCTAAAAGGTTTGCCATGAAAGTAACAACCATTGAAGAAGCCCAAGACATATGCAACGTGAAAGTGGATGAACTCATAGGTTCTCTCCAAACATTTGAGATGGGCATGTGTGACCAAACTGTAGAGGAAAAGAGAAAAAGCATAGCTCTTGTCTCAAACACTGCTGAGGATTCAGAAGAAGAGGATGGTGAAAAAGAGGAGAATTTGTCAGAAGCAATAGCCTTGCTTGGAAGACAATTCAATAAACTGATAAAAAGGATAGATCATAAGTCAAAGCCCTATGCCAAGAACACCTCTTCTGACAGCAGCAGAAAGAGTAACTCTGAGGAGAAGGGAAAAGGCCATGAGTGTGAGGGATATGGACACATCAGAAAGGAATGTCCTACATACCTCAAAAAGAAGTGAAAAGGCATAACTGTCACATGGACTAATGATGATTCTGAAAGTGAATCAGAAGAAGAATTTGCCAAACATGTCAATATTCTGGCCAGTGTGTGCATGTCTGATGATGAGTCCAGTGAAGAAGAGGTAACCTTTGATGAACTGGCTGCCTCATATAAACAGTTGTGCATAAGAAGTGTTGAGGTATGCAAACTAGGGGAAAAGCAAAAGACAATCATCAAAGAGTTGGAGGATGAGAAAAAGTAGCATCTGGCAACTATAGACTCTCTTAACGAGGAGGTCAGCTTGTTGGAACCAAAAATGGATCAGATGTCAAAATCCATAAGAATGCTCAACCCTGGAACTGACACTCTAGAAAAAATTATATAGAGTGGCCAGCAAGCAGGCAACAAGTCTGGACTAGGATTTGATGGTGAACAAAAGCCTAGCTTGGGGCTCAAGAAGTCAAAGCCAAAATTTCAGAGGACTAACCTGATGTCACGACCAATGTCACAACATCATGATCATAAAAGTACACACCAGAACCAGAGGAACTTTCAAAAGAAAAGATGTTACTACTGTGGAAGGTTAGGTCATATACAAGCCGTCTGTTATTGGCTACATGGATTTCCCAGGCATCCTCATCAAGGCAAAGTCAAACAGGGTGCTCATATTAAGAAACAACATCCGACTATACCAAAAAGGAATGTCCCTGTCAAGGAGAAACAATGAATTACCAAAGTGTCTTCCCTGGTAGCTCATAACTCCCTTAGGATGCCTACCAAAGAAGACTAGTATTTTGACAGTGGTTGTTCTCGACATATGACTGGAACAAATGATCTATTAATGAACATTAAACCTTGTACCTCAAGTCATGTAACTTTTGGTGATGGAGCAAAAGGAGAGATCAAGGGTGCTAGAAAGCTAGAGGGTACTAGTACTCCAGAACTGGAAAATGTCCCGCTGGTTAAGGGACTAACTGTGAATCTCATCAGTATCAGCCAACTCTGTGACCAAGGATTTAGTGTCAAATTCATTAAGGAGACATTTGTGGTTACAAATGAAAAGGATGAGGAAGTCATGAGGGGCACTAGAGCTCAGAATAATTATTATTTATGGGTATCTAAGAATAGGCTAAATGACTCTGTCTCAATTATGGAAGAAAAACAGGTCCTGTGGCAAAAGAAAGGCATACAAAAGTTAAAGAAGATCCGAGCCAAGGGAGCTGTGAAAGGAATTCCAAATAAAAAATGTGATGCATATCAGGATGAAGGGCGATCACATAAAGTTCTTTCAAAAGGAAGACATTGTAGAAATCTAGATAGGTTATATTGGAACCTGATGGAGTCCATGGAAGCTGCCCTGCATAAAGAAAGCAATGTCATTCCGGATGTCATGACCTTGTTCAGTGACATCAAGAGTACCATCCAAACAAGCTCTGATGAGTTCAAGGGAGACATGCTCAGGGGTAACTTGTGTAAATGGCATGAGGCTTGTGCAAGACTTGGTGATTATGTCCTAAATAGTGCTGACATAGGGTCAAGAAGTGTCAAGGAGCCTCAATTTAAAAATTCTTTACTGAAATTGAGGTCCTCCAGTAATGATGAGTTGTAGCAATTAAAAGTATTAGGGAATTACATTTTGAAATTAAATCATTTAAATCAAAAAGGTAAGTTCCCTCCTATTGGGCAATCGTACCCCATTACCACATATACGATACAACCCCTCTACTCTTGGTGCCATCATAAACTATTCAGCTTCCATACCATTTCCAACAAGCACAGAAAATTCCTTTTCTCTTAATCAACGTCCCTAAAAATGTCGCAACATTCTAAACCAACCTCATCCAAAAGAATGACCGACGATGATGATGCTGATTCTAACCCTAATGAAGTGCTTGAAATAGCTCCACTACGAATGATAACACCAGAAGGATTATTGGTGAAGGAACCTAAAAAGTTACATGCAAGAAGACCTAAAGACAGTGTCTCAGGTCAGGTCCCTCCTGTTGCTACATCTGATGACCAAAATGGAGAGGAAGCGAGAAGAACGCACCTTCAAATTGGAGATATGGTGGCTAGCACACTCAACATACCCACACCATCCAATAATAAGGGGACTGATCCTAACCAGGATGATCAAGCTGATGTCTCTCACAATGTCAAAACATTGAAAGACCCTACACCAGAAGGGAAAAACAAAGGTAAAGGTGCTGAGGAAATGGGTGATGATATTCAAGGCACCAACAATACTGAGTTGGTAGACCTAGATGAATATTCTGACAATGACCTCATAGCGAAGATCAATCCGGGCATAGCCAAAAGGCTGATGACAAGGAAAAGGGAAAAAGGTGGCTGACCAAAGCTCCCTCAAGAAAAAGGCTGTTGAGAAGACTGGTGAGCAAGACATCTCCACAAAAAGGGCTGTTGAGAATACTACTGAACAAGAAATCCCCACTAAGAAGGCTGGAACAAAGAGGACTCAGGTTGGGCCCTCCAAAGGTTGGAGCAAAGTAACCACCAAAAAGAGGAAGGTTGAATCTAGTTCAGAACCAGAGACAGATTTTAATGTTGCTGTTGATGTCACTGACATCCAATCTAAGAAGAAACCTTCTACCAACAAACTGGCTGCAAATGTACCTAAAGTGCCAATTGACAACATCTTTTTTCACTATCCATCGTGTGCTATCAGATGGAAATATGTATATCTAAAGAGGTTGGCCCTGGAGAGAGAACTTGCACATAATGCTCTTGAAAACAAGGAAATCATGGCCCTCATCTGTGATGTTGGTTTGATGAAAACTGTAACTCAGTTCTCCCAATGCTATGAAATTCTGATCAAAGAATTCATAGTAAGTTTATCAGATGAATATAATGATAGAAACTCCACTGAGTTTGGGAAAGTCTATGTTAGAGGAAATGGTGTCATCTTCACTCCCACTACCATTAACAACTTCCTTGAAAGACCAAATGAAGCCCAACCTGAGTTAACCATCTCTGACAACAAAATGTGCCAAGTAATTACTGGAAATCAAGTCAGAAAGTGGCCATCAAAAGGGAAGCTTGCTGCCAGCAAACTAAGTGTGAAATATGCTATGCTGCACAAGATTGATGCTCTAAAGTAGGTGCCAACTAATCACAAATCACCAGTGGCCACTATCCTGGGGAGAGTTATCTATGTTGTTGGGACCAAGACCAAAATGGATTATGGCACTTACATATTTGATCAGACAATGAAGCATGCTGGCAGCTTTAGCATAAAAGGGCCCATATCATTTCCTTTGCTCATTTGTGGAATCATTCTAGCATAATATCCAAATATCCTCAAGAAAAGTGATGTAGCAAGCAGAAGAGAAACTCCCTTATCCTTCCATCACTAGCTGTTTCAAGGAACTCATGTTCCAGATATTGTCATGACACCCACTGAGACATCCAAAGGGAGTTCCAAAACCAGGAAAGCTGAAGTAGTGGCAATCATCAAAGAAACATGCAAGGAACTGGATACGAGGAAGCAAACTCTTGAGAAACTAATGAAATCTCTTGAGCAAGATGAGGAAGCTGAATTCTCTAATGAAACCAATAATGAGGGTACAAGGGATGTTGATGGTCAGGAAGCTGCCTCTGAAGAAGTTGCTGTCAGTACAAAAGAAATCACTGATGAAGAAAGCAATGAAGAATCTGAGGAGGACAGATCCAGCTCAGCTGAAGAAGAAGATTGATGTCTTGGCCTGCTGTGTAGCTCAGACTACTGAGTGATGATTTATTGCGGAAGAGGTGCTGCTGCTGTTTTGTTTTGATTAGGCTTCTGTAGGAATTTTTTGACAACCTAAATTTGTGATGCTCAGTATGAGCAACTTGTATAATTTCTCCCTAACAATTGTAATGTTACAATTTTTGATATATGCTAAGTTCTTAGTTGGATCTTAATTTGTGGCTAAAAAGGGGGAGAGAAAGATAGAGTGATAATAACAGCAGGTGGAAGAACAGGTGGTGTGCAGAACAAGTGGGTAGCTTGAAGAGCATATGTGCTATTGTGTGCACGTGGTATAATCATGCTTGCAGGTGTGACCACAGGTGCTGCTGAGGATATGTGTGATAACAACTGTCTAGTGCTGTTAGTAATGTGCTATGTGTGTGAATTTCTATGGTGTTAGAACTGAATGGTTGATTATGTATGTTGCTAACCCTGTGTGATCCTAGAAGGTGTTTAGGAGTTATGTGTGTGTCTGCAAGATAGTAGCAGAGTGTATTGTGCATCTCTTCAGGGGGAGTAGCACAGAAGTGTGTGACTTCAGGAAGTTATCCTGAATGTCTGGACATCCAGAACAGGCTGGATGTTTTTATGTGTGACTGCAGAGTGTGCAGGTTAAGTGCTTAGCTGGTAAGGTGCATCAGTTGAGGGGGAGTAACCCAGTGTGTTACTCAGCAATGTGTGACATATGTAGTGGTAACTAACAGATGGTTAACAAGGTGAGTTATAACAGTGAAAGCTAACTGTGAGGACTCTGAGAGTGTGTTGAGCTAGTAACTTTCCTGCAAGACAGGGCATATGATAAGTCTTCTGCTGTGTGTAAATCTTTGGTATAATAACAGGGTGTTTTAGCCAAAAATTTGCCAAAGGGGGAGTTTGTAAGTGCTCTTGATTGGTTGCATTTTGTGGAAAAACATTAGTGTACGTATGTATGTCATGGCTGGTGTTATTACATACATAATGTGGATTTTGCAGGGTAAGTTAACTTAGCTAAATGTTGGTTAAGTTGAATGTCATACAGAATGTCATGACACTGACCGTATGACATCCAGCGAACAGGTTAGTTTTTTTGGTATCTAGAAATCAGGAAACAAATCAGAAGCTCAAGCTGGAAGTCAGGAAACATTTTAGAAACCCTAAGCGATCTAAAATGTCTCTGAATTAATTGGCAAGCGTGCAGATTATTAAAGAGAGGTTTGTTATGGATAAACCTAATTTATGCACCAAGGCCCAAAGGACTGACTGCTGCTATAAATATCAGAAGGAGCAATCCTAGAAGAGCAGCTCTTGACAGAAGATTAGAGAGTGCATATAGAGAGTCCTTGTGAGTAAAGAAGGTTGTTCTTCACGTGAGTAGTGTGAGTGAAGAAAGTGTGATCTTCACGTGTGAATTGAGTCTTAGAAATACTTGTTTACCAAGCAACTGTCTGCTGCATTGGTTAGGCAGGTTCTAGGTTGTTATGTCACTCAAAGCTTTTAAGCAAGAGTGTGTGTCCCTTGATCAAAGCTTTGAAGCAAGATCAATGTGTGCATGAAGTGGTTCTTCATCTTTATTCTGTAATTGTATTAATATCACTGTGGTGTGATTGAGGGGGAGTGAGTGGGAATACTCAGGTTTAGAGTGTCTCTAGGTTGAAGTGTCATTGGGTAGGTTTTAAGTGAGGAGTGCAAACTGCGTTATTTGAATCTGAATTAATTCTACTGATAGTGAATTTCCTCCCTGGCTTGGTAGCCCCCAGATGTAGGTGTTGTTGACACTGAACTGGGTGAACAATTCCTGTGTTATTTACTGCTTTTACTTATAGTTTAATTAGTTAGTACAGTAGTCAATGTCACAATGGATGTTATGACTTCCATCATGTGCTTGCCAGAATTTCAGTATTCCTACCCAAAAAAAGGAAGAAGAAGGATAATGTGTTTTTTGTGTCATATATGTTGCCCTAATAGAGGAGAAAATGGTCAAGCTTAGGACCTTAAAGAAGTGCATAATAGGAGATAACCCGTCATTTTTAGTTTTTTTATTCTGTATTTCCTTTTTTTATGATCCAAGGAAGAGTGCAAGCTATCCATCATATAAGTTCCCCCCTTTATACATCTAGTTACCTTAATTAATGAACTTGTTTATTTTTGTTGTTTCTTAGAGTTTTTAACTTGCTACCTTACCATTGCCTTGATGAAAAAGAAAAGAAAAGGTCATTAGAAAAGACTGAAAATATCAAAAATGAAGTTCCCTTGAAAATTTAAGGTTGATAAAGAAAAGGGAAACAAACTACTTGTACTCAATCTCCAAATACCGCGACTAGTAAGGTTTGAGCCAAATATTTTCCATTGTTTACTTTTCCTTTTTATGAGAGCATTCATACATTAGTCACTTTCTGGAATTTATACTTTTTCTAATTTTGAGTCTATTGGTTTGATAAATACACACCGAGGCAGTTGTATGTGAAAACCCTGAGCCTTTTTAAGCCACCCTATTTCAATATAATAATATATGTTGTATAACCACTTTGAGGCTTAGCCCTTCTTTCGGTGACATAGCCATATTATATGGCCATTGAATTGTAAGATAAATTCTTACCACCCTCTTTGGAGTTAGGCAGAAATAATTGTTTTACATGTACAGTGCAGAAGAATAAGTTTGGGGTTGCTCTTGGTAGTTAACAACGAATAGGGTTGGGGTTAGGGGTATTATAGAAACTGGTCAAAGAGAAAAATAAAAAGAGAGAAAAATAGGAAGTTAAAATAACTTCTTTGAAAACAAATTGGTTAAGAATAGGACTAATAAAATGAAGTTTTTTTGGTACTAAGTGCATTATAAAAGAGTGAGATGGGAGGAATTCGATAACATCAGGAAAAATAGGTACCTAACTCCAAAGACTTATGCCTACTATCCTAAATTATCCTACCCTAACATTAGTCATGCTACAACCTAAAAAAGACCTCAAAGTGTGTGTTTAAATATTCCTTTGATTAATTTGGTTAGAATATTTTCAAATTCATGGTTAAATGCTCTTGTATATTGATTGAGTGATTACCTTTTCAATTTAAGTGCATCACGGTGAGATAAGAGACATGTTGAGTACATGTATGTCAAAGGAACTTTTCCAAGTTGATTGGATCGAAGCAGGGAACCGAAGTGTTCATCAGAAAAAGGTGACAATCATTGGTAAGAGTAAGCATTTTAATTATGATGAAATGTTCAATGTGCAGACAAGTTACTTAAGGACAAGCAACAATACAAGTTTGGGATTGTGATGACACTCGTCATTACACAATTTTTGTGAGGAAATTCGTATGAATTCGGAAGAGTATTTACCAAAGGCAAAGTCAAAGTGTGAAGAAATAAGTAAAAATCCAAGACAATAAATAAATAAACACTTAGTGAAATTTGTAAAGAAAAATGAAGAAAATGTGTGATTTGCCACTGGAATTCTCGCGTCCGAAGTAGAGAAAGTGATAGTTAGGGTCATTCAATGAGTGATTTTGGAGCACATTGGAGTCATTGGACATCTATTCCTCCATAGATTTTGATGATTAATACTTCTTCACTCATGGTATTTGTTATCTTATGAATGAGTAGCTAAGTTTCTCTATATTAGAGCTTTTTGAGATGAACTTTGTTTTTACTCTGTTGGATCATATGTTTGTCTGAGATTTGTCGGGTACTTTAATGTTATTATCTTATTTAAATTGTTCATGTGTTTAATGTTTTTTGTTGCTTACAGGCATACAAATCGTTCTAGATAATTAGGGATTTTTTATCGTTAGTTTAATCATTCAGACTTAGCACTTTATTCAATTTTTTAATGAACTTAGAAGTTGTTGCTAATGAATTAACACACTTAGAACTCCTAATTTAACCTTGACTTGATCTAAGAAGTTAGGGAATTACCAGATAAATGAGTGAGCTGCACACTAAGGAATAAAGTGTATTGGTTATGTTAATTCACAATGAGATAAAAACATGATTGAAACTCAATAGGTACATAACTCATCAACTGGTAAAAGTAAGCAGATTCAATAATATACTCATAATCGCCCTTCACAATCTTGAATCACTTATTTGTAATTTCTCATTTTAGAACCGCTTTTCTAACGAAACTACCCCTTATAATTACATAATTTTACATTTAATTACTTTGTTAAATTATAATCCTCGTGGAGATAATCTTTTTATTATTACTTTAAAATTATTGGTACATTTGCCAATAAGTTATCAATCCTCTTAATTTATGCTTTTGCCATCCATGTCCTAGACTCTCTGAAAAAATATCCCAATGACCTCATGGTTTTAACCTTGTTATATCTATGAATGACATTAATCTTGACAGCTGATCAGAATCTGAAGTAGGCCTGAGACTTTGTTTGTGATGTTAGGTTGCAAAGATGAGGAAGGGGTGTACCTGCAAGGCACTCCGATGCTAAAGTAAGAATCAGGAGAATAGAAGGCAAGTACAAAGAGAGTATGTCTTAGGGTGATTTAGAATATCTGACCCTCTCAAGTGAGAGGTTTTTTATAATGCCCCTAGTGCTTGGCCATTGGTTCCTATTTTTGGGGCGAGATATTCACTCTCAAATAATAAGTAACTGTCAGAAACTAGTTGTTCGTATGGGCAAAGGTGCTCGGAACTAACCGTTGCCACAGGCATGGGTGTGGTTGTGGGCACAAGCATCATGAATGTTTCTGGATGGTGGAACCATGCGTGATGAGCAGAAATGTAACGAGAGGTAGGTGATCCTGGAGGTCAGCTAACCAGCCTTCCTCGGCAGAGGGGTAGAGGAGAGAAGGCTTCCCTTTTCCCTTAACTAGAAAGGCTAAGGCTATTGGGTTGTTCTGGGCTCAAAAGGAGATTGGGCCATGCCTAGCCATTAGGCCAGTCTGGAACAGGAGCCCCAAGCTATTTCTCTTGAGCATAGGAATGGTGACTTGAGGGGAGTCCACAGTCTGAGGAAGAGTGGGCGTGGTCGACGCCCGTTACTGAGATGAGGTTGCTTCGTAGTGCTCGAAGGCGCATGTGTCCGTGGAATCTAGAATGTTGTCCTGAGTGCTCGACAGACGGGGAGCCCAACAGTTGATGGGACTTGAAGGGATAGAGTGCCACGTGTGCATCAAGCCACACACTATATTTAATGCGTAATGATGGCTATGATAAGGTCATGTTGACTCCCCTACGTCGTGTGTGCTCGTGCCTCTGATCTTACTATAAATAGGGGGAGAAAGCGTTCATTTTCACTTTTTTCTTATCTTTCCCCGCGTGGGTTTGAAATTGCCAGGGGCGTCTCCTCGTATTGTTGTTGCGCTATTTGAGTAAGAGCTTAGGTTGGGGACGTTGTCCCCGGGCCTTCGTGCGCCCTTTCACTTGACTAATGGTGGAAGGGTGGATTTAAATTTTTCATCAAATTCACTTTTTTTTACCTGCTTTTCAGGTAAAGGATATGTCTCACGGTCCCACAGGTGAGGTCACGAGGGAGTTGTCCGAGGAGAGCTCTTTGGATGATAGCAGTGCTGATGAAGTTTTCGCTCCCATGAATGTCGGCAAAACATCTGCCCCTAGTAGTTTCGGAGAAGATTGGGTTATCGCTGAGCCTCGGGAGCATGCCTCCCTTTTCTCTTTTCAAACTCAATATGCTTTCACGGTGATAAGGGCTAAGGGAGACTTGAGGGTCCACTTCCCTGGGGAGAACGATCAAATATGCTCGGCATATGAGAAGAGGTTCCCCATGTATGAGTTTGTCTTCAAAGAGATTGGGTTGAGGTGGCCTTTCACAGATTTTCAAGTGGCAGTTTCTAGACATCTAGATCTGGTGCCCTCCCAATTGCACACGAACTCATTGCCTTCGTCCGAGCATTCAAGATAATATGTAAATTTTTGGAGATTGGAGCCACTCTCCCCCTCTTCTTCATCGTCTTCCATATCCAATGCCAGGTTGTTGGCAGGCGGTTCAGATGGGTCTCCCTGAAGTAGGGGAGGAAATTATTCAAGCATTTCTCTGAGTCTATCAGGATGTTTAAGGATAGGTTTTACGTAGTTGAGCCCGTGTCGGTGAGGGCCAAAGACTCCTCGTTCGTATGAGAGGTTTTGACAGACGAGAGTGGGGAGCCCCTCGTTGATGAGCAAGGCAAGATAAAGGGGCAGAGGTTGCTGAAGTTCCCCTTCTATTGGAGCGGGGACCATTTTACCCATGGAACCGATGATTACCTCGCCACTCTACACATGTTGGGGGAAGATGATCGGGCCTGCTACGACAAGCTTGTGGACTTTTTTGATGGTTTTCTCTATGCTTAGTGTGTGACCAAGAGCATGGAAATTATTTACGAAGAAGATGGGGGACCCAAGGTAGAGACCTGGTACATTAACACGAAAGAGCTCCTCGAGTGTGACACTCACGAAAAGGCTATGGAATTTCTGGGTAGCCATTTACTTATTAGCTTATTAGTATTGTTATTTATCCTGTTTACTAACGTGTGCCCATTTTTTTGTAGGTAAG
Source organism: Lathyrus sativus (assembly GCA_963859935.3). NCBI lineage: Eukaryota > Viridiplantae > Streptophyta > Magnoliopsida > Fabales > Fabaceae > Lathyrus > Lathyrus sativus. The sequence goes on along the minus strand of OZ012735.1, from coordinate 88,774,278 downwards.
ATGTCCTCAGCTCAAGAGCGTAAGATGAAGAATGTTTAAGCAAAGCTCAAGGTGGGCAAGAAGGTCGGAAAAAGCCGCTTGGGCAAGCAAGTGGTTTCGCCCCTGACGGGGTCGGGGACTTCATCCTCGAGAGCCACAACTACCCAGACCTCCCCGTTACCAGTAACCTCACGGTCTAAGCACCCCCGGACGGCGCGAGGTCCTCAAACTTACTCACGAGGGGGAAAAGAGAAAACCTGAGCTGCCTCTTTGCTTTCACAACAAGAGTTTCTTCGAAGGCTCCTCCTCGTATTTCTTCGAGCGGAGTCCTTGTACCTCGAGGAGATGGACCAGGAAGCCGCTGCCCTAATGAGCGTCTTGGGTATGGTGGTGGTCTACACCGAAGAGGGGACTCTCCAAGAAGTGGAGCTGAAAAAGGCGCAGGTCGCGAACGCGGTTCTGGAGGAAAAGCTGAAGGCTGTGGAGACGGCGGGGAAGAAGTCTAGGGAGGACATGTCTAAGGCCACCGAGGAGGCAGAGAAGAAATACAAGGGTGAGCTGGCTAAGGTCACCGAGGAGAAGGACACCCTGGTCGTGATGAAGAAAGCCGCAAAGAACAATGTCTCCTCGCTGAGGGCTGCCACCGCTCCTGCTGAGGATGAAAGCGATGAGGTGAAGAGTATGAAAACTCGAGCCGAGCTTGTTGCCCACATCACTCAGGATGAGAAGGAATGCGTAGGGATTTTCGAGAACGCTTCAACAATACTGTGGAGCAGCTGAAGATTGCGAACCTCGGGGTTGAGCTGTCTACTAAGGGGAGCGAGTTCCTCAACAGTGTGGTAAATGGACAAATCATAGTCCCAGACTTCCTCAGATTCGGCAAGGAGCAGGCGCATCCTGGCCGCGAGGAGTCTCAGCCTGTGGTCGACTAATTTTCTCTTTATTGTATTTTTGGCATGTGTGCCATATCTTTGTATTTTATTTTTTGGTTGAGGCTTAGCCCCTTTTAATTATAATCGGCATAATTGCGGTCCTTGTGGCTGTTTTATATGTTAATATTTATTTTCGGTTGTGGTGGTCGGTTGTGTATGATTTGTTTTTGGTGCATGTGTTGCACCCTAATTTTTGAACCTAAGATCCCACCTCTTTGTGCATCATCTCGCATAACATCTTTAGGTCATACAGTCTTTGTGTGCATGATTATCGTGACTAACCAGCTTGTGCAGATGCATGGATTTCAAGTGGAGGTCGCACTCTTTTTCCCAGTTAGAGACTTAGGGTTTGAGCATTCTTTTATTAAGGTTCACCAAACATCAAGATCACTCTCCCTGATATTTCTCAGAAAACCTCATAGTATACCCCAAAAATTTGGGGTTTTCTTTTCATTGATATTAAGCATGGTCATGTGAAGGCTGGCTAGGGTTTCATAACAAGTTACATTTCAAATTGTACCCTTATTTCCAAAGATTTTATAGGGATAGTTCTTGTGCTAAGATCATCATCATTTAAAGGATTGCTCGAATTTCTATTAAGTTAAGGTGTTTTCTTGTTGATTAAACCATGGATTAAAACCTCATCAAATGGAATGTGATGGCTTTTGCGATTAGACTAGAGACAAGCATGACATGGAAGGCTAATGGATTCTTTGGTTCAAGAATGTTCAAGTTGCATTAAGCTTAAGATTTTTCCCTAGAATTTGATCGATGTTTTAAGTGGATTTCTTGGGATTCAAGTAACAAGTTAATTGTTCATTAGCATATGCTATTTTCAAACCTAAAAACCGATATCCATAACTATTTTCAAATCCACATCCAAATGACAAAACTTCAAGTCTATATCACCTTTGTTCACTAACCATTTCAAATTAAAAGAATCATTAACCATAAAGATTTAAGTTTGGAGATCCATAAATTTAAGTCATGTCCAAAATTCAAAGTATGCCAAATCCATCACAAGTTTAAGTGTTCAAATCAATAATACTCATCACCATTCAAGTTTCCAAGCTAGAAATACAAGGATAGATTCAAACCTCATTTCAAAATCTATAATTCCATGAACCCTCACCTTATTCAAGTTTCATTACAAGAAAAATTCAAAGCTAATCCTAATCCTAATGACATCATGCTACAAATACTTGCAAACTCAACAATTTAAAACTTCATGCTACATGAAACATTTTCCAAGCAATACCAATAAACAAGACAAACTCCATTCGATTTCTTGACAAATATTCAAAAGGTTCTAATCAACTTAGAATTCAAGTTACTTTTAAATACATGAGCTTTTATAAAGAAATGCAAGAACTATACTAAGCTCAATTTAATTCTATACAAGAATTTTGAGTCAAAACAAATTTTATAAACATAAAATCCAAAAATGATTCAAAAATGATTTACAAAACAAGACTTTCAAGATTACAAGCCAAGTTTAAAGATAATATAAGAATAGAAGTCCAAGTGGAGATTATCAAATGACCAAACGAAGGTTGAGTGATTCCATTAGTCCTAATGGAAGACTAAGGGGCGACAGGTGGAGTCTAGATGGCGACATGACTGATCCAGATCGAGTCAGGGACAACCCAAAGTGGAATGATGCAATTTTTGTCTCTGATACAACAAATCTGATGGAGAATAAAATTGGAAATGTAGGTGCAACAGAGTCGGGATTTACTGCTTTTCCTAACTGATGAATGAGGGAACAGTTCAGATAAGAATAAGCTGACATATAAACCATCATTTTCACGCGAGGAGAAGGAAGCCAATCGTTGGATAGCTGAAACATGGGTGCCCACATGCACGGTCCCCAATCATTAGGCACAACAGACATGTGGCCAAGTGATCATAGGGCATGATCTCTTAGTCATGTGGAAGAAGACGCACATCATAGGTATTGCAAGTGTGAAAAAACAACTGGCGGAAACAAACAGAAGAGTCGTCATCAAACGTTATTTATCCCAAAGGAGGGAAAGGAAACAATCAAAGAAAACCTAAAAGAAAGGAGAATATAAGGTCATCACAACCAAATCTTGGGTTCAGAATTTAGTTACGCAAGGGGAAGATATTAGCACCCCTCACGTCCGTTGTACTCAACGGGATCCATGTTTATTGTCTAATCAAAGGGTGTGTTAGAGTCAATGTAGTTTGGAAAACTACGGGTGATAGGGGGAGAGAAAAGAAAAGAGACTCGATAGAGCATCGCCGCTCTATGCCTACGTATTCCCTTGTTCAATGGGAAAGTCAGAGTCAACGTAGTTCAGAAAACTACAGGTGAAGGGGGGAAGATTGCTCGCCAAGACATCGTCGTCTTGTGCCTACGTATCCTCATCTGGTATGAGAAATCAGAGCAAACGTAGTTTGGGCTGACACGACCACTGGTTGGTTCAAGTGTTTTACCCGAGTTGGGTTAAACCTTCGTTCTAACAGTTAGGTGTATGCTGCTCGACCATTGGAGACTTATGCGTTACCTGTTTACGGTAGAACTAAGAGTTAACGAAACTCTCTTTATGAAAATGATTTTCCAATTAAGATCCCGATGGATAAAAAGATTTGATGTTTTTGTTTTGTGTTTTTTAAGACAAGAAGTGAATTGAGTTATGGTTTGGAACTCATGTCGCACTTAAGACTATGACTCGAGAGCGAATGCGTCCCATATCGCCCAAAGGGCATACGCTAAACACTCTAGACAGTTGAGAGGAGGCCCCCAACCATAATTTCTCAAGTACTTAAGGCTCGTAGCGTACGACACAAATTATCCTTTATTAAGTGTTTTGAATTGTTTAGGAGATGAGAAGAGAAAGACTCAAACTAAGGGGAAACTGGACCCTAAAGTTGTCATACACAATGCTCCTAAAGTTGGGATGAAAGGGAAGAACTACCCTAATGTTGTCATGCATAGGATTGAACACCTAATGTCTTTCCTACTCCCATCCTGAACGGAGAGACTAGGAATCCTAGGGGGATCATGGCCAAAGGCCAAGTAAACACTAAATAATTCACTCACAAATGAAATAAGAAAGAAAAGAAATTGACAGGAATAAGTGATAAGCCACAAAGCACATTAATTTGTAAATTCAAAATAAAATGATAAACTAAAATGAAAATGAAATAAAAATGATGAAAAATAAATTAACACACTAAAATATTAAAAAAGTTTTTTTTTTGGATTTTGTGATATTTAAAACTATTTTTAAAATAAATAAAAAACAAATAGCAAATGACTAAAATAAAAAAGAATAAAAAGAAACAAGTTGCTAAAAAAAATGTCTCCCCCAAGACTTGAGTTTAAGCATTGGGGTTGTAGGCACAAAACATGGCCAATCCAGCCAACCACACGCCCGTGATATGGAGTGAAAAAAGAAAGAAAAAAGATGAAAACATGAAAAAAAAATCACAAAAAAGCAAAAAGTGCCCTCGCTGAGGGTCGAACTCAGTTTCAAAGGCATGGCAAGGTACTTAAGGTAAGACAATTAACCACTGGGGTGGCGATACATCCATTGTATCAAGCCACCCCAGTTGTAAATATACCAAGATAGGCGCAATGGCTGGGCAAAATGCAAGGCAAGCTCAAGGCAATTTGTCAAAAACGATTTCAACACAACTCCTCCAATTCTTATCCAATTTTGGTGAAATTTTAGTCAAAGTTGATTGATTTTCCATGAGGATCATGATGGTGCAACCCATATTTTCAAAAGATACACACACAATGTAATTTGAATGATAATGCAATAAAGAAGCTTGAAGTGCATTTGGAGTTTTAGGGTCTGTTTGGTTCAAATGAGGGGGAGGGGAGGGGAGGGATTTTAATGAAGGGGAGGGGAGGGGAGGGGAGGTGAAGGAAATTTTTAATTAAATAAGTGTTTGGTTCAAAAGAGAGGAGGGGAGGGGAGGGGAGGGATTTTAATTAAAAATGTGTTTGGTTCAGAAGGGGAGGGGAGGGGTTTTATTAATAATTTACATTTTTATCCTTATGATCTTATATAAGTCATATGATATTAAAATGTGAAAAATCCGTGCGTATTTTTGTTGGTAATAAAATTTCTAATATTGAGTGATTAAAAAAATATTTATTTGTCACTAAAGTTAAAAAATTGAGTACAATCGATTCGACTTATAACTTTCCAACATAAATTAAACTATATGCCAATAACATCGTTTAAATTGTGATGAATCATATAACAAAACAAATTTATAAAATAACTTATTACTAAATATTAATTGTTCAAAATATTTAATAAATTGAATAAACAAAAATAAATAAAATGATATGGTTTACAATTTGATATAAAAGAAAATATGATATAGTACATAACAAAATTAAAAGAAAAAAACGAATATAACGAAACATAATTTTTTTTATAAAAAAAAGACAATGATTATGGTTTATATTAATTATAAAAATTATAAAATAATTTGAAGGTGAAGAACAATTATAATAAATTGATGAATACAATCGAGAAAAACAGTAACATAAAAGATAACAAATAGTTTTGAAATAATAAAATTAAACTGAGGATATTTTAGTAAATATAATAATTTTTAAATATCAAAACTAATATTCTCTCCCCTCCCCTCCAAATCCCCCTAATTCGGAGGGAACCAAAAAGTGTGTTTTGGAGGGATTTTGCTCCCCTCCCCTCCCCTCCTAAAATTTGAACCAAACATATTTAATTAAAAATTTCCCCTCCCCTCCCCTCCCCTCCTAAAATTTGAACCAAACATATTTAATTAAAAATTTCCCCTCCCCTCCCCTCCATCTACCCCAAACCAAACACACCCTTAAAGATCAAGTTAGGTGCAAATACACACAAGTGAGAGTCTGCTCACACTTAAAATGTATTGCTCATGATGAATTTCAAAAGGGTACACTTAATCTCTCACTAGATTACAAAATGGTCCTCAAGTTGTAAGCTCAAATGAAAACTTGGCATTTGGACAATGTCAAAACAAAAGATCTAGGGATAAAACAAATGTTCAATACACCAGAGTGCAACTGAATAAGATTCAACATAACACAAACTGTAGTAAAAAGTAGAACTTGATGGTATCAAACTTCAAGGAAAGAAACTGCTAGCACCAATGCATCTGAATCTACACTAGCAGTTTTTTGACATCCACAAGAATCTAAACATCACAGGCCAAACTAAAATAAACTTGCCAAAAACTTGTCCTACATGGATCAAAAGGAATTCTGAAGAGAAGTCCAGGTTGACAATCCCCTCATTCAGTTATAGACAGCAAACACAAAAGGAAAACAACCTTTAACAATCAAGACAAACATTGCATATTGAAATGGCACACAAACTTCAAAAGTAAAAGACAAGATGCAACATCAACTGATGGCAAAGCAAATGGAGCAAACTGAGCATATTAAATTAGAACAACCTCCTCATCAAGATTGTGAGTTAAGAACATGACAGTGCCCAACCAAACCAACTCAAATCTAAAGACAGTTCCGATATTATTTAAACAACAGTATGAAGAACAAAATAACAGCTATACAAAGCAATGTTGATTATCAAGTGTAGCACTCACACTCTAGTCCAAAACTGTTAGATGAGGGCTCTCAATCTTTTTAAGACAAAAATCACAGCCAAGCTAGCAAACTAGACACAAAGGTATTGAGATGATCCTAGATAAATTCTCAAGGGGTTAAGGCAAAACTGATGAGAAAACCAAGTTGATAAACCTCTTCACAAAAACTGGACAACAAGCACAGTACCAAAACCAAATGGCAATAGAGTCTGATTGTGAATTCAAACTGTCCTATAGTAACAACTCTCTCTTGTAAACAAAACTCCTCATATGGAAACCATAGCATAAACCGATATTAATATGTGGAACCAACCTTAGCAGCAGCCACATAAGAATTGTCATCACTCAAACCTTAAGAACAGTCAAAGACAACATGGTTATAACCTGAATGCTACCAAATCCCTACTCAAACTAACAAACAAAGGATAAGGTATCACTAAACAAAAAGAGCCAGTAGACTCAAAGCCTATCAAAATGAACCAAAAGATCCAACACAGACCTCTGACAACATAAATTAAACCTTATGTACTAAAGCCAACAGGTTTTGGTAGTCCTTTAAACAAATATGGTGCAGCTATAAGACAACACTACATCATCCTAAATCCAACCATTCTTATCAGCAAATGCTTGTTAAGAATCAAACTTGTCCTGGATTCACACAGTCAAGCAGTGACAATACCATTTCCACAACAATCACATTGGCCAAGAGATTCTTCTGAGTCATATCTAACCTACCTAGAACAAACTCTCACCAATGCTCAGCAGACCTGAGACACTCACAAGGTCTTCCCTCTTGCAGCATGCCAACTACACTAATCAGTCGACACCCCTCAATCATAAGACAAACTTGTAAGCCTTTCAATAGTTTGTAATCAATCCAACATATTAATGCTTAAGGCATAGATTCATCAAGTGCTCAACCTCATACTTTCATGAAAGTATTAACCACATACACCACCCTAATAGCATCTTAGCAGTAAACACACATATTTGACAGCAAAGTTACATTTTAAACGTGACAATGTTTGAACCATTTAGAAAACCATCAAAGCATAAACATGATGCACATTAATGAGGAGATTTAGGGCTACATACCTCTTGTAGACCTCCTTGAGCAAGCTAGCAGCAAGAGCAATATATTCCCTCCTCCCTTGAGCTTTCTTCCTTTTCCAACAACAAGTGACTCTTTAGGAAAGTTTGAGAAAACAAGCTTCCAACTATTTTTTGAAAATTTAAACAGTTGAAAGAACCAAAAGGGAAGGTGTTCAAGGTGTTAAAGGGGTCCAAGCTGTTCTAGGCAGTGAGTTTTATCACTTTGTGCAGAAGAGTCAAACTAATGAGTGTGAGAAGTTGACTTTTTTTGGTGGTGCTTTTGATCAAGATAATGGTTAGAACACCTCCTAATGATGATTTGTAAGTTGTGTGGATGATTTTTAGGGTGATTGGATGATTGGAGAAGGTGCTGGTATGAAATTTGCACAAGGCAGTTTTTGTGGTTTTTTTGGAGGAGTTCAAAGCTCAAATTCTGGTTTCTCTTGCAACAGTGGTGGCTAGGGTTTTCCTTGGTTGTTGCTTAACTTAAATACCAAGTGAAAACAAGATTGGAGGGGTTTTACCATGGTGAAAAATGAAGGGGCAAATTTGCATTTTTTTCATGAAGTTTTGAATCAATGGTGTGTGATGAAGCAAGGACACCAGCCGCTGCTAGGGCTAGGCCATAGTTGGAAAAAATGATAGCTGCTTTTGTATCTGCTAGCACAGAATGGAGAGAGGTATTGTGCTGTGGCCTTTTTTGTCTTTCTTGTTTTTGGTAAGAATTTTCAAAATGGAGCAAAGAGGTACATTGGGTGTTTGGCTTGTTTGGGAAATGTTTGGTGAGCTCCAAGACCAACATCATGTGCATGGCTTGAGGAATGTATCAGATTGCATGATTAAAATGAAAATATGTCAAAATGTCTTGTACCACATGTATTGAAAATATGTTCAAACCACCAACTTTGAGCATTGATAACTTGATGCACAAAACTCCATTTGCTTAGATCTTGTGCTTAAATGAAAGAGGGCATGGAGTAGAACAAATTTCATGTTGGTGGAAGTTCCATTTGATCATTGGAAGGACATGAAATTTGAGGTTGAAAAGCATGCCAAGCAAGCTGCCTACAAATAACTTAGAAAAAAAAATTCTAAGTATGGATTTTGCCTTATTTTTCCTCAACTTTGCACATCCATAACTTGAGCTTCCCGAATCATATTGAGGACTTCTTGGAATTTTTGGAAAGCTTGTAACATGATCTACAACTTTGATTTGGGACAAAGTTTCATTTGACATCAAGAAAGTGATGAAAATTGGCTTGCAAAGTGAGTGCAAAAATCTGTCCAACTTGCCAACTTTGAAGTCATTAAAAATCTCCAACTTTGATTGATCATAACTTGAGCTCCAAGTGTCATACGATTATGAATTGGTACTCAAAAGAAAGATTGAAATACAAGGAACAATTTTGATGTTTGAGCCAAGTCCATTTGAAACATTGATCATGAATAAAAATGGCCTTGAAGATGGCTACTTCAACCATAAAACTTTCCATAAATAGAAAGTTCTAAGACCCTAATTTTCTTAAAATGACAACTTTCAACAATTCTTGATTTTTTCATGATTCCCTTGACTTTTCTTGATCAAATTCCATCCATTGGTCATATTGAACTTAAAGAACATGATATTGACCTCAAAAAGTCATGAGTTGACTTTTTCACTGCACAGTTGACTTTTTCTCCAAATTTTCTGATTTTCAATTGAAACTCTTCTGATTAAAATTGATGATCAATATCCCATCCCCAAACACCTTAGGACATATAGAAGACCATGGAAACAAGTCTTACTCCCAAAAACAAATTTATCCTGATTAAAATTGAAACCCTAATTTCTCCCTTTTTGCCTAAGCATTGTGCAGATGAACTGAGTGGCCATTCCCACTCCACAATGACCTCTGAGGTACTCAACAAGCCTCTACCTCATGATTATACCAATGATAAATATTCATGGACCCCTTGACAACCTTTTGATGGTTCTTTGATAATGTTGTGGCACACCCCCCTCTAGGAGCTCAGATATCTTCATGATGATGACAACCACATAACAACCTCTACTAATACCTCTGCTTGAGCTTGTGGTCAATAAGGCTCTCCTCTTGGATATGACACATACAAACACTGGATCCCCTATAAGAAACTAGGATATGCAAATGCAAGATGCTAAAATGCAATGAAATATAAGTCAAAGATTAAGAAAAGGGGTTGGTCAAATTTTAGGGTACACTAAACACTCAAAATTTTGGGGTATAACGTAGAAGTGAATACGTCGCATATCACCCCCAGACAGGATGTACACTAAACACTCTACACAAGTAAGGAGAAACCCCTCACTCGTCATTTCCCATGTGCTTAAGGCTCGTGGCGCACAATACTCATCTTATTTATTAATTGTTTTGATTATTGCTTTGAGAAAGAAGGAAGAGACGCATACAAGGTCTAAGGGAAACTGAATCCTACATATTATCATAAAATGTGGCCTTAAGGTCAGGATTAGGAGGAAAGTCCACCTAATGTTGTCATACTTGGATTGAGAGCCTAACATCTCTCTTACCTCCAACTTAATCAGAAATTAAGTGGAGCTATAAATCCTAAGGGATCATGTGAATACAAGGTAGTCAACAGGTAAACACGAAACATCACAATCACAAACAACATCAAGTATCGAAACTCGAGTAAATATTCAAGAACAAAGCCATATCATTCGTCAAAGCAAATATATACAAGTATCATCAAAGAAATATTCACAAACGCACTCAAGAATTAATCGAAACTAAAATCAAAATTAAGAATAAAATTAGTTCAAAAGAAAATTCAAATCAAAATCAAAAACAAAGTTTATTTAAGTTAATCCTAAATTAATTCAAAAATTAAAAACTAAATGTTCATCTCTCAACAACCTCTCGTTGCACCACCGTTCCTCAATGTTCATCTTTTCCTTCTTGCACAACTTCCTTTATGACGAGGCACCTCCATGAAACAAATGCTCTCATGACCTCATCCATGTTCAATCTTCTTTCTTCCTTCTCATACGTTCCACATTGTGCACCCGCGTCGGCGCACCCTATGGTGGCGAACACGGTGGCTTCACGTCTAGAATCACCAAATCAAAACATCATGGTGCTCCCTAATACCTGCTCAATCCTCCTGAATCTACCAAAATCAGCAGGAACCCTAAATTTTAAACTGAAATCAAACACTAAAGATAATCATCCAATACCTAAACTTAAGGCTTCAGCTCAACATAGTTTTAGTTTCAACAGGTATGAAGAACATGAAAAAGATGAAAGGAAAGAGGGAGCTCGACTTTTCACTAACCTACAGAACAGAGAATCGTTCCGATGAAAAGGTAATAACCAGTTTCCTTAATCTTTCCTTCCTCTTCTTCTCCTACACGATTCTTTGTTTGCTTTGTTTACTTTATGAATGATGGTGGTGGATTCGTATTGTTGCAGTTGTACGGATTGTTGCAGAAGGCTGATGCAGTAGGTGCAGATGTGAGGAGTTTTTACGCAGCAAAATGAAAAAAGACCCCCTTTTACTTCTGTTGCAGTCTGCGTTTTATCAGCATTTTGGGAGGGGTAGGATTGGTTTTTTGAATGGAATTCTGTTAGAAATTGTTAGGAGAATTTGTTGTGTGGTACGAATCGTTTTTGTCCTATTGTTTTGTGTAGGTATTGGGAAAACTTGAGGTGGGACCAGCTTGATTGTGTGTTGCAGGTTGCTTTTTGGTTGTAAGACTTAGGAGCTTTGATGATGAGATGAATTTGTAAGGTGGAAGATGGGGCTAGATGAAAGACTTGGCATGTAATACCAGCTTGTACTAGTGTTAGATGTATTATTTGCAATGTGCCTTTATTTTACTGCTATATGTATTCTTGCTATGAGATTTTCCTCTTTCTGTCATTACATATTGCCGTTATGAAATTATGTTTTATTCATCTATGTTGAATTTTAGATGCGTTTTGTGTCCATGTAACAACAACTTGATGTGGGTCCCGTAGCCTGCACTTTTATTTTCTTTCAATTTCACTACCATGTAATTTTCTCATTTTTCCTGACTTGGCATAACCATCATTAATGAATTTGACACTAAATTTATATGCCCTGCAACACAATGGGTTGCTTTCACTTTCTTGCTAGCCACTAAATTTGCACAAGCAAGAATAATAGTTAGTATTGTGTCCGCCTTGCCCTTTTGTCCACTTTGTGTGAAACTGGACATTAATGAATTCCATGAAGCTACATCTCTCTTAAGTTTCCCATCTTTCTCAATGCCTTTTTAAAAAAAAAACAAAGCTTGATGCTCAGCACCACTCTGCATATCTTGTGATCATTATGTTCCATGTAAAAACGTTGGGTGGTGATTTAAACTCCTGCATTATTCCTTTATTTTTTGAACTTGTGAATATATTGTGATGATAACCACTATTCCAAGTAACATTTCCCTCCTTTGAACCTTTGAATTCTTCTTGAAATTGAATTTAACTTGAATGAAACTCATTCCACATCACCCTTGAGTCCACCTTAAAATTGAACTTGCAATTATTGTAGACATGATGCCTTGAATCACACATAATGAACTTGCTTTTATCTTTCACCATTTCATCACTCATAACCAAATGACGTGTAATGCACCCAGGAAAGAACACGAGACTTGGCCATGAATGAAGATTTTCTGATCATGAACTTGTTATGACACATGTACCTCCTTTAACTTCTACCTCTTGGAAATGTCTTGAATCCAAACCCTAAATGGAGAATTACATAAGACTTTCTCAAAAACCTGTATCACAAGTCTTGATAAGACTTGAATGGACTAGATGCACCAATGAATAATCTTTACAAGCGAATTTCTTGAAGACCACTTAATCAAGGAAATAAACCCTGACCAAGTAATAGAAGCATAAGAATATAATGTTCTTGGTGAATCCCTAGCTCCCTGGTTTTTGTATCCACTTGAATATAAGCTTGCCAACCAACCTAAATCAAAGAAAATATGAAACCCTAGGCTCTTGACACCTGGCAACTCTTGAAGAGAATAAACTTGATACTTGATGATCTTTCAGAGAGACTCATGATCCCATGTCTTAAAAGACCCATGCAACGCATGATTATGAAGTATGACCTAGTGAGGATGCAGATGAATGCGAAACATAAGCCAGAAAAATTTAGAAAAAAAAGAGGGCAAATTTTGGGGTGCTACAATAGGCATGGTATAAACCAAGGCGATACATATTTAGACATCATTCCCCACAGGACAGAACACGGCTTGCTCTAAGACCAAGCATCAACCAGAATGCACAATTAGAACTCCCTTTGCATACTTCTAGCAACCGCGCAGTGTTGAACAAAGCCAATTGGATGTTCTTATTTATCCTTCAAGAGAAGGAACTATTGATGTTACCCACAGTCAAGAAGTATCCACTGAAAAGTGCCCTGTGGAATCTAATATCACGGATTCGGGCTTATTACAAGTTGGTTCAATAAATCCTCCAATTCCGACATAATAAGCAATGAGCAACTTGCCCCCTCATGGATCTTTCAGCCTAACTACTCGAACCAGTTCAGCGGAAGTCACAACCATACCGCCTTAATTTCTCACGGTTTAAAGGAGCAATCTTTTCTTAAGCAAATATTCGAGACCTACAAAGGAAATCATGACAAGAAGATTAAACTGTCATCAAAACATTCAGAATATAGTTCATAACAACTTGTTTTCGAAGAATATTCTATAAACACAATCAAGGCAAACATAGAAACAATTCCATGGCATTGCTTACAGGCTCAAACAAAAATCAAACTCTTTCCTAAACACAAGCAACATGTTGGGATGAAATTGGAAAATCTTGAATCTCTTTTAATCACAAAACAGGGCAAGAATTAACATTCATAATGGCCATGTTTTCATTATCTTCTTGCCAAAACAAGAACAAACAAATTCATTTTGCACATTGAATTCTACATCACAAGAATTATCTCATTATAGCTTATAAGAAAACCCTGCTTTCATTCACAAGGGGGACGCGGAAAAAGAGAAGAACATAACATCACAAAAAAAACATATACACACTCATGACTTAGAAAACATGCATAAATAAGAACAGCACACAACAACATTAGATTGGATAGGACCAAACGATAGAAGCATACTCGAAAGTTGCAGTCGAACCACAACGCCACACCGGTTTCTGCAAAGGTACGCGTTTCTTCTAATTTAACTTGCGAAGTTTTTTGAGTTCGTATTTGCTTCAATTTTGCGTTTTCGACTCGAACTCGCGTTGAATCTGATAGAAAGAGGCTTCGTGTCGCTACTCGAGAGTGAAGCGAGATAACAATGAAGTGACAAACCAATTTGGAGGGAACCTGGTAACTAGAGGTTGACACGTTGGATGCGAGGTATTGACAACGTGGTGGTTTCTTTCTTTTGCCGGTGAAATGATGATAAATCAAAAGGGGAAGAGAGAGTGGACGGGAGAGAGAAGAGGCTCGTGTCTGTTTTTTTTCCACGTATTTGGTTTTTAAATGTTGCTTTTTCTTTGAGAAACACTAGGCGGACCAGAGTGCACCCGACCCAATTTATTTTTTGCTCGTTTTTTTTTTCATTTTTGTTGAGAGGTTTCATTGGACCTTTTGGATAGGACCCCCACCTTTTCAAGAGGGAACCATTTATTTTTTTTTCTAACTTGTTTTTTTATAAATTTGTTAGTTCCATGATTCTATGATTGTCAATGGTTCTATGATTGGCTAAATTTTGGTAAAACATGATTCTGCACTGATGTTAAGCAAGATGTTATAACATCTTCATCTACTGTCAAGACAGAACTGCTGTCATGTGTTTTAATCAAGATGTCAAGACAAATGTCATGACATCTTTGTCTGGTACAGCAGGAGCTGCTATTTTATATCTCTTGACAGAGGTGTTTTGGTTTGATGAGATCCTGTTGGATATACCTCATCAGTGTGTGCAGATCAAAGATTTTTATTTGGAACAAAGTGCAGATTTAATTGGTGTTCATAAAGACTCTTTAGGAAACTATAATATATTTGTTTCTACTGTTATGAAGAAGATTCAACAGAAGAATGAGAGTTTGTAGATGTTCTTGATTGGCTGCATTTTATGGTAAAACATTGTTGTGTGTAGATGTCTTGACTGATGTCATGACATACTTGTGTAGTGTACTGTTGGGTAAGTTTGGTTAGCTAGAACAACGTGTATTGGATGTCATGCTGAATGTTATAACATCAGGTAGCTGCCAGCTAGGGCGCGTGTTTGTTTTTCTGTTATGGTTCCTGAGTTATCTCAGGCTAGATTTCAGGAAACCTGCTAGGGTTTCTTAGTTATCTCAAGCGAGACTCTAGGCAGTGTTGAGCATAACATGAAACACATATGACCTATTTGATAGCACCATGAATTATGGAGATTGGATTAACTTGGTTAAACCTAATTTCTGTTGCAACTTATGAACATTGAAATCTTCTCTCCCTGCTGTTACTTTTGATCAGCCCAAGCTCAGATTGCATTACTATTTAAGGAGGCGCAGAAGCAAGGAAAATTAAGCGCTCACAACAAGAAAAACTTGAGTGTAAAATAAGGGTTTAGGGTTTTGAGAGTCTTTTGTGTGTGACTTTGTAAGTTACCCTTTGTATCTTTGGATGCATCGTGCTAGACATGTTTTGGTTGTTAATTGTTAATTGTTAATTTTTCACTCAAAGCTTGTAAGCAAGAGTCTATTATTCTTGATTGAAGTTGTTAAGCAAAATCAAGTATTGTGACTTTGAAGAGTGTCTTCTAAAGTCTCTTTATTGTGCTAAATTGATATCACTGTTGTGATTGAGGGGGAGTGAGAGGTGTTTCTTGTCTAGTGGGTTCTAGGCAGAAATTACATTGGGTAGAGATTAAGTGAGGAGTTGTAAACTGGAAGTTTAGCTCTGAATTAATTCTGCTAATAGTGGATTTCCTTCCTGCCTTGGTAGCCCCCAGATGTAGGTGATGTTGCAACGAACTGGGTAAATAATTCCCTGTGTTCTTTACTGCTTTCGTTACCTGTTTACTGCTAAGTTTAATAATCTGTTCAGAAGCGGATGTCATAACATTTGATATAACATGAACTGTCAGTTACTTATCTTTCTGCATTTAACATTCTGCTTAATTTAAATGGTTAGATAAATTGTTCAGATGTTACCGTAGATGTCACGACACTGCTAATTTTTAAAGTGAATTAAAATGCACATGTTTTGTCCTTGTTCTGTTTTAGCAGAGATCAATGTTTTTAGCACCTCTTAGGACATCTGAGATCTGCATACCAGAATTTCAAAATTTAATTAATTTGATTGTTTTTATTTTATTTTGTGGTAAGGTCTTGTTTTTAGCATCTCTTGTGTTTTTTTTATATTAAATCAACTTGATATAATGTTATTCGTAATTTAAATTTTTGATATTAATTTGATGTATTTTATTCTGTGGTGAATTTTGATATTAGATTTAGTATTAATTTAATAGATTGTTATTTGCAGTATCTCTTTGAGCACATTAATTTAACATGCTTTATTTGTGGTGTGGGGTTTACACCTAATTCAATTAGTGATCATTATCATAGTTCAACTTATTTTGATCTAAGGTCGCTTTTTTTTAGGTTTGAGAATAGTGTTTAGCATGGTTAATACGTTATAAGTTCTTGTTTTAAATTTAATGCATCACTTAATGTTTGTGCTTAGTTGCCTATTTGTTTGCTCTGGTTCTTGAATCTTCATGTTTTTAATTGCTTAAGTATGCATCCAAGGGAAGAACTTGTGTGTGACTTTATAAGTTATACGCATTGCATTATTCATCTGCATCAATCCTCATCCGCTTGATCTCTAACTCCCTTCAAGTTGATCAGCTTAGGATACACCCTTATATATTCAGGGTATATTTTTGTAGAATTCCAACTCATAGACAACTTATGAATTAAGTTCCTTCTATCCTACAAGATAATTAGACACTAATCATCTATATAGTCGAGATATAATTCTCCTACCCCATAACATAGTTGAGAAAGATGTAGAATCTTTTCCGCTTGAGAGAGGTATGTGGCATACTCGTCGATTATATATATCCGAGTTTGAGCCCTTCTCTCATTGCAATGCAAAGACCATCTTCCACATGTTTGTGGTGGTTTAAATTGAGTATTCTCCTTAAGATGACAACTTGTCTCTTCTCCTAAAATCTATCAACAAACTTATCCCCTTTGGAACCTTGACCACAATCAAGAGTTCCTCATCCCTTTAGGGGAACTACGAATGCTCTGATTCCATTCCCATCAGAGTACGTAGGCACAAGATGTGATTTCTTGGTGAGCATGCTTAGAAATAAACCCCCTAGGTCACCTTTAGCAAACAACAATAACACAATAAAACAAGAGGTTCTTGTAGAGTACTACAAATGCTTAGGATGCTAGCACCTTCCCTAGGTATAACCAACCCCCGAACTTTAGACTCTCTAACTTTGCATTGCATTGCATACTCATGGGTTATTCGATCTTTTTCCCTTCTCTTGGATAAATTAAAGACTAGTGGTGAATAATGATTTGCGATTCAAGTTAATCAGTAGCTTGATATCCAATTCTCACCGCTACAACATATTTTTACTTTACTTAAATTCGATAAGCGTCAGACGCTGCTCGTTACTTGTGCCCGTTGTATGGGTTGTTTAAGTGAACGATTTCATTAGGTTTTAGGGTTTGCTCGAAAAATTGGTGTTCGACAGTGAGGGGAACTGGTCGAAAGGCCTGGTTCGTTTATGGGCATGGGAGCGGAGCTCAGGCCGCGTTTGTGGCATGAGTTCGTAGTGTGAGCTTTCCATCACGAGTTGGGTGTTCTACCTTTCGTGGTACGTCGGCGAAGAAGGGCTCATTCGAGGGACCGTTGTCAGGTAGGGGGTTTGCTTGTTCTAGTGTAAAAGCCCTCCTTGAATCGTTTTAGTATGCAACGCTTGTATCGGAGTGCGCACTTCTAGTCGGTACATTATGCTCGTCGTTTCGACGTAGCATGCAATGGTTGTGGCTTTAGTTATAATTTTGTTTAAAATTTTCAGCATTCCATGGTCAAGCGAGGTCATCCCTGTTGAGATGTTCTAAGTAGTAGAACCCATTATTTATTTATTTTTCCCGAACACGATAGGGCCCTTCCCAGTTTGCAGCGAGTTTTCCTTCACGAGAATCTTTGTGATTTCTCCTTAGGACGAGATTGCCCACTTGGATGTCTCGTCGTATGACTTTGTCGTTGTGCCTAATTGTGATTTTTTGTTTTAGTGAGGCCTCGCGGAGGACAACTCCTGATATGACCTCTTCGAAGAGATCAAGCTCCTCCCTTAGTGCCTCTCTGTTGTTCTCCTCGTCCAAGGGAGTTTCAGTATGCCCGAAGGGTACATGTATTTCAATAGGGATTACTGCCTCAGTTCTGTATGCTAAACGGGAGGGGGTTTCCCCCGTCGAAGAGTGAGGCGTAGTACGGTAGGCCCAGAGCATGTTGTGCAACTCCTCGACCCATTTTTCTTGGTTTCGTCTAGTCTCCGTTTGAAATCTCATAGGATTACCCTGCTGGCTACCTCGGCTTGCCCGTTCGTATGCGGGTGCTCAACGGACGCGAAGTGTTGTTTGGTTCCCATATGGGCGACGAAATCTTGGAATTTTTTGTCTGTGAACTATGTCCCGTTGTTGGTGACAATTTCATGGGGGATGCCAAAGCGAACAAGGATGTTTCACTTGTAGAAGCGGAGTATATTGTGGGCCATTGTTTTGGCCAGAGCCTCTGCTTCTATCCACTTTATAAAGTAATCCACATATACTATCAAGTATTTATTCTGATTTAACCCTATGACAAATGGTCATAGGATGTCTAGACCCCACCTTGCGAAGGGCCATAGGGAGGACGTTGCTTTGAGCTCATTGGGCAGTGCCAAATGCATAATCCTGTGACGTTGGCATTTGTCACATCTTTTACGTGCTCCTTTGTGTCGTGTTGCATGGTCGGTCAGTAATATCCTGCTCGTAGGGCCTTCCTAGTGAGGGATCTTCCTCTGAGGTGTTAGGAGTTAATCCCTTCGTGGATCTCGCGCAGGACGTGCGCGACCATTTCCTCCTCAACGCATTTGTGGAGAAGAATAGAGAACCCTCGCTTGTAGAGATTATTTTCGACCAGGACATAGGAACAGGCTCTGCGTCTGATCATGCTGGCTTCCTTTGGGTCAGACGGTAGTTCGTCTTTGTCGAGTTAGTTGTAGACCGAGGTCATCCAACAGTTGATGTCGCCAATGACGTGCATGTTAAAAATCGTGGGAGCTTTCACGATGCTAGGTCGAGGAAGTACTTCCTGGATGACAGATTTATTTCCTCCCTTTTTCTTCGTGCTTGCCAACTTTGACAGGACATCTTCCCGGACATTGTGTTCACGGAGAACGTGCTTTACCTCCACCGATGCGAACTTTGTCATTTTTTCCTTGACCAAGGTTAAGTGCTCGGATAGGTTTTTGTTCTTGGCCTTATACTCTCCCTGTACCTGGAGGGCCATGAGTTGAAAATCTATCCAGATTACGACTTCCTCGGCTCCCAGTTATTTGGCGAGGCGTAGACCTGTGAGGAAGGCCCCATACTCTTCCTTATTGTTGGAGGTGGGGAAAGATAGGGTAAGTAAGACCTCGACGAGGATCCCTTCCTCATTTTCCAAGATGATGTCTGCTCCGCTCCCTGCTGAGCTGGACATCCTGTCGATGAAGATTGTCCACATGCGAGCTCCGCAATCTAGGGAGCTGAGCAAGGTCATCTCCGTCACGAAGTCGGCCAGCGCCTGAGCTTTGAGGGCTTTCTTACTTTCGTATTGGATGTCGAACTCGGACAACTCCACTGACCATTTGAGCATTCTGCCAGCCATGTCTGGGCGGCCTAACAGTTGCCTGACGGGCTGATCCATGCGCATCACGATTGTGTGGGCTAGAAAGTAGTGCCTCAGCCTCCTCGCAACATTGATGAGGGTCAAGGCTACTTTCTCGATCTGTTGTCACCTGAGTTCTGGTCCTTGTAGTGCTTTGCTCATGAAGTATATGGGATTCTGCCCTCAGGTGTTTCATGAATGAGGGTGGCGCTGACGACCTCGGTTGCGACAACGAGATAGAGATAAAAGGTCTCCCTGCTATCTGGCCGGGAGAGGACCGATGGTTCCAATAGCGCTTATTTTAGGAGGAGGAGGGATTTTTCGCATTCCTCCGTCCACTCAAAAGTTGCCTCTTTGCAGAGGAGTTTGAAAATGGGGAAAGCGTACTGAGCAAATTTGGCCATGAATCGGGATAGAGATGTGAGCATCCCATTGAGGGATCAGATCGATTTCTTCTAATTCAGCATGGGGAATTTGGAGAAGACCCTGCATTTTTCGGGGTTGGCTTTGATTCCTCGTTCTGTTAGGTAGAAACCGAAGAAGTTTCCTACCCGTACCCCGAACATGCACTTTTCAGGGTTGAAGCGCATCTTGTACTTCCTGGCCTGCTCGAAGACTTTCTTCAGATGGAGTGTGTGATTGGATTCCTCGTGGGATTTCACGATCATGTCGTCTATATAAACTTTGAGCATATCCCCGATTTTTCCTCAAAAGACTTTGTTCATCATTCTTTGGTAGGTAGCGGTAGCGTTTTTCATGCCAAAGGGAATTACGTTATAGTAATAGTTGCTCGATTCGGTCATGAAACATGTGTACCTTTTATCGCTTTTGTCCATGGGTATTTGGGAAGGGGATAAGCGTCTTTAGGACAAGTCCTATTAAGATCGATATAGTCAATGCACATTCGCCATTTTCCATTTGATTTCTTTTCAAGAACAATATTGGATAGCCAAGTAGTGTACTTGGCCTCCGAGAAAAAATTTGCCTATAGGAGGTCTTTTATAGCTTGTTCGGCAACCTATATTTTTTCCGGAGACGACTTTCGCCTATGTTGAGCTACTGCCCTAATGGCGGGGTCGATGGTGAGCTGGTGGCAGGCAACCACAGGATTTAGCCCGGGCATCTCTGAGGCGCTCCATATGAATATATTTGCATTCTCGCAGGGACAGGCTTTGAGCTGCTTCCTCGCTAGGTCGGGGAGGTCAGTCTCAATCTTCACTCCTTTCTCGGGGTCTTCGCCGAGCAGGACTAGTTCGAATTCACCATCCGGGATTAGACGCATCAGATGGGCGGTATGGCTGTTGCTAGATGATGTGGAAGGGCTGCTCGAGCTTGGCTGGATCTCCTTCCCATTTCGCTTCTGTTCCTTCAAGTAACGACTGTTGAGGTCGATGGAGTCGACGGGGGGCAACACTTTGCCTCTTCAGAGATGTACGGTAGAGTAGGCTTGCTGGGAGTCTTTGGCCAGATGGTGATTGTGTTCAGCTCTTTTAAGGCTCCTCGAAGCACCTTCTCGCTACTTCAATGTCCCCGTGCAGGGTGGCCACGAGACCCTTGGAAGTGTAGTACTTCATTTTCAGGTGCACAGTTGATGGCACGGCTACTAGTTCGGCCAAAGTTAGTCGTCCGAAGATGAATTGGTAGAGGGATGGGCAATCAATGACCAAGAACTGAACTTTGATGGACACAGTTGTTTCTACTACCCCGAAAGTGACGATCACTTCCACGTACCCCCACGGCTTTGTGACTGACCCGTTAAATCCCTATAAATCAGATCCTAGTAGAGCGTCAGGTGGGTTTCTTCCAGCTGAAGGATGGAGAATAATTGGGAATACATGATGTCAACCGAGCTTCCTTGGTCGACCAGAATGCGCCGAACGTCAAAGTTGGTCATTTGCACCCTGATGAACAGAGGGATGCTGGAGTTAGGATCCCCTCTGAGGAGTTCTTCGCAGTGGAAGGTGATGGGGACCGACTCTCCCCAGAGCTTATCAAGTGTAGAACTCCAGCTCGAGCTTGTGGTGATGAGATGCTCGAACTTCCTCTTGACGGATCCCATGGTCACCTTGTTGAATCCCCCTCCCGAGATGACCATGGATGAGGGGAAGGTTTCCCATGGGCTATGTGTAGCAAAATAAGGAGGGATGTTGAGCCCCTCGGGGATGTAGAAGTCTTCCAGCCGCAAGATGCTCATTATGACTTGAAGACTAGTCTCCTCTGAGGAAGGCACCTCCTCTTCAACCTTCTTTGACTCCTAGGCGTCCTGCCAAGGAGCATCCTTCTTCTTGGCGAATTATTTCAGGTGCCCGTCCCTTATTAAGATCTTGATTTCATCCTTCAGATGGATGCAGTCACCAGTCATATGGTTGTGGCTCTTGTGGAACCGATAATACTTCGCCTTATTTGTATTTGGCGTGGCCGATATCTGTTTCAAGAAGCGGACCCCTGCTTGGAGGAATTACGAGTTTGCACACTCTGAGAGAATCTTCTCGCGAGAGACGGTCAGCGGAGTGTAATCGTGGAACATGCTAGACGACCCTCTATGATCCCGAGATTCCCGCGGGCGGTAATCCTGTCTTCTCTCGGCTCCCCGATGAGATATCGAGGCTTCATCGTGCTTCGAGGACCTAGCATTCTCCTGGTGCCTAGAGTCCCAGGCGGTGTTGGTTGCTTCCCTCTCTTCATACTGGATGTATTCATGCGCCTTGATGAGGAGGGCATCCAGTGTTACGGGAATTTTGATGCCAACAACCTTGGGCAAATTCAGCGTGGGGACGGAGCTTGCATTCGAGCAAGTACTTCTTCATATCGTTGGTTGTGGAGACCTGGAAGGCTTCTTTTTTGAACCTTTCAATATAAGCTCGAAGAGGTTCTTCTTTTCCTTGAATGATGGTCTCAAGGGAGGCTTCTGTCTTTGGGTGGCGAAGGTTGTGAAAGTCCTAGAGAACATCCTCCCCAGTTGTCTCCAAGATGTGATGGACTCGAAGGGAAGGCTTTTGTACCCTGACATGGCTCCCTTCCTCAGCATGGTATGGAACAATCTACATTTTACGGCGCCTCTAACACTGTGGTAATCGAGCAAGGCATCAATGTTCTCGATGTTCCCTTTAGGATATGTAGTTCCATCGTATGTGCCAAAGGGTGGGGGTTTCTCCAGCCCTCTGCGTAGGCGCATGGCCATAATTTCTTGGGACAACAGGCCGCGAGGCTCATCTTTGCTGCTGCTGCTAAATTGCAAATGAGAGCGGGTACTTCATACGGGGAGAGGACTGCGATCTCTGCGGGGAGATAGACTCCGTGCTCAGCCCTTAGATCTGGGAGGAGGCGAATGATGATGCTCTGTCCGGAGATCCCTTCTGGTTCTCTTTGCCTCTAGGGAGTGCTGGCTCCGGGGAGAGGTATGGTTACAATTTCTCATAGCCAGAGAAGTTGGCTCTGCTTGTGCCCGATGATCTCTTCCTCGTCTGGGAGAATGGCTCCGAGATCTTCGGAGTTCTCTCCTTGGTGGAGGAGATATTGGTCGGCGTGACTCTTATAAGGCTCCAATTCTTGCTTTTTGATGGAGGATCAGAAGATTTATTTTGTTGAGGACCTCAAGTAGGATTGTCATGGTTGGGTCGGCGTTGGGCGGAACTGGGACGGTCTAATGATCTTCGGAGGACTGGGCCCCAATATTGTCAGTGTGATCGAAGGAAGGAGACGCGGTGGCTCCATCTCAGCTAAAAAACGTCGCTCCTAAGAAAAGGGGTTGCTTCGCCAGCGTTTGTCTTGCTAATGGGGAGGACGGCGTTGCGAGCTTTATGGACATTGTCATGGCTGGCCATGATCAGAATCTTGAAAGAACTACATTGGTCTTGAATTTACGAGGAAAGAAAGACGGAGAGAACAGAGTTTCCCACAAACGACACCACTGATCTTAACAGATGATCAGAACCTGAATTGGGTCAGAGACTTTGTCTGTGATGCTAGGTTGCAAAAATGAGGAGGAGGTGTACCTGCAAGGCACTCTGATGCTAAAGTAAGGATCGGGAGAAGAGAAGGAAAGTACAAAGAGAGTATGTCTTAGGGTGATTTAGAATACTTGACCTTCTCAAGTGAGAGGGTTTTTATAATGCCCGCAACGGTTGGCCATTGGTCCCTATTTTTGGGGGGAGATATTCACTTCCAAAGAATAGGTAACTGCTAGAAACTAGTCGTTGAGACGGATAAAGGTGCTCGAAATTAGTTGTTGCCATGGGCATGGGCATGGTTGTGGGCACATGCGTCGTGACTGTTTCTGGATGGTGGAACCGTGCGTGACGGGAAGGAATGTGACGAGGGGAAGCCGACCAGCCTTCCTCGACAGAGGGGCAGAGGAGAGAAGACTTTCATTTGCCCTTAACTAGAAGGGCTAAGGCTATTGGGCCGTTCTAAGCGCATAAGTGGATTGGGCCATGCCTAGCCATTGGGCCATTCTGGAACAAGCATAAACCTCCCAGGTTTTCCTCACTATCTCCTCACCTCTACCATCTTTAGACCAAACATTCTCGAACCTGAAAAATGTGCCTTCTCTTCCTATCCTTTTTTTCCCCGAATCAACCTCTAAGTCAATACGGATGGCAACATGATCTGAACCGAACATGGGAATATGAAGAACCTTAATGGGAGATAATTTGGATATGAAATATGATGTTTCAAGACCTATGTCCAATCTATATTGGATGTTGTCCGCTTCAGCTTTACCATAGGGAAAAGTAAATTAGTATCCCTCAAACCCGAGGTCATGAAGATCACTAAGTTCCAAAGTTTGTCTGGCCCATTGTAACTGGCGAGAAGATCTATTGCTCCTTCCACTTTTCTAATTCTTGAAAAAGATGTCATTAGCTATAAAATTTCATCCTAATTTAACGTCCTTTAACAAAAGTTGATTAATTCCATCCACAATCTAACGTCCTTTCACAAAATCCAATTAACGTCCTTGCATAAAATTTGACTGAGATTCAAATATAATGTCACTAATTACAAGCTTAAATATGTTATCCAATACTTTATACATACAACCCACTAAAGAAATTGACTGAAAATCAGATAACTTTTATGGATTCTCAATTTTAGGAATTAGAGTAGAAAAGTGAAAAGCATTTCACCAACCTTCCATGCAATTGAAATTCCATAAGAAAACACATAAATCACCTTTCAATTCATTCCAGAAATCTTTAATAATTCCAAAATTAACATTGTCAAGGCTAATTCTCTTAAAATCATCACAATCCAAAATAGCCTTCTTCACATATTCTTCACTAAAAGGTTTTACTTGCAATTTGTCAAAATAATCCAAAAATAATTTTAAAATATTTTTTTTACTCCAGATTTAAAATCACCAAGTGTTTGAAAGTGATTCTCAAAATGATTAAAAAAACTCTTCTTGAATAACAGCCATCCCATTCACTTGAACATCATTAAGATTGATAGTAACAATGGAGTTATGCCTCCTCCTACTATACATGACACCATGAAAATTTCTCCTCATTCACCCCTCTAAATTTCCCTCATCCTCTTTAGAATATAGATCATTCAAATTATATTTTACCTCTTTCAATCTACCTTAAATATTACTATTATGCTTCAGATGCCACACTTTTAGACTTCCTTAACAATTATGCTACCACTACTAGCACAAGGTGTATAAATATTTGCCACAAATATCATATGAACATTACTTTTAAAGTTATTGCGTACAATCAAGAAATGGCCAATACTAATAGAGCAGACAACCTCTATAAGAGGTATCCCACTTAGTCAGAATATCACCCGAAGCACCTCGATATGGTCAAAAATAAAAATCTATTATCATACTCTTCGTTAGGGGTGTTTATAGGTACGAGTCAACTCGCAAACTCTTTCATCCAATTCAATCCAACTCTTATTTTTACTCAACCCAATCATATACGGGTCAAACCCGAACCAATCCATTCAAACTCATTAATATTTTATTCGGGTAACGAGTTTGAAATTTAAAATCTATGAACCCGCGGACCCAATCCATTAATATGTCACATTATTTTTATTTTATTATATTTATAAATTATCTAGCATCATTGGGCGCGCGCGCACATACACACACATATAGTTTTTATTAATTGTAAAAGCCTAAGTCTAAATCAAATTTAAGAGATCATTTATTTAAAAGGAGATATATTTTACATTTTAAATTATACTATATGTCATTTATATATTATTCTAACTTGATATGAATCGTTAAAGAGTTTTTAGGTATTAACGAATAAATTTTATTCAAATTAAATACTAAAAGGTTATGTTTTTTTTAAAATATTTTTGTAAAATAAATGTGTTAATTAAATTGATATTTTATTTAGAATTTAAAATTATGTTTAGTGGATGATCCACGAACCCAACCTAACCCAACTCATTGATGAGCGGGTTGGTTTGATTCAGGTTTAGTAAGTATTATTTGAACACTCAACCCAACCCAAAGAATATTGATTGAGTCGTATATTAAATTTAATCAAATTAGACCCAAACCAACCCACAAACACTCATACTCCTTACAACAAATTAGAATAAAAATAACTTATTTTTCTTCCAATTTAGTCTCTTGAATATAAATAATATTCGACTTATGAAAATAATATTCGACTCATTATATAAAATTAAATTCAACACCTACTTCTTTTAAGTTTGCATTTGGATAATTTTAGCCATAAATTGACTATATGAGGCTTTACTTTCCTTTGATGTACCATCCACCTCTCCAATAAAATTACTTAAAGATAAAAAAAGTTTGCTTTTCTAATGAATTAAAAATTAATTTTGCTCCACAAACAACCTCATCATTCAACCCCTTCGATTTCATACTTCTTCCTTCCTGCTCACACCTTATAAGCACCCACATCGGCAGGAATAATGCCTTTTTACTTAAAATCCGATATGGACTTAAAGTGTAACACCTGAAGCTGAAGAGGTTGGAGAGTGGTTACATGTAACACCCGAGGGTGAGAGAGTGATTATCGGTGAACGAGGCATGACAATGAGACACTCCTAGTAACTTCTAGGAAAAAACTAAATTCACATCGGAATGAGAGGGATCTTAAGGTTGTGCAAGGATGAAATGCATGGTTGAAAGAAGGCTTATAAGGATTAATTGGTATTACCTATACCAACAAGATGCATTTTCTTTTCAGTAACTTATTCCATAAGAAATCCACAGTTAAGCGTGCTTGACTTTGAGCAATTTTGGGATGAGTGACCTTCTGGAAAGTTTCTCGGAAATATGTAAGTGAGGATAAAAGCATGCTAAAAAGATCTGTGTTGATTTGTGGGGTCAGTCGATAATCTTGAAGGCAATCAGGGAACTTACAAATGATATCAGAGTCAAACCTCTCCTAGTACGATGTGGTTCTCAGATAAACAAAGTAGAAGTTGGTGGATATGTAACATCCGAGGCCAAAGAGGGTGGTGAGTGGTTACATTTGACACTCGAAGGTGAGGGGGTGGTTATCGGTGCACGAGGCATGACGCTATGGTTCATGGACGAACCAAAAAGAAGTTGGTAGGCATGTAACACCCAATACCAAAGAGGGCGGAGAATGGTTACATGTAACACCCGAGGGAGAGGGAGTGGTTATTGGTGCACGAGACATGACAATGAGACACTCCTAACAACTTCTAGGGAAAAACTGAATTCACATCGAAATGTGAGAGATCTGAAGGTTGTGCAAGGATGGACTGCATGGTTGAAGGAAGACTTATAAGGATTAATTGGTACTACTTATACCAACAAGATGCATCTTCTTTTTGATAGCTCGTTCCATAAGAACTCCACAGTTAAGCATGTTTGACTTAGAGCAATTTTGGGATGAGTGATCTTCTGGAAAGTTTCTCGGAAAGCCTGTAAGTGAGCATAAAACATGCTGAAAAGACCCGTGTTAATTTGTGGAGTCAGTCGGTAATCCTGAAAGTAGTTTGGGGTGTTACAATCAATCCACAACCTTATTACACCAAGATTTGTTCTTAGGTTCAACATGCAATCTTTATATCAATATATCAGAGTCCATGAGAGCATTACTATATTGTTTTACAATTACGGATCCATAACGGTGTGAGATTTCTAATAGAAATAGAGTGAGTGGATGATAGGTTTATTTCTAAAATTTTTGTGTGTTTTCGAATGATCACATGCTTTCGTTTTACAATAAAACATTTATCCAAGAAATGAGGGATGTTGGATTTGTATCATAATTGATTAGGATGCTGCCATAATCGATTATGACCTAACAAAATAGGAATTTTTGTTGTTCGATATGAATCATAATTGATTAGAAGGCTTCCATAATTTATTATTGAGTGAGTTCTCCCCATAATCAATTACATGTATGCCATAATCAATTAAAGGGAAATTATATATATATATATATATATATATATATATATATATATATATATATATATATATATATATATATATATATATATATATATATATATATATATATATATATATATATATCGATTATATTTTAGTTTTCAAATGCTTTACCCCAATTAAAATATTTTAAAATAAGTTTTAGAAAGCAGAAGAAGTTTGAAAAAATATTTGTGTGTGTGTGAGAGAGAGAGAGAGAGAAGACCTTAACACTTTGAAATCACACACTTAATTATATATTTTTTATCCTAAAATAAATAAATAAACACCAGATTATAGGATCACAAACGAGTTTTTAACACTGACACCATTTCTTAATGGTGTTATTTGACATTTGACATTTTTTCACCAATCACCATAAACTTATCGCTTTTTTATTATTTCAAATTTTTTAATTCATTTGATGGTATTTATGATTTTTGCTTTGTTCTCTTTATCATCGTCAAAACCTTTGACATATTTGTTCAGCACATAGAACTACAATAATCACACATATAAAGGAAATGTAGCATCAATAAAACATTGTTGTAAAGCTAGAAGCGTATCAACATCATGAACAACCTTGATTTAGTTGCCCATAAATGATCTTATGGACTTGATTCATACTTCAGCCTTTGCCAATGTTTCCCTTCAATATAACTCATGATAAAAGGTACCTAAATAACTTGTTTTCCATGCCTTCTAACCAATACATCAACATAAAATTTATTCTTCAAAACAATTAAACCTTGCAACATTAACCCACACCTTGAATGATCCAAACCACCCATTGTTCAAATCTCTATCCATTGTATCAATATATCTCTGACGTTACGATAACTCACAAACCAAACAGTTTGCCATTAATGTTTATCTTATGATCCAGAAAAATGTCAAGCAAAAAACTGCACGGTAAAAACCTGCTATAAATCCCTGTGTTAATATCCTCTAGTATGTTTGTAAAGTAGAAAGTATTACCCATACTTGATCAATTATAATCTATTAGAACTTCTCTAACCTTATTATTGTTGTCGTATTTATCATTATTATTGAGCCAATTATACCTCATATGTCTTATTTTCAAGTTTCCACTTAAGTCGCTTACAAAAATCCATTTTCTCTAGCGTTTCGCTCATGATCCATGTTCCAAACACTAAATTGTTGTCAGTTTAACCCTTGGCATAACCCGATCTGACTGTCCTAGCCATGCATTAGAATTGTCATATCCTCTCTCCCTATGATTCTCTCTTACTCGTAGGGTGTATTTGTTTCAAGGATTGGAATTACACTCCTGAAAATGTGATATTGGAAATGCAACAATCTCATGTTTGTTTCAAGTTTTTAAAAATTATTCTCGAGTAGGAACGGAGCCAGAAATTTTGAGTAGTGGGATCAATATAAATATAACATTTCATTTTCAAAAATATAAATATAAATTATAATTGTTCTTTACAATTTTTCATGTTCTGAAAATGTTGAATGATTTTTTCATTTTCAATATAACACAAATATCTCTCTCAATGTAAGCAACTAAACAATCATTTAACCAATCATCACTCATGCGATTTCGCATTCGATTCTTTATAATATTCATAACAGAGAAAGCTCTTTCATCTGATGCAGTTGTCACCGGTAATATCAGAGATAACTTTAAAAGCAAATATACTAAAGGGTATACAACATGTTTTTTGGTCTCTACGAGCTTGATAGAAAGATCACCAATCCCCTCTAATTCTGAAAATTCACATTCAAAGCATACATTTAAGAAATAGTTTTTAAACTGCCAATCTAATGCCAATAATTTATTTTATTTTATTATATTGATCATTTTATTTTAATATTTAAAGTTTTGTTTTATTTTTTTATTTTTATAGAAATACTTGTCAAGTTTAGAAAGTTGTTCTTTTTTTTCCCACATATTTATGTTAACATATTAGCACTGCATGCATGACCAAATCACAGCATGGAGATACACATAAGATCTCAGCGGTCCCCACACCTATCATCTCTCCCATTTTCATACAATACTTCCTGGCACATGAAAAAGAAGCAAAAATAATAGGACAAGAAAAGATACCCACGAGGTCCCCACCCTTTGACCATGCTCACCATCACTTTTGATTTAAAAAAAACATATTATATTGGAAGGAGATGAACTCATGTGCCATATTAAAATAATTCAAGTTGTTTCTCTTTTTTTTTTTCATGAACTATTGCACATAACACCATCACCTCTCAAACCATTAAACAAAAAAAAAAAACTTATGAACCTCTAGCTCCAATCTTCAACTTCTCCACCAACATAACAACACTGTCAAAACCTCCTCAAACTTCCATTAACTCCATAACTTCCATGAAAACACCTACAAAACCACTTTAAATCTCTCTTCTAAAACTCACAAACCATACTCTCAAAAAATTTTCTCAATCTATATCTCTCTTTTAATTTGAACAGAAAACAAAATGTAAAAAGAAAAAAGAGAAGAGTAAAAGGGTGCGTGAATCCTTATCTTCACTTCACATAACAACTCTAAGTCTGAACCTCTTCATCTCTTTGCACTTCTCTCCTTTCAAACTTTCATTCATAAAAGCCATCATTTACCTCCATAACATTCGCTTGCACAATCAGGCCACCATTTTCCAAAAAAACAAACAGCAACACCGTCTGCCACCTTCAGTTCCACTCACATCATCACCATCTTTCAAAACCATAAACATATATCAAAATGCAGGAAGACACACGCTTGGATAGAGAGTCACACGCACCACAACCAGCTCAGCTTCTTTAGAGTACCATTTTCGGCACTTCATTCACCTGTTGGAAATAAGATCTTTTGTGTTTAAGAAAAATGTGTGGGAATATTAGAGGCTTAAAGAGAAATTTGATAGGTAGAAGAATTATTTATGGAAGAGAGAATTTTGTATTTTTCTTGATGCAAAAGTGTAGAATTACATCTCTATTTATAGTACTCTAAGGAGAACTCTAGACACACTAATTCTAGAGAGTTCTCAATTCTAGGAATTCCAAGAGTATTCTAGAGAATATTACAACCCTAAGAAATATCTAGACACTCCAAACATTACAAGAGTTTTCTAGAAACATTAATTAAAATTACCTAAGTCCAAAATAACTAAGCCCAAAAATCCAAATAATATTTTTAGGCCCAAATCAAGTTTAATCTTCCAACATCCCCCCTTAAACTTGATTTGTGACTCCAAGCATACTCCTTAACTTTACGAACGTTTCCAATTTGAGTGGCTTGGTGAAAACGTCGGCAGCTTGATCTCGAGACATCACATACTTCAACTTCACATCCTTCTTCTCGATGCATTCTCTTATATAGTGGTAACGGGTGTCGATGTGTTTACTTCTTTCATGAAATACAAGATTCTTTGCCAAAGCAAGTGTTGATTTATTGTCAACACATATTTCCATAGGATCTTCTTGTGGCATTTTTAACTCTTTCAACAAGTTCCTTAGCCAAATTGCATGGCAAACACATGATGTAGCGGCAACATATTCAGCTTCACAAGTTGACAGTGTGACGATAGGTTGCTTCTTTGACATCCAAGTGAAAGCAGTATCTCCCATAAAGAACACAAAACCAGTAGTGCTCTTCCTATCGTCCAAGTCTCTACTCCAATCGCTATCACTATAGCCAACAATTTCATGATTGTTAGAAGAGTAATAGTGTAAGCCAAAGTTTGTTGTACCTTTGATATATCGAAGGACTCTCTTTGTCGCCTTGAAGTGAGTTGTTGTTGGAGCTTCAATGTAACGACTTACAACTCCTACAACATAGAGAATATCCGGACTTGTACTTGTCAAGTAACGTAGACTTCTAACCAAACTTTTGTAAAGAGTTGGATCCACAATCTCTCCATTTTCATGCTTACTCAACTTGCTGCCACATTCCATCGGGGTGCCACCCGAATTAGCATCATCCATCTTGAACTTCTTAAGGACTTCTTTTGCATAGCCTTCTTGGGTGATAAAAATTCTTTTGTCTTCTTGCTTTACTTCAATGCCAAGATAATATGCCATGAGCCCCATATCTGTCATCTCAAATTCATTTGACATGTCTTTCTTGAACTCTTCGAACATGCTTAGATTGTTCCCAGTGAAGATCAAGTCATCAACATATAAGCACACGATCAAAATATCTCCACTTTGCGCTTTAATATAGAGCGCATGCTCATATGGACACTTGATGAAATTCTTGTCTCGAAAGTACTTGTCGATTCGAATATTCCAAGCTCTCGGAGCTTGCTTGAGTCCGTACAACGCCTTTTTCAACTTGAGGACTTTTTCTTCTTTCCCTTTTACTTCATATCCCTGTGGTTGCTCGATATAAACTTCTTCTTTGAGAAAACCATTCAAGAAGGCCGACTTCACATCCATTTGATAGATCTTCCATTCATTTTGGGCTGCCAAAGAAATGATCAGTCTAATAGTTTCAAGACGAGCAACGGGGGAAAATACCTCATCATAGTCAATTCCTTGTCTTTGACTATAGCCTTTTGCCACCAGTCTTACTTTGTATCTCTCCACGTCTCCTTTTGCATTCTTCTTCGTCTTGTACACCCATCTTACTCCGATTGCTTTGTGTCCTCGTGGAAGTGTAGTAAGTTCCCACATATCATTCTTCGTGATTGACTTTATTTCTTTATCCATGGCGTCTCTCCACTTTACGTTTTCAACAGCTTCTTGATATCTTAGAGGCTCGCAATCACCAAAAAGACAAAAGAGGTTAATGTCATTTTGGTTTTCGGTTACCTCATTAAGCTCTTCAATGCTCCTTAATCGTGGTGTCCTCTCGCTTGTGCTTGTTTCATCCTACCTTGGTATCGGTGAGGCAGGTGGTGTAATATGTTCATCTATCATTGGTTGTTCCATTTCATCTTCTTCTTCTTCAAAATAAGGAAGAAAGTCATACCTGTCTTCTTGAACATTCCAACCCCAACAATCTTCTTCTTCGAACTCCACATCACGACTTATGACAATCTTTTCGCTATTTGGGTTATAGAGCTTGTACCCTTTGGAGCTTGAGTCGTAACCCACGAATACATACTTCTCACTTTTATCATCGAGCTTTGTTCTCCTTTCATCTAGAACGTGGGTATATGCAATGCTTCCAAACACCTTGAGGTGAGAGATCCCTGGCTTCCTTCCAATACATGCTTCTTGTGGTGTCTTCTCATGCACACTTCTTGTTGGGGAACGGTTTGTCAGGTAAATCGCACATGCCACTGCTTCGGCCCAAAACTCTTTCGGCATCTTCTTACTCTTAAGTATGCTTTGCACCATATTAAGTATGGTCCGGTTCTTTCTCTCTACTACTCCATTTTGTTGTGGCGATCTTGTCACTGTTAGTAAGCGGCGGATTCCATGTTCTTCACAATATTTGTTGAACTCATTTGAAGTAAACTCTCCTCCTCGGTCAGATCTCACAGCCTTAATAGAAAGACCACTTTCTTTCTCCACAAG